>CM061227.1:119980292-120482792 GCA_030844895.1 Ambrosia x helenae
TGTGCCCTTTTAACCGGCACCTCCCATCTTCATACTCATGGAGGATCCCCATGTGTCTGAGTGTATCTAGGTCGACATAGATCCTCCTCTAACCCGAGTAAGGGTGTTTCCTTGCTGCCTTAAGGACACCCATTGATCTAGCAAGCGCCGTGACAATATCTCCACCATAGATCATACTGCCCCCGGTTTTCCCCCTGCTGCTTGTAGTAAGAAAATAAGCTAGTAATGCAGCTAAGTTAACCGGTTGGTCACTTACCAAGGCGTACAAGAATAAAAAAACTGGAGTGGGGCAGTTGGTTGAACTTTCTTTCTTTGCAGCCACCGTTCCACAGAGAACCTTTTGGAATACACGAAGCAATGGGTCAAAATCTTAGTCGCCTTTTGACCCTTGGGGGTTGTATTCTTGAAGCCGCCGTCAGTTGAGCCAAAAATTGTTTCGCAATTGGTTGTCGTCGGGGAAGCCATACATAGCTTCATTGAAGCTATCATCGTAGATCTCTTCCTCGGTATAAATCCCTAAGTGGTGACCCCAGCTCCGCGACTGAAATGTCGCGCCAGATGCCACCAAGGCGAAACTCTGCAACCCATGTATCCCGTTTGCTTGAAAATTCCGTTCTAAATGCTTTCTTTGCCTTCGATAGGTCAAGGTGGAGAAGAATTCAAGAGTTATCTCCATGAAGACCGGTTCGTTTATTGAAAGCAGGTTCTCTAGTGGTTGGTCCATCCATTCCCTTAGCCGCTCCTCTTGATTTACCTCAGCTAGAGTATCCCAACAAAGCCTACGCGGAGTGGCAATCATATCCCTTCGCGCATTAGCTCTTCAAACTTCTCTAGACACCCGCGTTCTTTCGGGTTTGACGGGTCAAATCTCAAAAAGCGGTGCACCATCTGCATCAAAATGCTTAAATATGTCAGTTTTAATCAAAGGAATAGGACCCGGACCCAAAACACGACAAACAAAAAATAAAAATTTTTCACAGACTCATTGAGCGGCCGCTCAATGGGATGGAGCGGCCGCTCACGAGCATCCTGCGCGCCAAACTTTGTTTTTGCAGCCCTGTTTTTCGATCATGTGCACTGGCGTTTTCCCGTTTTCAGTGTTTTAGCCAAATGCACTCCTCCAAAAGCGGCCATTCAAGCACTTGATTTTTGAAAAATATTAACTTTGGCGCTTGAATGGCCGAACTTGCGCAATTATGAAGTTTTAAAGTGAATTTGGGATTTTAACACCTACGCGCCCTTCACCTTGCAAATCACCTTAACTTTAAGTCATTTAGCGCAAGGTGTTTAAAGCCCAAATATTTATGGCATAATCATCGAATTTGGGGCGCGTTTGTTTAGTTATGAAGAACGCCACAAAACTCATGAATATCCCACTCTAACCTACAATCTAATAACTAGAATCCTTAAAATTTGGGATTTGTTAAACATTATGAAGAATCCCCAAAAATCAAGAAAACAATACAATTACATAACCTAAGCATGATGAATTTTGGGGAAGGTTTGAACAATTTATGAAAGGTCCCCAAAATTCAACAATCCTAACTACAATAAGATATATACAAGCATAGAACCCAAAAAATCAAATTAAAACTACAAACATTCTAAAGTATATTAAATATAAGGCTAAGAAATTGACCCAAATCTTAAAAAATTTTCGGAATGTATTTAATCATGATGAAGAAAACCTCAAAAACTCAAAGATTTGGACAACACTATACTCTAAACTATACTAACCAAGCATACAATCCATCAATGAACATTTAGGGTTTATTAAACATTATGAAAGGACCCTAAAATCATGAAAACATTGCAGAAATTTAAACTAATCTACACTAGAACAAGAGAAAATGCAAGAAAGTAGTGATTCATACCTTTTTTCTTGAAGATTTGAAATGGGATTGAAGGGTTTGATGTGGTTGTTCTTGAGAGCAAAACAATTGAAAGAAATGGGTCAAAATACACTGAGCGGCCGCTTGTAGTGTTTTAGGGTTGGTCTTTTTTGAGTTTTAAGTGGGAAATACCAAGTTTGCCCCTGAAAAAGCTGTGCAGAGACCGTTGAGCGGTCGTCGCTCGCTCTCATTGAGCGGCCGCTCGCTATTTTTTTTTTTTTTTTTTTGAACAGAACTGGGTGTTTGGAGCGGGCCGCTCGGAGCCTCCGAGCGGCCGCTCAATGTGTCTGCGCGTGCAATTTTTCTGCAGTTTTTCACCAAACGACGCCTGTACTTGTCCGTTTTGACCCAAACAACCAACATACCTGTTTTAAGACGCTTCTTAGTACTTTACCTCTGTTGTGAAGCGACTTTCCACATCTTCATAAGGCGCGAATCGAACCTGCAAAGACTAAAAACAAACTACAAAGAACAAGTTAAAATTAAAAATAAGTTAACTACAAAACTATTCTAAGTTATGAACCTATATACAATTTGGCGCGCCCATACACGCCGTGCTATATTTATTAACGAGTCGCTAGCTAGACTCACTTCCCCACACTTTATGAGGCGTGTGGGGCGTAGAGATCGATTTCATCTACGGTTTGGTCAACGGTCCTTCAACATAGACTTTTAGGCGATGACCGTTGACTTTGAAAGTCAAACCCACAGAATCTGCGATTGCGAAAGCACCGTATGGATATATTTCCTTAACAGTGTACGGTCCTGTCCAGTGGGATTTCAACTTTCCAGGAAAGAGGCGCAGGCGAGAATTATAAAGCAAAACTAAATCGCCTACCTGAAAATCTTTCTGGCTTTTCAGGCGACTGTCGTGCAGTCTCTTTGTGCGCTCTTTATATAATATCGAGCTCTCATAGGCCTGCTGCCTAAGCTCCTCCAGCTCATGAATCTGTAAGAAACGGGTCTCACCGCCGGTCTTGAGATCCAAATTCGCCGTTTTAAGAGCCCAGAATGCCCTATGTTCCAACTCGACAGGGAGATGACACGCTTTGCCATAGACCAGCCGAAAGGGAGTCGTCCCAATAGGCGTCTTGTAGGCAGTTCGAAAGGCCCACAGCGCGTCATCAAGCTTGTCAGCCCAATCCTTGCGGTTTTGATTAACCGACCGCTCAAGGATTCGCTTCAATCCACGGTTCGTGACCTCCACCTGTCCACTTGTCTGTGGATGATACGGGGTGGATAACCTGTGCTGGACGCCATAACGTGCTAACGCGCGATCAAGCTGCGCATTGCAGAAATGCGTGCCACGGTCACTTATTAGTGCCTTCGGGGCACCAAACCGCGAGAACAAGCCTCTAACAAACCTCACTACTACTCGGGCATCATTTGTGGGTAAGGCTTGCGCCTCCACCCACTTTGACACATAGTCAACCGCCACGAGTATGTATTTATTACCCCGTGAGGAGGGAATGGTCCCATGAAGTCTATGCCCCAAATGTCAAAGACCTCACAGACTTGGATGGGATTTTGCGGCATTTGGTCGCGTGCCGATATGTTCGTCGCCCTCTGGCACGAATCACATGCACCGACCAGTATCTGAGCGTCACGGAAAAGTGTGGGCCAATAAAACCCGGAGTCTAACACTTTTTTGGCAGTGTAATTCGCTCCGTGGTGACCTCCGGTAGGCCCCTCGTGACAGTCGCGCAAGATCTGCGCCGCCTCAACCCCGAACACGCAACGGCGAATCAGCTGATCCGCCCCGACCCGGAACAAAAATGGGTCATCCCAGAAGTAATGCTTTAGGTCCGCGAAGAACTTCCTCTTTTGCTGGTGCGACAATCCTTTGATGAGGATCCCGCACGCGAGGTAGTTCGCAAAATCCGCGAACCATGGTGATACATCTTCCACCGACTCAACGCTCATCAAGAACTCGTGGGGAAAGTTGTCATTAATGGTATCCCACGCGCAGTTCTCGGCATCATCATGCTCGAGTCTGGACAGATGATCAGCAGCAACATTCAGGGCACCCATTCTTGTCCTGAATCTCTATATCGAACTCTTGCAGCAGCAAGATCCACCTAATCAGGCGCGGTTTCGCGTCCTGTTTGCTGAATAGGTATCGGATCGCTGCATGGTCCGTATAGACAATGGTCTTCGACAGCACCAAATATGATCTAAACTTGTCGAATGCAAATACTACAGCAAGAAGCTCTTTTTCAGTCGTGGTGTAATGCTCCTGAGCATCATGTAGAGTCTTACTCGCGTAGTAGATCGGGTGGAAGTGCTTGTCCTTCCGCTGTCCCAAGACCGCCCCTATCGCGAAGTCACTCGCGTCGCACATAATCTCGAATGGCAGCTCCCAGTCGGGTGCTACCAATATAGGGGCCTCAACAAGCAAACGCTTCAGAAGGCCAAATGCCTTCACACACTCTGCACCAAACACAAACGGTGCATCCTTTTCCAACAAACGGTCATCGGCCGGGCGATCTTTGAAAAGTCTTTGATGAATCGCCTGTAAAATCCCGCATGACCCAAAAAGCTGCGGATCGCTCTGACAGAGGAGGGTGGAGGGAGCCTAGAAATGATATCTACTTTGGCAGGATCAACCTCCAACCCACTTTGGGAGACCTTATGCCCAGGACTATTCCTTCCTTCACCATGAAGTGGCATTTTTCCCAGTTTAGCACAAGACTGGTCTCCTCACACCTCTGAAGCATCCGCTCCAGGTTCCCCAGACATTGATCGAACGAACTCCCAAAAACGGAAAAATCATCCATGAACACCTCCATGGAGTCCTCGATCATGTCATGAAAAATGGCAACCATGCAACGCTGGAAGGTCGCCGGCGCATTGCACAGCCCAAATGGCATACGCCTGTAGGCGAATGTGCCAAAAGGGCATGTGAAGGTCGTCTTATCCTGGTCCACAGGATCGATAGGGATCTGAAAGTATCCAGAGAAACCATCAAGGAAACAGTAGTATAACTTCCCCGACAGTCGTTCCAACATCTGATCGATGAATGGAAGCGGGAAGTGATCCTTGCGGGTGGCGTCATTGAGCTTGCGATAGTCAATGCAAACTCTCCACCCCGTGACGGTCCTCGTAGGAATTAACTCATTCCTATCATTTGTGACCACCGTCATGCCACCCTTCTTGGGCACGACGTGCACAGGACTAACCCAAACAGAATCCGAGATGGGATATATCAATCCAGCATCAAGCAGTTTAATCACCTCGGATTTAACAACATCTTGCATGTTCGGGTTCAGACGCCTCTGGTGCTGCGCACAAGGCTTGTAGACATCCTCCATCAAGATTTTATGAGTACAGAAAGAGGGATTAATCCCCTTGATGTCTACGATCTTCCAGGCAATTGCCCGTTTATGAAGTTTTAAAACCCTCAACAACTCGCTCTTTTCTTCCACAGTCAATGAAGACGATATGATCACCGGTAGACGCCCCTCCTCATCCAGAAATGCATACTCAAGATGCGGCGGGAGCTCCTTCAGCTCTAGAGACGGTGGATCCTCAACAGACGGCTTCGCCTTCTCCTCTTCTTCTCGCTCAATTTCCACAAAACGCTCCGGACTTTGGGAACCATCATCACCGATCTGATAGACCGGCTGCTCATCTATATGGCCCTCCTGCATAATGCCATCTAGGCTCCCACACAACAGATGTGTGTCCGAAACATCTCTCTCCCAAGCACCTCTGACATGAGAGCTGACACACCGGTCTACTATATCAAGATAGTATAGTGTATCGTCTTGGCTCTCAGGATGGCACATCGACCTCTGAATGTCAAAAGTCACGTGCTCATCATTGACTCGGAGTGTGATCTGGCCCGCAGCCACGTCAACAATCGTCCTCACCGTGTTAAGGAAAGGACGTCCGAGAATCAGAGGAACTTTAGAGTCCTCATCCATATCTAGGATAACAAAGTCCACAGGGAAAACAAATTTGTCAATCTTGACAAGCATATTTTCTACAAACCCCCGTGGATACTTGATCGAACGATCAGCGAGGCGAATACTCATCCTGGTGGGTGCAGGTTCACCCAGATCCAACTTCTCGAAAACCTTATAAGGCATAAGGTTTATGCTGGCCCCCAAGTCTGCGAGTGCATTACTGACAGTCATATCACCTATCAGACAAGGGATGGTAAAGCTACCAGGATCGCCCATTTTCATTGGCAGTCTATTCTGCAGAATTGCAGAGCAGTTCTCGTTCAACAGAACGCAGGACAGGTCCTCAAGTTTTTGCTTATTTGTGAGGATGTCCTTCAAGAATTTGGCATACTTAGGCATCTGTGCTAAGGCCTCAACAAACGGGATGTTTATATGTAGCTGCTTGAACAGCTCGAGAAATTTCCCGTATTGCGCCTCGTCTTTCTGCTTCCTAAGTCTACCAGGATATGGAACAGGAGGAGTGTAGTCTGTGACTGGCTTCGGCAGCTGTGCTGTACTTGCTGGGACTCGCCTAGCGTGCACCTCGTCCGAAGACTCAGTCTGGACCGTTTCAGTGATCGGTGGTGAGCCCGATGTGTCAGGTCCCGTGGTTTTACCACTCCTCGTCGTTATGGCATTCACATGCCCTCTTGGGTTCGGCTCAGTGTTGCCTGGAAGACCACCCTGCTGTCTCTCAGACATCATTTTTGCCATCTGGCCAACCTGGTTCTCTATGGCCTGCATCGACGCCTTTTGGCCCCTCATCTCTCCTTCATAGTTCGTGAAGCGCTCCTCATGCTGCTGGTAGCGCTGCTCAGCGATCTGATTGGAATTAGAGGTGTTGGTAAGGAGCTGAGACATCATTTCCTCCAGCTTAGACATACCATGAGGGGCGTGCTGCTGGGAGCTGCTCCCGGCGCCCTGGTTCTGGTATTGGTTCGGTCTCTGCTGGGACGATTGACCACGACCCTGGTATGGCTGTTGGTTGGACTGGTAGGACTGTTGGTTGGACTGGTAAGGCTGTTGGTTGGACTGGTAAGGCTGTTGGGACTGGTAGGACTGTTGCGGTGTGGCGGCTCTCTGCTGGAATCCGAGAGGGTTCTGATTGGAAGTACCAGATCTCCACCCGAAGTTCGGGTGATTTCTCCAACCCGGATTATAAGTGTTGCTGTAAGGGTTATTCTGGGGTCTCGTTTGATTACCCATGTAGTCCACTTCCTCGTGGCCTGTATACATCACCCCCTGAGCACACGAGCCAGGCTCGTGAGATACCCCGCACTCCACACACAAACAATCGGACTGCGCTACGTGTTGCTGAGAGTTATCGAATCTCGTAGCCAGAGCCGCTATCTGTGCCGAAATCGCCGTATAGTTATCCACGGCATGCACACCAGCCTTGGCAGATGAAGACCTAGATCTATCATTCTGCCGGGATTTAGATTTTAGGGACGCCTTCTCAATAATGCTCCACGCTTCCCTAGGAGACTTTGTTCCGATGTCTCCCCCAGCGTATACATCAAGGCGTTCCTGAGACGCATACCCGAGTCCCTGATAAAAAGTTTGCACCAAATGCCTTTTCGAAAGCTCATGGTGTGGGCAACTCAAGAGTAGGTCTTTAAACCTTTCCCAGGTTGTGTATAATGATTCATCGTCATCCTGACGAAATGTCATGATGCGATTCCTCAGTTTTTGTGTCTTTTCAGGAGGAAAATACTGCTGCATGAATTGTTGTGACAACTCTGCCCAAGTCGTGATCGACCCTGCGGGTTGTGACAGAAGCCAAGTCCGGGCTTTGTCCCGCAGTGAGAATGGGAAGAGTCGGAGACGGATAGCATCATCGGAGATGCCCGTCATCTTAAAGGTGGCTAAAACCTCTAGGAATGCAGCAATATGTCGGCCTGGATCCTCGTGCTCCAGTCCACCGAATTGCACCGAGTTTTGTATCATATTCACGATACTAGATTTGATCTCGAAATGGTCCGCCAAAATAGCCGGACGGACAATACTCGGCGCGAGTCCATCTCCTCCTGGACGACCACTATCATTCAGCGGAATGTCGTCATCCGCCATGATAATGTCGCTGTGGGCGTCCGACCCGTTGTCGTCGGCCAGATCGTGCCTCGCCTCCTCAATTGGGACCTCAACAATAGGAGCAGCAATAAGAATATCAGAAACAAGACGCAATTTATGAAGTCTAATCCGCTCGCTTCTCCTCAGGCGCCTTAGCTCCTCGTCAGAAAGATCACCAGAAGACCCAGGGTTTGTGGACATCAACCTGCATGTAAGAATGATACAGTTGCAACAGGCGAATATATGACAAACCCAAAAAGGCGATAAAAGACAGAAAAATAAATAAATGAAATAAAGAATCAATAAATTCATGCGATAATAACTGAGCGCAAATATATTCAAGCAAATCAAATATAAACAAATAGAATCAATAAAATGAACAGAAATAAGCAGACTAAGCCTAAAACCATACAAAGAATGAAATTAATAATTAGTCCAAATACGAACAAATAAATCTAATTAATCAAATAACGAACAAATCAAATTCATAGACAAACCAATTAATCCAATATTCAATAAATTAAATCTATCAACATCCTAATGAACGATAAATCGAATCAAACAATCCTATAAGCAAATAAATGAACGAATCTATATGCAACCTATAAACCAATCTAAAATTAATCCAATATATCAACAGACAGATAAATCTAATAAAAATTCAAATAATCATATGTGCAAATAAATGAATGAAATAACGAATCAAAGAAGTATAAACAAGTATTCACAAGCATGTACACTGGTAAAAAGTTGACTCGGTTCGTTCCTAAAGCTCGTCGCGTCCCCGGCAACGGCGCCAAAAACTTGACGTGTGCGTAACTATACATATTTTACAATGGATTTTAACACACGTTTTGCTTTAATATTTATAAAAATGGTTTAGACCTTAATATTAAAACACACACAATAGGGCAAGTGTACCCTGTCATATATGTAGTAACGTACAGATAAGAACCAAGTATCGATCCATGGACGCGCGCAGAGCAATAGTACTAAAACTCTGTCCCCGATTTACCAGTAGGAAAAGATAAGTTGAGTATGTTTATAGCTAAATCAATTCTAACATATGTAAATAACTTAACTACGACTCCAAATAGAAAATATAACTATATAAACTATAATACGCCAATCCTAGCATGTCATCTATATAAGAAATAAAAGCGTGATCAACATTCCCATTTTCCGACAGTTAGTGTCCCTTTCGGGCATCCTAACATGACAACCATATGGAAAGCTAACACGAATACACATGTTAACCACCTCAAGTCGTTCATTATCGCGCAGCTGATATGATCTCATGAGAATCTTTAAAGAAGGGTTAGTATCACCTTTCGGGAGTCCTCAACCGCACTAGCAAAGGAAAGCAATATCGAATACACAATACGACCACCGAGACTAGCATAAAGTAGAGCATTTCACAACCTATTCCATTTTACTAACTTTGAACACAAATCTACTAAGATCGCTATTTCTACCAAAATAACTAGCAAAGATCATTAACCGCGTCAAAGATTAGTAACAACACCATTAAGCTTTTTAAACTCTTTTACGTGCCGGTAAACATTAACCGTGTCAAAGATTAATAACAACACCATTAAGCTTTTTAAACTCTTTTACGTGCCGGTAAACATTTATAATCATTATCCGAGTGACTTTAACCAAACCAATACCCGGTTACAGTTTCATGGTGTAAACTTTATTAACAAGTTAACTAGTTTACTACCGGACGATTAAACGGACGGTTTTCTCAACAAGTAATCCGCCTAACACATTCGATAATCATCAAAGTCATCCGAACAAAACTACAAATCTATCAACAACGAAACAAGGTTGCATTATGATCATCAAGATTCAAACATGAAAAACGCCAAATTTATACAAAACTTGATTTCACGCAAATGATTGTTTTAACTACTAACTACTACTAATGTTCTTGCCCGTAGGCGTACGATTAACTAAAATAACATCAATGTAGCAAACAAAATCAGATTTGGATCTAAGAAAGCTTAAAGGATCAAACCATGAGATTGCTAAAGAGATGGATTGGATGATGAAGGATGGAACGGATGGATTCCCGAGCTTGTTCCACGCCTATGCAGCACTTCGTTAGCCCTGAAAATCGCCAGAAATCGCCCCCCAAAGATCCAATATTTGATCAGTGGGCTGAATGGGGGTTTTATAGAAGAACAGGGCCTTCGAGCGGACCGCTCGAAGCCTGTGAGCGGCCGCTCACTTTACAGCCAAGTGGACCAGTTGCTCGATTGCTGACGTAGGCCTTCTAGAATGTTTCTGAAAATATCAGGATGAGCGAGCGGCCGCTCGGAGAGAGTGAGCGGCCGCTCAATGAGAACAGCACGACAGCGCGATCTTTAAAATTGCATATAAAATCGTAGAAAAATCGTTAGGAGGTGTTCTTTATATGCCTGGAAAGCTCTCGGAGCGTAGAACAATTCCTATTTGAAAGTCGAAGTCGGATTTTGGGTTTTAGAAGGGGTAAAAATGATCCGAACAACTGCTGCGCAAAAGTTCTCCTGATAAAGGGCCGAAATCCTTGTTTTTCTTCGGGTTTGCTTCCGGGACATCGTTTAAGACCTGTAATCATAAAGATACCAAATAAGTACCAATTCCTGTGTATAAGGTCAAAAACGTCTGAAAACGGGAGTTAAACGGGGACTTTTATATGTGTAAATTAACGTATATCAATAGGGAGGGGTACACTCGTGTATTATGCCACTTTTGGCACATTCATCCCCAAATGGCGAAACAAATCCACCTCCCCTATCACTTCTCACACGCTTTATTTTCTTTTTTAAGTTGATTTTCAACTTTAGCTTTATACAAGATAAACTTGTCAACTGCTTCATCTTTACTCTTAAGTAAATACACATAACAATACCGCGTATGGTCGTCAATAAAGGTAATAAAATACTTATTGCCACCTCTAGTGGGAATCGATTTCAATCACAAACATCAGTGTGAATCAAGTCGAGGGGCTCAGTTATTCGATTAACCGATTTAAATGATGATCGTGTTTGTTTGGCTTCAACACATGTTTTACATTTTGATTTAGAGTCTATGACAAAAGTTTGTATGTAATATAACTTAATCAAACGACGCATCAAATTAAAATTAACACGACTGATGTCGTGTGGATTAAAGCACTTAAACCTCTTTTTCTTAAAATGGCAAGTTCCCAGTGGGAATGCCAAAAACTCGGTGGAAAAAGGAAATTAAGTTAAAACTTTAAGATGAGACACTTTTCAAGTTTTAAATTTATAAAATAAAACGATAAATGCTGAACGTTCTAAACCCACACAATAGGCAAGTGTATCTATCAAGTGTACTATAGACACAAACAAGTACTGAGTATCGAACCCAAAGACACGACTTCCCCTACTCAGCTTTAAGTTGCTAAAATAAAAGTAAAGATAAATAAAAATAAATTCTTAAACTACTGCATACCATGGTTGAAAGAGAGCGACCATAAAAGTTAGGGTTAATACTATTAAAAACCAATACACTATAATACGCTTCAAGGTGTTCCAATGAGCTTCCTAGGGGCATGCATGTGCATGCAAATTTGCTGAACATCATAGGAAAGATCAGGACATGTGAAAGTCAGATACTGTAGAACACCTGCTAAACTCCTGTAAGTGGAAGGGTCATCATGTAGGGGACCTGTGTCAGCACTGAGCTTATGCTGAGTATCGACTAGTGTGGCTACAAGTTTGCACGAGTCCATTGACACGCGATGGATGATGTCTTTCGCATATGCCGATTGAGAAAGAAAGAGATAATTACCATCACGTTGAACTTGAATACCAATAAAATAGAAAGGGAACCCAAATCCTTCATAGCAAACTCACCCGCTAAATTGCTCATTAACCTCTGTCGTAGACTGCCATTGGAGCTAGTGAGAATTATGTCATCAATATAAATAAGAAGATATGCAATGTCATGGCCTTTGCGTTACACGAAAAGAGAATTATCCGACCTGCTTTGCCGAAACCCCTGGAAAAGAGCTCACTTTAACCAATGTGCTTTATGTTCTCGACTTGCGTAAAAGTCTTGTGTCGGGTTGGTTGCTTAATAAGTTTAGTTTTCCTCTACTCTCTGAGAGTGACAAGTTTGTTTTAAGTAAGTGTGGTATGTTTTTTGGTAAGGCCTATGCCCAGAATGGTATGTTCAAACTCAATGTAATGGCTGTTACTAAGAATATGAATAAGAATGCTACTAGTTCTGCTTATTTGGTTGAATCTCCTAATGTTTGGCATGGTCGTCTTGGTCGTTGATGTGCCAAAAAATTAACATGTTTTACACACGTGTTTTCACTCGGTTTCCACCCAAAATCATGCTTTTATCTTGGTATTATCATGATTTACGTTCTTTTGTTGATAATTGCAGGTTTTGAGGCCAAATAGTGAAAATAAGAAAAAAACGGCAAGAAAGGCAAGGAATATAAGACTTTTGAAGTTGATTCAGATGCAGCACGACCGCGCTCAGGCAGTGCACGGCCGTGCACCTATCCCAGGTCAACAAGTCAACATTTCCAAGTCATCAGAAGGCAAAAAGTCAACCTTACAGGGTTGCACGGACGTGCACATCCTTCTGCATGGTTGTGCCAGCTGAAACACGCTCCCCAAGGCTCCAACAGACCAAGACTGACAGACATTCATGCGTTACTGACATGCACGGGCGTGCCAACCTTTGGCACGGGCATGCAACCCCTGACAACGGATGATTTCTGCGCGAAAGGACTCTATAACAGTACCTGTTGTCGAGCATGGGCGTGCCAAAACCTGTTGCACGGGCGTGCAGGCCCTAAAATGCCTATAAATAGATATCTCCACTCCACACTTTGGTATCCCCTCATCCACCCCTTCTATCCCATTCCACCCGAATCTCTCCCACATTTCTGCCATCTCAGGGTCTTTTAAGTGACCTTTCGATCTTGGGATCACTCCATAAAACTACAAGAGTGAGAGCTTGAGAGAAATCACTTCAAATCATCCCGAAAACCCTTTTAATCCTCTAGAAGCCATCTGTGACACCCGCAATTTCTGGTTAACAACGTTGTCTAGATGAAAGTCTACCTTAGCGAGTCACGCGTATATTGTACTTAACTGGGTTAGTTAAGTCGTGTTATGGTTCGGGAACTACCGGTTTAGTATAGAAGATCATTGGATGTTGGTCTAGAGGTTCATTAGATGTCAGTCCTTAACCAAGTGTACGAATGGTGACGATTCGTAGAATCGTCAGGTCATACGAAACATACAAGTCTCGAGAACCAGAATTGGTGAACGAGTGTGAATATGTTTGTTTGCAAGTGTTATGTGTTTACAATCGTTATGTGACTTGTCGGTATGTGAAAATGTGTTAACGTATGATAAAACGGGGTTTAACGCGCAAAATACAAGGAACCAGCCCCTATAGGCGATTAGGGTGGCTAATCGCCTATAGGGAGGGCGATTGGGCAATCTTATGGGCGATTGGGGGCTAATCGCATGCCCTAGGGGCGATTAGGCCCCAAATGCATGAACATCATGCGATTAGGATCCCTAATCGCGTATAGCTGCTGCACAATCGCGTGTTACGTGCTGGACGACTAAAAACGACTATAAATACAATGCTTGACCTCCTAAACTTCATAATAGCAACCCTAGTCGTCCCATAACCCGCCCCAACACACACACAACCTCTGGAACGTGATTTTTGATCAAAACACAAGGTTTCAAGCTTATTTCATCAATCTTTCACAAATCTAAGGTGTGGTTTCCATCCATGCAATCTTTATTAACGTTTTTATTAAATACCTAATGGTCCAGACCTGTTCTAAAACAAATAAGCTTTCTGAAAATCGTTAATAAGTGTTGTTAATTGGATTCTATCTATCATACATGTGTTATGTGTGTTTATGATTAAAAGCTAGGGTTTTTATGATTCAAGGAGATGATTAACATGTTATTAGGGTAGTTTCAGATTAATAATAATATCATGATGATGAGATCTGAGTTATTGTTAATTAGGGTTACGGTTTTGCATGCTAATGTGATGTTTCATGTTATGTGTATTACCTTTAAGATACATGATTGCATTCAGGGCTGATAGATCGAGGTTAAACGAAGGATTTTGATGGATATATGTTTGATATAGTTGTTTGGATGATATTTGATGTTTACACACGTTCTGGGATTGATTTGGAGTGTTAAACGCGCGAAAAACCGGAACAGCCATGTTGCAGGCGAGTAGGGGCTAATTGCTAGTGAACAGCATGTCTTATGACCTAATTGCTAATAGATGCATGTCTTATGACCTAATTGCTAGTGAAATACATGTCTTATAGCCCTAATCGCCTATAAGGTCAAGATTTACATGTCTTATGACCCTAAATGCCTATATTACATGCAATTAGCCTTCCTAAATGCCAGTTGACCAACCTAAATGCTAGTTGACTTTTCCTAATCGCGTGTACTGCTGCTGTAAGTGTAAATTAGCATTCCGAGACCCGATTTGACATCTAGGAACATGCTAGGAACCCCGTAACATATCTAATAACTTGGTAACATATGTTTGGATGTAATTATGTGATACGTGAACTACGTGCTATAACTTGTTGGACGTTAACGTATGTTAAGTGTGATTGCATGATTGTTTGTTGGGAGCGTAAACATAACACGGGGAGCCTCGGGTCACCAATGGGATGTCGAGTCTTGTACATTGGGTCAGTTAAACAGTCACGGTGTTTTCAAACGAACTTGGTTATGGTCTGGACATCTAGGGACTAACTAACCTGCGGTTTATTAGTCTAAGTACTTGTAACTGTCATATGTTAGGTCGCCGCTTTACGGGACTAGCATAGCTGCTGAGTTTATTCGTGTTACGGAGTAACGCAACTTAAGGTGAGTTTACGGCCCCTCTTTAACTGGTTTCACTTTTGGGGGAGAAAACATGTGTTAAAACTTATGTTTGGTAACTACTGTCATACTATGGGTTTCTATGGTTTACTATACGATCTTTGGAAGTCCCGGGGGGAACCATGAATGTGCGGGTTTGCACAACGGGGAAATGTGAATAGCGCTATTGGGAGTGACCAACCCCGCTCGTCGACTTGGAGGGTCGGCGGGTGCATATTGTCTCAAACAGGAACAACAGGTTACTACATCGGGCACGACATCTGGTTTGCGAGTTAGTAATGGTTTTCCAATCGTGATAGTAACAAAACATACGCCTAGCTAGCGTACTTTGGTTTTCGATTTGTTATAGTATGGACAGGTTGAACTTGGTACTTGGATTACAAAACCTGTAAACTCACCAGCAATTTTTGTGCTGACGTAAACTTTTACATGTTTTCTCAGGTCGCTAAGGTAGCACAATGGAACTAGGGCGCACGTGTCTGCACGGCGTCTAGTTAGGATTGCATGGTTTTTCAAACGTTGAACACTTGGTTTATTTTGGATTATGTTATTGAATAAGCTTCCGCTGTAATTGGGGATTTTAAACATTGTTTTTGAAATTGCATTATGTTCATTTAGACTTGTTTATTGTGATCGTTGGTTTGGATCCTGGTTTGTCATACGCCTCGCAGTAAAACTCCGCAAGTGGATTTTGAGGGTGTGACATATTGGTATCAGAGCCAGGTTATAGTGAACTAGGACTGCATGTAGAGTCTAGTCTATAGCCGAGTCGCACACACTAGACGATCACATAGTACTAAACATTTTGATGGATTACGTATGGGCTGTCGGGGTGTCTCTAAATCATCTGATCTTTCTATGTTACATCATCCGTTCTATCCTAGGTCGAGTTACTTGCTTTCTAGGCAGTGTGGTTATTGGGGTAAATCGTGTACTCTTGAGATTTGTCCAAGGCTCAGACATCTCCCTTTCATACTCCAATAGAAACACTTGCCATAAACTACCGTAGTATTACGGTGTATAGCTAAGAGTCTATGTTCGGTGATTTGAACTTTGAACTAGGAGAACACTTGGAGGACCATGTAGAGCGGTTTATCATTTTGGGTGCACACAAAATCATAAACCGAAATGCATGGAAGCCCTAGTGAGCTCTGGGTTTGAAGGGATAGTCCTGGATTGGATCTAGCTTTGATCTTGTGAACGTTAGTGGTTATCATTATCTGCGAAACTAAATTTTCTCGTTCTTTCTGCCAGAAATCATGTCTGGAGTACGAGGAGGACGTGGAGGTGGTCGCAATGGTGGACGTGGTGGTGGTCGCGGTGGTGCTGGTGGTCGTGGAGGTGTTAACCTATCACAGGAAGATCTAAACAACTTGCTACAAGCTGCCTTTCAGTTAGGGCACAATGGTGGTGGTAAGTTGATTTATCCATTTTCCTTGCCTCATTGGTGAACCTTGTTTACATTCGTCGTGTTTTCTCACGCATTTTATTTCAGGTGGTCCTGTTAACCCACCCCCACCCATGTGTACCTATAAGATGTTTCGGGACTGTAAGCCCCAGGAATTCTCTGGCACTGAGGGTGCGGTGAGCTTACTCAGGTGGTTGGAAAAGGTGGAGTCAGTGTTTCTGATGTGTAACTGTCTCCCAGAAGATCGAGTTAAGTATGCTGCTGCGTTATTCCAGGATGTTGCTTTGACCTGGTGGAATAACATCACCCAGAATATGGGTATTGGGGAGGCGTATGCTATGCCTTGGGAAAACTTTGTTCAACTGTTGAAGCGTGAGTACTGTCCGAGGGAAGAGGTGCAGAAGTTGGAGCACGAGGTGTGGAACCTTAAGATGTCTGGGCCCGAAATTGAGAAGTATACTGTGAGGCGTAATGAGTTGGCAGTGCTGTGTCCCGATCTGCATGTGCCAGAATACAGGAGGATTGAGCATTATATCTCGGGGCTAGTACCAGAGATCGCAGGGTTGGTGGCTGCGGGAAATCATCCTATATACTCAGAGGTGGTCCGATCAGCTCATAGGATGACAAACTTGAAGGTGAATGAGGGTATTTTGCCTGCTAAGGGTTCGACTGTCAAGGCCCCAGAGAACAACAAGCGCAAGTGGGATAATGAAGGGAAAGGATCTGCACCAGCACAACAGGGTAAGAGATTTGATAGCGGGGGTTCTTCTTCTTCGGTAACAAACAGGGTGGTTATGCGGGAAACTGCCTAAGTGCAACAAGTGTGGGCGTCATCATCAAGGGAACTGCGACAGTAATCGTTGCCATCGCTGCCAGCGAATTGGGAATTTGCTAAAGATTGTCGGGCTACACTTCCATTGACCCAGGCCCCAAGCAATACCCCGGCTCCTGCTGCTCAAGGAACTACGGGAAGACAAGGATGTTACAATTGTGGAGAGACCGGTCATTACAAGAAGGATTGCCCGAAACTGAAGCAGGGCGGGAACAACGGTAACGGGAACAACGGGGGCGGCGGCAGGAATGCACGTGCCTTCGTCATTGGACCCGCTGAGGCTAGACAGGATCCTGACACAGTTACCGGTACGTTCCTTCTCAATAATCGCTCTGTTAGTGTTTTATTTGATTTTGGTGCCGACAAGAGTTTTATATCTGTGGAAGTTAGTCGACTGCTAGATGTAGTACCCGTACCATTAGAGGCTAAGTACATTATTGAGTTGGCTGACGGTAAAAAGATTGAAGCTACTTGTATCCTTCGGGAGTGTCAACTAGAGTTGTCGGGTTTGTCGTTCCCCATCGACCTTATGCCGGTACCTTTGGGTAGTTTTGACGTTGTTGTAGGCATGGATTGGTTGTCCTTGTATCGCGCGGAGATCGTTTGTTACGACAAGATTATTCGGATTCCTCTCCCTGATGGAGAATTCCTTTCTGTGTACGGTATCAAGGGTGGTGTTCCGCTAAATATCATCTCTAGCATGAAAGCCCTTAAGTGTCTTCGAAAGGGTTATTCGGCCCGTTTTGGCACTTTTATCTGTTTCCTCTAGCGATGAGAAGAAGATCGACGATATTCCTGTTGTACGCGAGTTTCCTGATGTATTCCCTGATGATTTATCTGGTCTTCCTCCCCATCGTCAAGTTGAGTTCGGTATTGATCTTGTACCAGGGGCTGCTCCTATTGCTCGGGCCCCCTACCGTCTTGCACCTCCCGAGATGCAGGAATTGTCTAGTCAGTTACAGGAACTCTTGGACAAGGGTTTCATCAGACCAAGTTCTTCCCCTTGGGGAGCCCCGATTCTATTCGTCAAGAAGAAGGATGGAAGTTTCCGATTGTGTGTGGACTACAGAGAACTGAACAAATTGACCGTCAAGAACCGTTATCCCCTTCCACGTATTGATGATCTATTCGACCAACTCCAGGGTTCTAGTTACTACTCCAAGATTGATTTGAGGTCCGGTTATCACCAGTTGCGCGTAAGGGAAGCTGACGTTGCAAAGACTGCCTTTCGTACACGTTATGGCCATTTCGAATTCTGGTCATGCCTTTCGGTCTCACGAATAGGGCTGTGCAAAGGGTCCAGAACCGACCCGACCCGACCCGAACCCACTAGAACCGTATACCCTTTTATTGTTGAAATTAGGAACCACGAACCGAACCTTAAAAGGCTATGTGGTTCCGGGTCCTAATGGTTCTGATGGGTCGGGTAAAAAGGCCTGACCCTCTAGAACCATCATCATCATCATCATACTCAGTTAATCCCACCAACAGCAAAAGCTAAGGTAGGGTCTGAGGGGGGTAAGATGTAGACAGCCTTACCTCTACCCCGTGGGAATAGAGAGACTGCTTCCGATGAGGACCCCCGGCTCGATTTTGGTTTTGTATCAAGCCTTGGACATAAGGCACATAACACTTAGCAACCGGGACAAACCCGATTGGTGCATGTACGCCCTTGTCTATTGGCTATCAACGTCACCACCTGATGCATGATTAACCGTCCGTCATTTTTAACGTTATTTTCACGAAATTAGTAAAATAACGTTAAAATTAGTACAACTTTACTTTTGTCCCCCAAGGGCCATACATATATTACATTATATGTGCACAGCCATAAGCGGGGCTTATATCTAACCCTCTAAAAACCCTTTAATGCAATAGCCACTTTTAGAGGATTTACATATTCCTATTCTTTTACCATGCTCATAAAAGAATTCCTCCATATGGTTCTAAGGTCGTCCGTTGTGGACGCGCGAGCGAACGTGCACAAGCCACCGACGTGACTATCAAGTAATCCGGTCACTTGACCCCGTTATGGCTGGAGGTGAGCAATGGTACGACTAAAAGCCACTTTTTCCCGTTAACCCACGCGACCACCATCGCTTGTGCTCACACCGGGACTGTTCGCGTGGGGCTGTTGTGCTGGGGGTGAGCACGGGCGCTTGAAACCTCGTTCGCGTCGTGCTACTCGCACTTCCACAACGGACAATCTAACAATAGGCCATGAGTTTTTTTTTTAAGTCATTTTTTGTTTCTCGACTTATGTTTTCGTAACAATTTTGTCATTCTCATCAATAGAAACATTATGTGAATCTATATTTACTTCAAATTTGGATATAATATATATTATATAATATATCACATCTATGCATATCCATTAAGCCGGATTTTTTTTAAGAAAAATACATTGTTATTATTATAAATAATATTTTTAATATTGTATTAACATTACATGAAATCGATTACAATAAAACGTAAAAACGAATAGTGAAAAGACTAAAAAAGATTATTTTTTTATTTTTTAATTAAAATACAAACGGTTCTTGTGGTTCTTATATTAGAACCGTGGGTTTGGAACCGACCCGACCCGGAACCGATAATTCATATAAATCTAGAACCGGAAACCGACCCATATATTTAAAAAGGTTCGGGTCTAAGGTTCTCATGAGTCGGGTCCAAGGTTCCTGTGGGTCCGAACCACGAAATGCTCACCCCTACTCACGAACGCACCGGCGGTTTTCATGGACTTGATGAACCGCGTTTGCAAGCCATATCTTGACAAGTTCGTCATTGTGTTTATTGATGACATCCTGATTTACTCCAAGAACAAGACTGAACACGAGGAACACCTGCGTTTGGTTTTGGAACTCTTGCGACGAGAACAACTTTACGCCAAGTTTTCAAAGTGTGACTTTTGGTTACGCGAAGTTCAGTTCCTAGGACATGTGGTTAATGAACTAGGAATTCATGTCGATCCAGCTAAGATCGAAGCGATCAAGGACTGGGGAGCACCAAAGACGCCAACTGAGGTGCGGCAATTCCTAGGCCTTGCGGGCTACTATCGTCGTTTCATTCAGGGGTTCTCGAAGATCGCTCAACCCCTCACCACTCTTACTCAGAAGGATAGAAAATTTGACTGGGGTGAACCACAAGAGTCGGCATTTCAAGAACTGAAGTCTAAACTTTGTTCTGCTCCTATTTTATCCTTACCTGAAGGCCCTGATGATTTCGTTGTTTACTGTGATGCTTCTATTCATGGTCTCGGTTGCGTGTTGATGCAACGCGAGAAAGTGATTGCGTATGCTTCTCGTCAACTCAAGGTGCACGAGAAGAACTACACCACCCATGACTTGGAGTTGGGTGCAGTGGTATTCGCGTTGAAAATTTGGAGACATTACTTGTACGGTACCAAATGCACCATCTACACCGATCACAAGAGTCTTCAACATATTTTCGACCAACAACATTTGAACATACGACAGCGTCGTTGGATTGAACTTCTGAATGACTATGATTGCGCCATTAAGTACCATCCTGGCAAGGCGAATGTGGTAGCAGACGCCTTGAGCAGGAAGGAATCGATTAAACCTCGTCGCGTTCGGGCGTTGCAACTCACCATTCATTCCTCTCTACCTGATCAACTCCGTTCTGCCCAGTTAGAAGCATTGAAGGAGGAAAACCTTAAAGCTGAGACTATGCACGGTGCTGACAAGCACCTCGAGCGAAGGCCTGATGGCCTGCACTACTTCGCAGAACGCATATGGGTTCCTTTATTCGGGGGACTACGGGAGCTTGTCCTAGATGAGGCTCATAAGTCCCGGTATTCTATTCATCCTGGTTCGGATAAGATGTACCAAGATCTGAAGGTGCTTTACTGGTGGCCAAACATGAGGTCGGATATAGCCTCATACGTGAGCAAATGCTTGACCTGTGCTAAGGTCAAGGTGGAATACCAGAAACCGTCGGGTCTCTTGCAACAACCTGAAATTCCAGAGTGGAAATGGGAACGGATTACCATGGATTTTGTCACACAACTGCCTAAGTCACCGAGCGGGAATGACAAGATATGGGTGATTGTTGATCGGTTGACGAAATCAGCCCATTTTTCTCGCTATTAAAGAGACCGACACCATGGATCGTTTGGCTCGTCTTTATCTGAAGGAAGTTGTTTCTAAGCACGGGGTGCCGGTTTCTATTATCTCGGATCGTGACTCCCATTTTACTTCTCACTTCTGGAAGTCATTACACAAGGCTTTGGGTACCCAACTAGACATGAGTACAGCTTATCACCCACAGACTGACGGTCAGAGTGAGCGCACGATTCAAACCTTGGAGGACATGCTGCAGGCATGTGTGATCGATTTTGGCAAAGGTTGGGAAGCTCATTTACCGTTAGTAGAATTCTCATACAACAACAGTTATCACACGAGCATCAAGGCGGCCCCGTTCGAGGCACTGTATGGGCGGAAATGCCGTTCTCCTCTTTGTTGGGCTGAGGTGGGTGAGAGTCAACTCACTGGGCCTGAACTAGTGTACGAAACTTCAGAAAAGATCGTACAGATTCGTAACCGGTTGGCAGCGGCACGGGATCGGCAAAAGAGTTATGCTGATCAACGTCGCAAACCATTGGAATTCCAAGTTGATGACAAGGTACTTCTGAAAGTCTCACCGTGGAAGGGCGTCATACGCTTTGGGAAGCGTGGCAAACTCAACCCTCGATATGTCGGTCCATTTACGATCCTGGAACGGATTGGACCGGTGGCGTATCGTCTTGATTTACCGACGGAGCTCGGTAACGTACATAACGTCTTCCATGTGTCCAGCTTAAAGAAGTGTCTGGCTGACGAGTCTCTCATCGTTCCACTGGAAGAGATCAAGGTTGATGATCGTCTTCGGATTGTGGAAGAACCTGTGGAGATTCTGGAGTACAAGATTCGTAGCCTACGTCATAGCAAGATTCGCATTGTGAAGGTTCGCCGGAACTCAAACCGGGGACCAGAGTACACTTGGGAACGGGAGGATCAGATGAAGTCTAAGTATCCTCATCTCTTTCCTAAGGAAGCGTTCGAATCGAGATACGTCTCCACTGCCGTTGAATGAATCTCGGGGCGAGATTCCTTTTAACGTGGGGATGATGTGACAACTCGGGTAAATCTCTCTTTTGGTTTCTATCTTTTATTTGTTTCTTTCGTCATTCCTTTTGGTACTTGTGCAATTTTCGGGACGAAAATTCTTTTAACGTGGGGATGATGTGACACCCGGCAATTTCTGGTTAACAACGTTGTCTAGATGAAAGTCTACCTTAGCGAGTCACGCGTATATTGTACTTAACTGGGTTAGTTAAGTCGTGTTATGGTTCGGGAACTACCGGTTTAGTATAGAAGATCATTGGATGTTGGTCTAGAGGTTCATTAGATGTCAGTCCTTAACCAAGTGTACGAATGGTGACGATTCGTAGAATCGTCAGGTCATACGAAACATACAAGTCTCGAGTCCCGGTAATTGGTGAACGAGTGTGAATATGTTTGTTTGCAAGTGTTATGTGTTTACAATCGTTATGTGACTTGTCGGTATGTGAAAATGTGTTAACGTATGATAAAACGGGGTTTAACGCGCAAAATACAAGGAACCAGCCCCTATAGGCGATTAGGGGTGGCTAATCGCCTATAGGGAGGGCGATTGGGCAATCTTATGGGCGATTGGGGGCTAATCGCATGCCCTAGGGGGCGATTAGGCCCCAAATGCATGAACATCATGCGATTAGGATCCCTAATCGCGTATAGCTGCTGCACAATCGCGTGTTACGTGCTGGACGACTAAAAACGACTATAAATACAATGCTTGACCTCCTAAACTTCATAATAGCAACCCTAGTCGTCCCATAACCCGCCCCAACACACACACAACCTCTGGAACGTGATTTTTGATCAAAACACAAGGTTTCAAGCTTATTTCATCAATCTTTTCACAAATCTAAGGTGTGGTTTCCATCCATGCAATCTTTATTAACGTTTTTATTAAATCCCTAATGGTCCAGACCTGTTCTAAAACAAATAAGCTTTCTGAAAATCGTTAATAAGTGTTGTTAATTGGATTCTATCTATCATACATGTGTTATGTGTGTTTATGATTAAAAGCTAGGGTTTTTATGATTCAAGGAGATGATTAACATGTTATTAGGGTAGTTTCAGATTAATAATAATATCATGATGATGAGATCTGAGTTATTGTTAATTAGGGTTACGGTTTTGCATGCTAATGTGATGTTTCATGTTATGTGTATTACCTTTAAGATACATGATTGCCTTCAGGGCTGATAGATCGAGGTTAAACGAAGGATTTTGATGGATATATGTTTGATATAGTTGTTTGGATGATATTTGATGTTTACACACGTTCTGGGATTGATTTGGAGTGTTAAACGCGCGAAAAACCGGAACAGCCATGTTGCAACCGGAACATTGTTTTTGAAATTGCATTATGTTCATTTATACTTGTTTATTGTGATCGTTGGTTTGGATCCTGGTTTGTCATACGCCTCGCGGTAAAACTCCGCAAGTGGATTTTGAGGGTGTGACACCATCACTATGTTTTCTTTGAAAAACCAAGTTAGTGTAAATGTTGTAATGCCAATCTTTGGCTAGGATTCTTGGGTGTTGCTAGGGTGAAGACTACTGTGGTATGGATTATATAGCTTTTATTTATTTAGTGGTGTTTTGTGTTCTCGTTTAATTTTTTCTACTTTAAACTTTGTTTGATGAATTAATTAAACTATCACTTAGTATTTGATCTTGTGGGTGTTTTGATAAGAATTGGAAGGACTTATGAGTGTACCCATGGTGTGTAACAACCCATGCATTTGTAAGCTAACCTAATTCCACGAGTAGTGATTAAGCCCATTTGTGTTTGGAAACACTCACACTTAGTGGCTTGATCCTCTATTATCAGAATCTCACTTAGGATCGGTACGGTCTTTATACTTGGTCTTAGTGATAAGCCAAGACTTGGTCATGCGACTTAGCTTCATGGTCTATGTCTAATCTTTAGCGCAAACCAAGAATTGGTGAACCCGTGTTGGAAGCGGACGGTCTTTATCTTCTTCCATTACTATACTACCGCACAATTTGTAATAGGCCAATCACTTTTTGAAAAGAAAAATAATTCTAGTAATGGATGAGCGTGAGCTGGTTGGCCACGACTCCTTTATGAGGTCAAGTGGTAGCTTTTTCGGCCATGCTCTGGCCGCCGGCAAGTTATTCACAAAATTCTAAAGTAGTCTGATGTCATTATTGCAACATTGGGAGGTGGGTTTCTTCGGGGTTGGGGTACCACAGTCTCGGGTGATCCTCCCCTTATTGTTGAAAGGTGAGCTTACCGATTTGGGAGACCATCAATTTAACAACAAGAACACAAATCATTTATACAGTTATGCGAGAACAGTCACCTCTAGAGTATGCGGTAATGCGCATCTCAAAGTTAAGCAAAAGTGCGCAACTTAAACACACCACTCAATTGAATAATTACTGTTAATCCATCCCAAGGTCAGTTGGATCCCCAATCAGCACTTCTTTTCGGATATTGGTTTCTACATCGGTTATTCTCACTCTCTCTCATTTTTATTTAACCTTGCTATCAACCAAGTATTAATTAATACGACCCATTGTTCAACCTATAAGAAAAACAAAGTTGTTGAGAATATCACAAAAAAGAGAAAAATATCTATAAAAATTGAAAGACATATAAGATAAACTTGGCTCTATCATGCACTTGAAATCAGGCTCTCAGGTTCAATAGCTTTAAATGACTAGTGATCAGTGTTCTGTATTTCAAATAGTTATATAACTTTGGGCGAATTCGACCCATTAATAACTAAATGGTTCGAAAAGTGACAATTTTTAGACCTTTAGTGAGAATATCTCAAGTGTCCCCATCTGTAAATTAAATAGTTATATAACTGATGGCCTCTAATTGTGTGATCAAAGTTTTTTACAAAATTAATAGGCTAGAAGTGTAAATAGTTTAAAGTATGTTTAGATTGTATTTAGAAGTTATGTGTTAGTATAAGGATGTAATGTGTCGTGTCTAGAAGTTGGTAACCACCACACCATAAAAGTGAGAAATACATGTATCTAGATAATTGGAAGTTGGGCCAAGGGACATGCCTATTGGAAGGGCGCCAAACAAAAGGGACGCAACGATTAAGCAAGGGTCGCAATGGTTTGGATGGTGTCTGTTCATCAAGTATATATAGGTCTTGGATATTCAGTTTGTAAGTTTCATGTATCTTGATTATCAATATAAAAGTTTATTTGGAGTTAATCCCTCGTTCTTGTTCTTATTATTTAGTTTCATGATTATGGATTGAATCATGGTTACTGAGATCTATAATAACATAGTTGAGATGAATACAACATTCTGATGCTAAAAAAAGAACATTTATTACCATAACCATCAACTTACAAAATTATTTCATCTCAAGATGTCACCGAGCAAAGCTAAGCAAATGATGCATCGAAATGAATCAATTTCAATCTGCAAGCGCAATCTACATGTGTTGAAAAGTTTGTGACTTGTGAAGGTCTAAGTGACCAAATGGTAAATAGTTTTTAATAAAAAACTGAGATACAATTATGAATTTACGCCTTTACCTACATGAGGTCCTGAATCATAATTATAGGACCTACATTGTTATAAACAAGATGAACAATTTTAGGAAGTAGTTTCCTCGCAATAACTCATAATTACAAGTCATAAAAAAGATTCATATCACATGCCACAAGAAACAATGATCCAACATAATAGATTTACCAAACTCCAAAGCAAGCGCGTTGTTACTATTGACCTGGCCATGGGCGCACTGGACCCCATTGGGATGTTGCCTTGAACCCTGTAGGGGGGCACTTGGATCCCCCATGGTCTAGGGGCTTATGACCATTGAGCTTCCATAATACCCCTAAATTATATCATGATCAAGTGTGCACTCGACACCTCCTAACTCATTGAGTGGTTATTCTAATTTCTCATTTTTATTACCCCATGTGGCTTGATGAAACTAAAATCACCATCAAATTTGTGAGTAACTATATACTGTACTACTTATATCTTCGGTATCATATAATAGCATGCTAGAGCCAACTGAGATAATAGGTTATGCAAATTTATAAAAGATAAAAGTATCAGCAATTTAATATTAGTAACTGCTAGGTTCGGTTATTCATATATCACCGTTGTAAAAAAAAAAAAAAAAAGTTTTGTTGGAACTAATAGAAAAGAAATAAAAATTCAAAGAATGGGCCTTGCGGGAATGAGTCTGGGCCGAGATGGGCCAGGGCGACGTTGTCTGGCAGGTAGAAAAAGGCATCTGGAATTTTTAATTATTTCTTTGAAGGGTGTATTTAAAAACAAACTAGTATCCTATTTTATTTTTAATTAATGAAGAATTGAACACATTTCTTAAACTTTATATTTAATTTGGGTTTGTAACATTCCATATGTGTTGTTAATATTTATTGATTTGGGTTTGTAGCATTCCAAAAAACTCAAAAGCGACAATAGGTATCATATTCAATGGTGAGTTCTCTTTCTCGTTAAACAATTAGTTGCTCTTATCACTCTTATGTTGAACTTGGTTATATAATCCCTAACCCTCATGAACATTTTAATATTGTCGTTCAGTTACACATATCAAAAGTTCGATCTTTAACACTATTGCAAGTTCTTTTAATATGTACTGGTTCTTTTCTTTTGTATATATGTATATTTTTTGTCGTCCTTGAAAAAAATGGAACTTAAAGACCAAAAGCTTGTCAATTGACAAAATTGGCATCTAAGGTTATTTTTCCAATACTTAAAAATATGTAAATGTTTTTAAAGAATTTAGGCATGTCGAATTGACTGTTTGAGTATATCAAATGAATAAACTAAATAATTCAGTCTTTTTTTTTCATCAAAAAGAAACTTTTTATAAAACACCTCTAAACAAGGAACTAAGAGAGAGAAATAAAAACATTCTTCACCAACGCATTATAAATAAAATTAAGATCAGCATTATTCCCACGAGATGTTTTGACTCCTTTTTTAAGGCAATCAAATAAGCATTTTGGGATACCTTCAATCGAGCAAATGCATCCCCTCCTCCATAACGGTCAGAGTTGGATGCATACCTAAGCCATCAAGTCATCAGTTCCGGGGAAAACCCGCCCACCTAAAGGTCCACTATGGTAAAACCTGGTCTGCCTCGGTTTTGAATCGGCAACCTCTGAATAGGAGCAGTTCTAAACTTCGTCACCATAATATCTTTCAAAGTGACGCTAGTGGAATTTGAAGTTGGAACCTCAAAAAAAGAAACCAAGTGACTAACCACTAGACCAGCTTGTCAGGACAAATGTTTTTGACTTTTTGTTCGTTTTTTTATAGTTGTTTAAACTTGATATAAGGAAAAAAAAAAGAAAAAAAAAAGAATACACCATTGTTATTTATAAGGAAAAAAAAAAGAATACACCATAATAATTTTGAAGTAATAATGAAATTAGAAAAGGATGAATAATGATTCATATATAAATTGCATTGGAGGGACAAGTAGCATCACTTTCCAGTATTTGCTTTTTGGCTTTTCTATTTTCCTTGATAAAAGTTTTACTCCTACTACTACTTTATGATAGATCATGGCTTAATCATACCTACATCAATCCTTAAAGTAACAATTAAATAAGTTAAAGTATTTAATTTTAAATTTTTATAAAGATTGCTAAGTCTTTTCATAATACTGTAGAAAAATAATTTACTAAAAAGGTAATTTACATGTTCGGGGCACCCAAATTTAAGAATGCCGAAACATCTGTCATGTTTTCGTGCATATAAAAAAACACAAGTGAAACAAGAGGATCCTTGATCCCTCTTCTCTATTGTCATTCATTATATAATAAACCATATGCCCTATTTTAGGGATGATTACAAATGGATAAGGAAACCTATTTAAATTACAAATCATTACTATACATATTATCTATTACACCCCCGCAGTCGTAGCCGAGGTGACCGTAGGCTGAGACTGGCCCGAAAGTCTTCAAACAGAATGCGCGGTAAACCTTTGGTGAAAATATCTGCAATTTGGTAGCGAGATGGGACGTGAAGCACGCGAATCTGTCCCTTCTGAACTTTCTCTCGAACAAAATGTATGTCAAGCTCGATATGTTTGGTCCGTTGGTGCTGAACCGGGTTGCCAGAGAGATAGATAGCACTTACGTTGTCACAGTAAACAAGAGTGGCCGTTGAGAGCGGACGACGAAGCTCGAGAAGAAGATTCCGTAACCAACACACCTCGGCGACAACATTGGCAACGCCGCGATACTCGGCCTCAGCACTGGATCGAGATATGGTTGCTTGGCGTTTTGAGGACCAGGAGATTAAATTATCACCATAATAGATGCAAAAACCACTTGTGGAACGACGAGTATCTGGGCAACCAGCCCAGTCAGCATCAGTGTAGGCAACGAGCCGTGGGTCTGTAGATGGTCCAAGACTGAGGCCGAATGTACTAGTACCTTGGATGTAACGGATTATTCTTTTAAGTGCATTCCAGTGATCCGTCTTTGGTGCATGCATGTGAATACAGACCTGTTGAACTGCATAGCTGATATCGGGCCGAGTGAAAGTTAAGTACTGAAGGGCACCTGCAAGACTGCGACATAAGATGGGTCATTAAAGTCATCGCCTGCTTCTGAACTGAGTTTACTATTAGTGTCAACCGGAGTGTGAACCGGTTTGCAAGAAGACATGCCGGCACGCTCGATGATTTCTTGAGCATACGCTTGCTGTGAGAGAAATAAGGTGTTGTTGTGTTGCTTGACGGCAATACCAAGAAAGAAGCTAAGTGGCCCGAGATCCTTCATTGCGAACTCGGCTGAGAGATGGGACATAAGAGATGTCCGTAGAACATTGGTGGATGTGACAAGAACTATGTCATCCACGTAAAGAAGAAGATAAGCAACCTGTGAACCCTGGTGGTAGGTAAATAAAGAAGCATCACACTTACTCTGCACAAAACCCAAAGTTAGAACAAAATCTGTGAAACGTTGGTACCACGCCCGAGGTGCCTGTTTTTAACCCGTATAAGGATTTCTTAAGACGACAAACATGATCCGGATAATCCTTATCACGAAAACCCATTGGTTGATACATATAGACCGTTTCATTTAGTTTACCATGTAGAAAGGCATTGGTGACGTCTAGTTGGTGTATTTGCCAAGACTGGGATAAGGCAATGGACAGTACGGTACGTATGGTGGATGGTTTGACCACCGGGCTAAATGTCTCTCCACAATCAATACCAACCTGTTGAAGCCTACCATCACAAACGAGCCGTGCCTTATATCTTTCCAAGGTACCATCCGATTTAAACTTGTGCTTAAATAGCCACATGCTTCTAATGACATTCATGTCTGGCGACCTCGGTGTTAATTCCCAAGTCTCGTTTCGAATAAGAGCATGGTATTCGTTGGTCATGGCGTTATGCCACTCCGGTATGGACAAGGCCTCGGTCGGGGTTTTGGGTATAGGAACAATGGTGGAGGCATGTAGGTTTAGGCGGTGTTTAGGTTTGGTGATGCCGTCCATTGCGCGAGTGCGCATGGTGCGGTGTGTAGGTGGGTCAGGGGCTGGGACAGGCGGTACGGGTTGGGGTAGGTGTGAGGGAGCGGGCTGTGAAGAGGTTGGCAGTTGGGTTTGAGGCTGAGGTGATTGGGCCGGTTGGGCCGGGGAAGGAATGGAGGCGGGTGGAGTGGGCTGCGAGGGATGTGAGTGAATTGGGCTCTGGGGTGGGCTTTGATGTGGGCTGGTGGGATGTAGTATAGGAGCAGAGTTGGGTTGTGAGTTTACGGCAGTAGGTGTTGGGTGAGGATTATGTACTAGAGGCCAAAGTGCGGGTGGGAAGACAGATAGGAAATCATAGGTTGGGGCGGGTTTGATGGTATTGGCAAATGGGAAGGTTGTTTCATCAAAGGCAACGTGCCGTGAGATGATAAGTTGTTTGGTTTGAAGGTCAAAACATTTGTATCCACGGTGTGTGGACGGGTACCCCAAGAATACGCAAGGGGAGGACCGAGGGTCAAGTTTGTGAATGGTGGTGCTGGGAGTTAACGGATAACAGAGGCATCCGAAAACTCGCAAGTGGTCATATGTGGGTGTGCGGTGGTATAGAAGTTCAGTGGGGGTTTTGTTTTGGAGGTGTTTGACTGGAAGAATGTTTAATAGATAGGTTACGGTTTCAAGGGCATGGTTCCAAAAGGTGTTTGGTAGAGAGGCATGTTGAAGAATGGTGCGGAGCATGTTATTAATAGTTCGAATCATTCGTTCCGCTTTACCATTCTGCGACGATGTGTGTGGGCACGATCGTCGAAAGAGAATGCCATGGGTGGAGAAAAATGAGGAAAAGGATGAATTAATGTATTCAGTGCCATTGTCACATTGGAATGTTTTTATGGGTCGTTCAAATTGTGTGGTTATTTGTTGGTGAAAGTGGCAAAAGGTAGTATATACTTGGGATTTGTTTGACAATGGGTAAGTCCACAAAAAGTTACTAACGTCATCAACAAATAAAATGTAATATCTATGACTATTAGCACTCAAAATTGGTGAAGTCCATAAATCACTGTGAATTAAATCAAAAGGTTTAAATATGCGAGTATTAGAGCTAACAAAAGGTAGCCTAATGCTTTTGCCAAGTACACATGATTGACAAACTTTATTATGGAAACTAGGAAAATTGACAAAACAATTAGTTTTTAAAGACTGTAAAGGTGCACGTCCTGGATGACCAAGACGTTGGTGCCATAGCGAGGAGGAAATGGCAGCAAAAGTTGAAGGAAAGGTTGTGGTTCCGGGCCCGAGCACAAGTGGGTAGAGATCACCGCTGCTGTTGCACCGGAGGATAGGGATCCGGCTCTTGTAGTCCTTCACAAGAAAACCAAAAGGGTCAAATTCAACAGAGACAGAGTTGTCGGTTGTGAACCGACGAACCGAAATAAGGTTTTTAAGTAGCTTGGGTGCATATAGGACATTTTTGAGGACAAATGGGGGAAAGGGTGGGGGTAATGTTTTATGGCCAAGTCCATGTACCGGGATGGTTGAACCATCGCCAACGATAATTTGCTGTCCCATACTATTATTAGAAAAAGATTGAAAATCAACAGAGGTGTTAGACATATTACCTGTAGCACCGGTGTCCATGTAGCCTGCAGGCTCTTGAGTGTTATATAGAGACATAGCATGTAGGGCCTGATCGATGTCCGTAGGTGTGTATGCCGTGTGATGAGCTTGTGATGGTTTTGACCCGAGGACACCTGCTCCACTGTTGTTACTGGGCCGGGAGCTGGAAGTTGGATATGGGCAGGGTGGAGCGGCCCAAGACTGCTGCTGCTGTGAAGCCTGTTGGGCCTGTTGGGCCGGTGGAAAACTGGGCCACATACCATAAGGAGAAGGAGGCCAAAAAGGGGTAAATGGAGAAGCCCAACTGTTATAAGAGGAGGCCCAAGGTGGATAGCCGTAGGAAGACCTGCCGCGTCCCCATGTCTGTCTTCCACGGCCACGGCCGCGCGACCTCCCGCGTCCACGAGAACGGTCATAACTGGGTTCCGAGGTGGGTTGACTCGCAGACGAGCGGGAGGAAGTATTCAATGCCGTACCGGCTTTTTGAGAATTATGCAATGCTTGTTCCGATTTCTGCGACTCCACCATGCACAATTTAGACCGGGCTTTGTAGAATGTAGGAAGAGGTTCTTGGCCTTGTAAAATAGTACCGATGCTTTCATATTGTTCCGTGAGACCCGCGATGAGTTGAAGAACAAGATCATCGTTGTCTATCGGATGACCCACGCTAGCAAGTTGATCGGAGAGAGATTTTAATTGTTGACAATAGGCGGTCATGGATTGGAAGTTTTCAAGACGGGTATTATTGAAACGGTGGCGAAGGTGGAGAGCACGGGCAGCCTTGTTGTCTTGAAAGACATCTTCAAGCGCCGTCCATACCTCGTATGCAGTTTTGTTTTGGCCAGGTTCGATTATGGTGTGGATAAGATCTTGGGAGATCGTTCCATACATCCATTGAAGGACGATGGAGTCAAGACGCTCCCATGAATCAGTGGAGGCAGGGGCCGAGGCTGACTGCTTTTCCTTGTCAGCCGCAGCGGGTGTTGCGGGTGGTGCGGGTGGGTCACGGGGTAAAAGGTGATCGTAAACTTGGTATGCTTTGCAGTGAATTTTAAATAACTCGGACCAGGAGGGCCAGTGTGCGGTGTCGATTTCGAGTTTAATTGGTATAAAATTTTGGATATTAGAAACAGTTACGGCTGGGTGTATTTTCTCCATGTGTGCGGGTTGTAAGGGTGAGGGAAAGGTGATAGAGAGTAGCAGGGAAGATGAGGGAAGGTTGTGTAGAAGGGCAAGGGATGAAACAGAGAAGGGGAGTGTATGCGGAAGGGTAGAGGATCGGAAAAATAGTGGTGGCCGCAGCAAAGTGATGGCTGCGATTTAGGGTTAGGAGGGGATAGGGGTTCCTGTGTCTCTTGATACCATGAAACAAGAGGATCCTTGATCCCTCTTCTCTATTGTCATTCATTATATAATAAACCATATGCCCTATTTTAGGGATGATTACAAATGGATAAGGAAACCTATTTAAATTACAAATCATTACTATACATATTATCTATTAACAAGTTATAACTATTATACCGAAAAACTCTGTTACCTAATGCGCACATACTAAACGGATATTGAATCATCAATATATAGAGCTTGAAGTTGTAGAAGTTTGACTTTTGTTATGATAGAAAATCAATATCCGTTCTACGTCACACAAATTTAAAAATATAACTTCTATATTTTTTGTTTAAATGTATGATATAGTGTTACCTTTCAATTATAAGAAAAAGTTTTCTACAAGTAGTATAGAAAGCGTAATGAGTTACATCTATATTTTTTTTTTTTTAATGTAAACAACTGTTTTGAAACATATAGTAAGATCCACATGTAGTCAAGTGGTCTTTGATACAAAGGCAGTATTGGTAAATCTTCTTCACCCAAGTGGTGAGGGTTTATTCTCACATGTGAGTATTTAGGTGGAATATTAATAATTAGGGAGTTTATGTCGACGTACAGTATCCTAGGATACTTAAGTACGTTAATTCAGTACCAACACTCATGTTTGTGAGTGAATGGATACCTTTAGTAGCACCCTTGCAAATATTGTGATGTTTATATAGAACACCATATTGCAAAGTAGACCCTATACTATCACAATACATAACTTGGTCTAATATGGAGTAATTTGAATGGTCGAAACAAAATCAGCTTTGATATTGAACTAGAGTAGATACCCATGCGTGATGTGAGACGCAGTATGAACTTCGTACGTACGTATCAAAACAGTAAGGATAACGTTAAAAATTAAATGTTTTGCTGCTAATACCATCAATGGATTTTGTATTGTCACGTTAAGAAAACTATAAAAACGAATACGATATCGGTACCGCTATTAAGACAATACCAGTTTAGTTCCTCACGATAAAGAAAAATATAACTATAACTATAACATTACCGATAACAACAGTACCGTGTGAGCACCCAGGACCAAATGTTTATCCCCGAAAGAAAAAAAAAACTTGGTAACAAATAAATAGGGGTTTTACTAAAAAAAAAAAAAGGAAACAGTTTTTTTAATATTGGTGTATGGTAGAAAAAAAAGTTACCAGCCTAAAGTTACAAATTTGTGAATATATACAAAAATTAAATTATAGACAAAGTGCAAAATTTAACTAGTCAACATCTTAATGCTGCGCTATGATGTTTAGCTTCCTATGTAAATATAATTTGACAACATTTGTCACGGATAATATTGTTATTCCATGCACCATTTCAGGAATCTTTCAAGGACTGACCAAGGAATCCAATGCGTGTATATATATTATATTGAAATTGAAAATCCCAATTATTTAAATCCAAAGACCATCAGAATATTAGCAAAATCATGCATTAACTTGCCCTACTTTAAATGATTTAAAAGTGTGACTGTAGTGGCATCACATGTGTGTGAAGTTACAAGAAGAATATGCATGGATCATTGTGGCTCAAAAGTTATCTTCCTTTTGGATCACAGTAAAAAAGTTAAGAAACAGCAAAAGCTAATTAACAAAAAGTAAGAACCCTCTTAATCAACTACTACTACTAATAATAATAATAATAATTACTTTGATTGCCATGGTTTAAGAGTATGATCAATGCTTACTATATCACCATGATCACCATCTGAGGGATCTTTAAGACCCAAGAAATCCCTTGTCATTCCTTCATTGCCCATAACAACACTGCCAATATTATTATTATTACTCTTTGAACCATCATCATGCATCATCATCATCATATGACTCTCATGAAGATTTCCATGATCATCATCATCATCTTCTTCTTCTTCCTTCTTTGCATCCATCATTTGACTAAAAGCATCATCAAAAGTTGACACATCATCAGCAAAACTATCTTCATTCATCATCATAGTCATCATGCTCATATTCACAGGATGTATGATAAAAGATGATGATGGTTGATGGGGTAGAGGTAGAGGTAATAAGGGTCCACTTGCACATGCACCATCTTCAAGCACACAGCTTGAACCACTTGTACCACAAGTGTTGTTACCAGCTGCTGCTGCTGCTGCTGCAGACACGTGAGCTATGTGTTGGTGGTGGTGGGGTCCCCAAGATGTTGTACATGGTGCTTGAAGAGATGTACCTCTGCTTAGATGAGTTGTACCCATCTGAGCTGCTTTTTGCAGCAATGCAGTAGCTGACATGTATGCAGATGGTGCTGGAGGGTAGGATATCAGGGTGGGCCCACTAGTACTAGTACTGCTAGGGCTACACTCTTGACCTTGATCTTGGGTTTGGGTTTGTAGCCATGATGGATATGGATATGGGTTATCTTCCTGTTTCAAGAAAGATGATGATGATATGTGAACCGGGTTTAAAAGATCAGTGAAATGGGTGGGTATTTGAACCGGAATTGTAGTTGTTGTCGGGTCTATTCGAGTGATGGCTCGTGCAGTCTCTTCTGCTAGGGCATCACAGAATGCTCTGTGGGTTATGAAACTATCCCTCCTGTTGTTGTACATTTATCAACATTATTATAAACATAAAGTAATTAAAGAATATAGATGAACAAGAACACTCCAAACACAAAAAAACAAAAACTTTCCTTAAAAAAGAAAAAAACCCATCTTTTTACAAGTTCTTGATCCAAAGAACACAGACACCCACAAAGCAAAGATGACTAATGTGATGAAAAAATGTATTTTAATAGGTAAAGATTCGAATTTGTCAATTCTTTATTTAAAGATCAACAAAACTTTATTCAATTAACCGAGAACCAACTAAGGCCCAAAAAATACATCGAAAACAACAAAAACAGAAAACATGCACCTTAAGAACTTTTCATTAAAGAAAAGCGTTCAAGTCAAAACGCTTCCAGGCTTACCATGTTAAAAGATCCGGTTTTAGACCGATTTTTTACCCAAAGATAAAACGTTTTAGTTTCGTTCATGACCTTTGTAACCGAACCTTTGTAAAGGAAGGAATTATAATCTAGAATACCGCTTCATTTCTAGCCCTCCAAAGGCTCCACAATGCCGTTAGAGCCACCGCATATAGAGCCATTTATTATTAATTTTGAACTGTTTCTAAGTTAACACATCTATTTTTATTTCATGACTGAGAAAATTACACAAATATTTTAAACTTTTTTTTTTTTTTTTTTTTAATCAGTTATAATATTTTTTATTAAAACAAAATACGGAAGTTACATCATAATAGCTGGTAGACGGGCAACAAGCTGCGCCGCCACCCCTTTTTGAATTGCAAATCCTAGTCTACTAAAGACAAAACCTTGCCCGCCGCCACCCCTTTTTGAATTTTAAACTTCGTCTATAATTTACTTTTTGTACATATTTCACAAATTTAGGAAATGAAGTTCAAAATTGTCAATAAATATGAAAAGGGTCACTTCATTTAATATGGAATTTTTAGGGTTCTTTAATATATTGTAAACTATTAAATGTTTGAATAAAAATGATAATAAATGAAGGAATAATGGAGTACCTTGAAAAAAGAGTACCACAGTCACATTTGTACTCTCTGGTGCCACAAGTTTTGGAATGAGCTTTCCAATCGGATTGAACAGCATACCTCTTTGAACACTTATCACATTTCCACTTTTTCTCTCCATGCTTTCTGCAAAAGTGTTTCTTGATTCCTGTTAGGTCTCCCAGAGCCCTAGATGGCTCATGATGCACACAGTTCACCTCTGGACACACATACACTTTCTTCCTCACCACTTCGTTCTTGTTCCTCTGCTTCAACTTCCATGGCAGGTTGTGCCCTCTTCTGTGCAGTTGCAGGTTTTGATCTCTTTGGAACCCTTTGTTACACATCTCACACACAAATCGGTTTGTTGCCATTAATGTTGTTGGTGACAAAGATATCACTTCTGCTTCTGGATCTACAATATTATATACTTGTCATTTCATAATTATTTTATTTATGAAGATGCTTGTGATTTCATAAAATGCTTTTTAATTATTAGAAAATTGTAAAAAAAAAAAAAAAAAAAAAAAAACCCTATAAAAGTTATTAAAGATTTAAGCAATTTTGAACCATGGGAGAGTTTTTTCTTTATTTTTTTTCCAACAAGAAAAATCATGTATTTTGTTTAGAAATAATAAAAAAATTGAAAATACACCTTTTTTTTTTTTCTTTTTTCTTTCTTTTTTTAAATTTTTTTTTTTTAATTTTGAAAACCCCAAGAAAAAAGAGATAAGATTTTAGAGAGATTTAGAACCTGGGTTGCCTGGAAGACTTCTTTTTTTCTTGGTTAATGGTTGACTTTGACTTGGAGGAGGGTGTGCAAAGTAGGTATGATGATTTGAATGATAATTGCTACCATTTTCTTGGGCTATATTCTCAGAGCAAGAATTAACAGTAGTTGCATGAAGATCAGATGCAGAACTCAAATTATCTTCCAAAATAACATTATGCTGCTTCTTCATCATCTTTTTGTCTCTCTCTAGGTGTCAATATATGTGTGGGTGTGTGTATATATATATATATATATATGTGTGGTAGAAGTGTATCTATAGAAATGATATGATCAGGTATGTTGCATCATCATAAAAAGGTAAAGATGTAGAAGACAAAAGAAGAATCAAAGTTGGAAAGAAGGTAAAGTAAAAAACAAATAAGGTTTTTGTTTGTTTAAACCCTAGCTAGCTAGCTTGCTTGTGGAAATCTTAACAGTTTTCCCATGATTTGAGCTCTAAATATGGCATCAACCAAAAAGACAATGTTTAGTTTTTTGGAAGAAACTGAAGCAGTCCCTCTAAGCACTACTGTATGATCAGCTGTTGTTTCATCAATCTCATACACATGCAAAACACACACACACACTAACTAGTGTGTGTGTTCTTGGTTATTTAGAGAGAGAGAGAGAGAGAGAGAGAGTGGAGATGTGGATGAAAAGAGATATAATGGGGGAATGAAGCTAAAAAGATGAGAGAGAGTGGGGCTAGGGTTGATGGCTGACTTACAGTACTGTTTTCTGTCTTTTTATCACTTCTGTTTCCCAGTCTCACCTTTTCTTTTCTTTTTGCATATTACTGTAGTAATTTTCTCTTTTTGACGATCTAAGTTTTAAGCATTTTTTGTTTAATGCTTTTCTATATTCCACTACCTTTTCTTTATTAATTTATAACTTTTAGGTTGCTTAATTTCTTATGTTGATTCATACAATCATATTTGTTATGTTTAACTTGGGGTCACACAGGTGAAGTTTGACCTGAAAGTTCGGGGTATCGGAAGTCACTAGTTTCAGGGGGTTGAAAACCAGTTTCGGGGGGTCGAAACCCTATATTTCTAAAATTTTCTATACGAATATAATATAATCAGAACTGTTGCGCGAAAATTCGGGGGGAGGGGGGCGCCCCCGCCCGCCCCAACTAAGCTGCGCCACAGGTCACACTCTATACTTTTATAACGCATCTATACTTTGATTTCTTATGCTGATTTAGGGGATGGGACGCAACTAGTGAATGACACCGGTACCCAACTACCAGCACGAGTTCACTGTTGCCGTGGTCACATGTAGTGAGATTCTGGAGAATTTCTGTGGTCTACCTAACAGGTGCAAAGGAGATAGAGAGAGATGCAGAGGATAGAGAGAAATCAGGTGCTTCACGGAAGCTTCACTAGTGGTGCTGCTGGTGGGAATGGCTCACGAGTGGTGGTTCAGTTAGCGGGCTGCGATTGGTTCGATATAGGTGCTTCACGGTAAGCACCCCTTCTACTCTCATATTTGCTATCTTCGATATAGCTGCGCCACTGGTCACACTCTATACTTTTAAACATTTGTTACAATACTTCAAGGTAATTGACTAATTGTTTTAAACATCAACAATATGTTTCAAAGTATTGTAACAAATGTTTAAAAAAGTTGTAAATTCTTAGAATTATATTCTTGTCCTCTTTTTGTTTAGTTTTAACGATCCGAACTTTTAATCTAGTTTGCCTTTTTAAATAGAAGTCACATACATTTTCAAAGAAATGCAGATTGGTTTAGTGATTAAGTTGCTAGTGCTTAATGCACTCATCCTACCGTTTTCTTTTTTCATTACTTGCTTCATCTTTAATGTTTGAATGATTAGCATGTCATTGTCAAATTGAAATTTTAATTATTAAAGCTATTTTACAAATTGAATTTCAATTCAATTATATTGAAACCTCAATTTTGCTTCCAAAGTCATTTTCTAAAAGGCAACACGGAATGAAACTAGACCAAGCACTCTGGATGGAGACGTTGTGCGGTCCCAATTAGGAGTGGATGGTTGTCTACGATCATTCAGCTTCACAGTTGTTTTTTTTTTCCTGATCAACAATAATTCTTCGATCATCCTGCTCTTGAATGTGACAAATTTTGACGTGGAGGATATGGTGTAGTTATATGGTATCTCCCCTCCCTCCTAGAGGTGAAGAGTACAAAGACATTATAGCCTAGCGGCAGGGCCGGCCCTAAGGGGGTGCGGGGAGGACTCCCGGCCCGGGCCCAATTTCTAAAGGGGCACTTTGAGCGACGATGAGTGTAGAGTGTATTTTTTCTGCAACTATTTTCTTTCTGTTTTCAACCCAAAAAAAGATCTCATCTTAAACATCACTGGTTATAAACGCAAGAAGGTGATTAGTAGATAAGGAAAAAGATGAGTCATACATGAAAAACTATATTTGAAGGATACGACAAAATCAAAAAAAAAAGTTGAAGTGTGTTACTTGAGATTTGTATTGTGGTACAGTAATTGTGCAGCCTTTGCAGTAAATTTTAATATATAGTAGTACTACAAAACAGTAATTGTCTCACGCTTATGCACATGAATCAAGTCAAATTCATTTCATTAAAAAACTTTTGAAGTCTAGACATAAATAATGGCCCTTGAGATTATTATGGAATTTTAAGAAATGGTGGTTATTTTATGAGCCAATTAGCCAAAAATATTAATTTTTATAATTATTACGACACTTTTAGTTCCATATCCGGTTTGATCGGTCCGACTAGGGAACTGGTAAGGACACCGGTTCAACGTCCGCTTCGGTTATGAAAACATTGCTTAAAAGACCTTAGACTAAGGGGTGCATATTTTCCGGCTTGGCCCGGGCACCCGAATTTTCAGAACCGGCCCTGCCTAGCGGCATCTTGGTGATGGGATAAAACTTAGGGACTATAAGGTCCTAGGTTCGAATCTCACATGGGGGTTTTCTCATAATTATGAGTTTCCTCCTGAATTGGTGTCTTGGTGGTGGAATATGATCGCGTGGTAACACTGGTGGCATGATGATACTCCAGTGGTCCGTGAGTGATTCCAGTTGGCCGTTCAAAAAAAAAGACGTGAAGAGTACAAATTCTTAAAGATTCATGTATTGGTGATTTATCCACTATAAAAAAAAGTAAATAAATGTCAGTTTGCCAATCATTAGGAGTTGACACATGATAGTTTTCAGCTTTCAATGACTTACGTCTCTTATTATTTTCCGGTTTTGGTTTTGTTGGTTAGGTATCTTCATTGAGATCCATACTGGTGGGGGTGGATTCATCTGGTGTACTAGACGTATGATAGTTACCGACTTCCGATGATTTGTGTCCCTTGTCTTGTTGTCCACTTTGTAGCCCTTGTTCGCCCGACGATTTTTTTCCAAGCTTGCCATATTCATCTTCATCTTTTACAACAATCACATCTTCAACGTCATCACCCGACTTATATCTTTCATCGTGTGCCTCTATTGTGTCTATGGCACAACCTCGTCAGTTTCATCGTCTCCATAAAGATGGAGGTCTCGCTCTTGCTCCTCAACAGCTTGACGAACAGTTGGACTCCTCATTGCAAATGCGTCGAAGTCCTAAATTTGTTGTGGTATTTGAGGTGGTGTAAAATAATGTTGATAAAACTGGGGTTGGGGTTGTTGGTATGATTAGCAATTAAATTGTGGTTGTGAGAGTGGTTGTGTTTGTGGAAGAAACTATGGTGGTGGGAGTAGTTGTGCTTGTGGTGAAAAATTCATCACGGCCTTTTCCCTTTCCCCGCACTTGACACCGGCTTTGAACCTGATCCTCTACCCTTACTACTTAAACCCCCTCCTTTTGATTATAGGATCTTCTTCCACCCTTTAATTCTCTTGAATCTATTTGGTTATGGTTAAAAGTGTTTAAAATAGTGTGCGTGTCTATGTGTATATATATTAAATAAAAAATGATTCGTCTTTTTACCTATATTTCAAACGGTTAAATGACCGTTGAAATTAAATCCCAAAAAGAGCCATTGTTTACAACTAGCAAATACTTCACAGACTCACTATCTCTACCAACAACGGGGGAGTTGCCATAAGGGTAGTAAAATGCCCGTGCCCTTTACGGGTAGCGCCCATCCCCTTTCAAATAATTTCATCTCATTTGGCATAGTTATATTATTATATATTATCTATATCTATACAATACATACAACATTTATAAAGAAGAAGACATGGGCAAATATGTCCAAATTGTCAAAGTTAAGATGATATTTGAAAAGACACATGCTTTAAACCTATAATGTCATATAAATCTTTCCCATATTACCCCTTGATGCATTGTTACTTGTACATTCATTGCCTTCACTCTTCACATATCATTTTACTTTACAAGAATTTTGAGATGGCATAGGAAAAGTTTAATACTTAAAACCCAAATGTCATGTAATTTTTTTCCTTTCTACCCTTCATGCAAAACCTACTTGTACATATTCTTTTATCATAACCTTCAATTACCATTAATCTATATCTATAATATCCTTATGTCTATGTTTGTATCACAAAAAACTACACGGTTTCACCTCCGCAATGATATCCACCACAATTTCATGTTTATTTAGAAAAATAGTTTTCGGTTGGAGTATAGACGGACTCGTGCCATATGGACCACACATCATGTTTTGAGAAAAATGTTTTTAAAGTGGATTTACTATACATGGTGTATGAAAAATATTAACATTTTTCACATAAACAGTACATGTACTTACATACTTTGTTGGTTTTAAAAATATATGTTTTCTTATATATTTAAATTATTGCTATTATTTGTATTCATTGAAATTTTCTATGACATTATTTTGTTTTAATTACATACTATCTATATCTATACTGCATTATAAAGGATGAGACATGGGCAAATATGTCTAAATTGTCTAAAGTTAAGATGGCATACTAAGGGTTTCTTTACAATTTTCAAAATTTTACCACTTTTCTTTCCTAAGAGCATTCACAGCCCGTCCCCTATCCCTAACCATATAATTTAAGGAAAAATCAAAGATTTCTAAATTTGCCTTTCACTTTTTTAAATTCTCTCACATCCCATTCCCCATTCATATCCCCTATAAGTTTTTTTTATTAGTATTTTATTTCTTTACAACCAACATTAATCCACTCCACATTCCATTTGTATTATTTTATTATTATTAAATGATATGGGGGAAGGATGGAAGACCCCATATATGGGGGCTCAACATAAGTTTTTTGTAAATTTTAGAAATGGGGTATAGGGAAAGGGGTTGGGATGGAGTGAGTTTTTGTGGGATTTTCTTAAATTTTAAGAATGGGGGAGAGAATGGGGGATGGGTTGTGAATGCTCTAAATGACCTTAGAAGATAATTAACTTGTATACGAAAATGGAACTCACCCAAACTAAATAAACACACGGGATAACAATATTTTTTTAACAAATTTCATATAATGACGATAAAATATAATAATTTATATGACCACAATGAATAATCTTATCTCAGCAAAACTTGTATGAATTTTAATACTTTGCCATAATAATACTTATATTATAAACCCTTTTCATATATATATAGGATAAAGGGATTATACAAACCCTTCAAAATGAAGAAACTCCCACAAACCCAATGAGTGGACCACATTGCTCCACATAGTCCATAAACTTTATTGTTTTTTTACTAAGCAAATGTTAATTTGGTAATTTAGCACACCCCACCACATATATAAACCTTTCTTTCTCTCTCCCATTTCAAATTTTCATATTCCCTCCCCCTTACCCTCTCTCATCATCCTCTCTTTTGCTGAGTTTTTTTTTTTTTTTTTAAGCCAAAGCACCCTTAACCTTGAACCACCAACACCATCATCGTCATCTCCAACCTCGAACAATATCATCGTCACGTCATCAGCATCATTGTACAGCCAACACCACGATCGATGGTGACCGGGCAACATCGTCGCAGAAGCCCACCGGAGAAGACTACCGGAGAAGACGACCAGGTATTTTGATGTGTTTGTTTATTTCCATCGTTTTAATAGAGTGTTTAGATTGCTTTGATCAAACTGTATATCAAAATTTGTTGTTCACTAAGTGTCAGCGGTTCTAAACCCTATCTCCAGTCTACTAATTTCCCCCTTTTTTTAGTTATATTTCAATCATAATTTCACATCTTTTAGTAAAGAATAATTATTATTCGTTTCAGTGGAACCAAATAATCATGACACACAAGCTTTTTTTTTTGGGGGTGATTGATTATGTTAACCATCGAAAAAGATTTTTTTTTTGGGTGATTGATTATGGAAAACCACTAATATAATATAAAGTCATTTAGGATTAGAACATAATAGTAAAATAATAGTAAATTTTCTGAGTGTAATCGAACACTTATATGTCTTTGGAGCCTAGCGTTGAGAATTCAAGTTAAGTTATGGTGTTTTATCGTCTATATATTTTTATAATCTTTGTGTTTAGTTAGACTGTTACGTGTGTAGCATATCTATTTTTTGCAGCCAAATTATGTTTTCTGTTTTCTAGCATATCAAACCCTGTTCTCTCTTCACTACAGACTACATAAGTGTTGTCTGTGTATTTCCTGTTACACATGTAATACTCGTGTGTTCTTGCACCATGTCTGTCTATTTTTATTTTCTTTTCTCATGTATGAGTTTTTTTTATGTTACCTATGTCTTATTTACAGAAAAATGTTTGTTTGTGTGTTTTCTGATATAGGCTTATCTATAACTAAAGACAGAAAATGTGTTGTTATTTGTTTTCAGAATGAGTTTTCAGAACGTTGTAATTTGTGTTTTCTCTGTGTTTAGTTAGGGTGTTTTTCTCTTCTATATGTCCTTATCATCTCTGTGATTTTAGTTTTTAGGGTGTTTTTTTCTGTGTTAAGGTCGGGTGTTACGTGTGTAGCGTATCTGTTTTGCAGTCAAAGTTTGCTTATAATTCAGCAAAAAATGTATGCTGGGTACAGACTACAGAAGTTTGTCTGTGTTTCCAGAAAAAAACCCTGTTACACATGTAACACTCGTGTTTTTTGCACCTTTAGTTATAGATTTTTTTTTTGTTTTTGCATGTATGAGTTTTTTTTTTTGTTACGTATATGTTTTTAATAGAGAATAGTTTTTTTTTCCTGTTTCATATTTCCAATGTCAACATTTACTCTGCTATAACATACGTTATAGGTCCTGTTTTTAGTCAAAGCATGGATTCCAACCCCAGCACTCCGCCTTGGGAGGTTTTTAAGGCCCGTCACCATCTGATCCCAATTGTACATGAGCCACCTCGAAATGAACCAGACATTGCATTTGCACTTGAACCACCCCCACCGGTTGAATTGGATATCCCTCCTGTTGCAGCCCAACATGAACCCGTCCCCCCCCCCCCCCCCCGGTTGCCTCGGACATCCCGCCATTAGAACCGGTTATACTCATAGTGCAGGCGGACGATGGTTTTGTAAGCGACGAAGATTTCGATTGGAATGCGGCCTTTGATTACGTTTTCCCCGAAGAATATCTGCCACCAGAAGACTATATGACACCGGAGGATGATGTGCATGATGTAATTCACACACCTGAATGGGCTGTTGGTTACGAATCAGACCCACGGGCTGAATATGAAGAACCATATGAACCTAAATTTAACAAACCTGTGCTGCCGGTTACGTCTCAGGAAGGTGGGCGTATTAGGGCAGAATGGGAGGGTATAGGTATACTGAGGAACAGTGGGATTTTTATGCCAAGTATGGTTATCGGATGTCGTCTGCTACTGTTGGTTGCAGTGCGAGATGTCGGGGTTATTGCATGCAAGGGCGGGGTATGAATCTTTAATTCTATGTTTTGTTGTTGATACAGTTTCACTGTAATATATTTTTTGAGTAGTATGTTTTATGCAGATGAACAATATGATGTATAGCTTTTTTTTAGTAGTATGTTTTTTGCAAGTTTTTTGTATTGTCATGCAATGCAGCACTACTTAACAAAAATGATATCGGCTAATGAATCTTAACATATGTTACAAACCTAGAACAGTTTCATTGTAATATAATTTTCATGTTGTCAGCTGAATCTTAATTTCATATGAATCTTTAAAGTAGTGAATATTAAAAAAGATAACCATATGGACCTTTCGTTACGTATGCAACAACTCTGGTGCTGGTACAATAAAACCACAACAAACATGTTGTAATAAAAAAATTAACAGGTCAGGATTTTTTTTAAATTAATATAAAACTGACGTGACGGATTTTACGTAAGTAACAACACTGGTGCTGGCACAATAATATGAATCTGTGAATCTGATTATGCTTTATTGATAAATAAAATAGTTTTTTTTAATCACTAAAAATCTGATTTTGTCAAGAAAAAAGTGTGAGAGAATGTTGGAAAGAGAAGATTAGTGAGAGAAAGAGAGAGAGAGAGAGAGAGAGAGAGAGAGAGAGAGAGGGATGATTGATTTGATGGAGAGAGAAAAAAGTGCAAATTACCATTCTAACCTTTTTTGTCATCTTGTATCAATATAATATTCACTTTTAATGTTGACCATTGATCAAATAGAATGGATGGTGGAGATGAAGTTTACAAGGTTTCTTCATTTTGGAGGGTTTTTATTATAACTATCCCCTATATATATATATATGCGTCTACCCAGCAGTAAAGTGGACGGAATGGTTCAACTCACTGACTACATTAGGCAATATTTTAGCTATTGGGTCAAGTTGGGCAAGTCTATTACAAACTTACAAATCACAACTTTTAATTTCTAAATGGACAATGAACTTCGTATGATAGTTTATATAATATCATATTATTACTACATGCTTTTATTATGTAAATGAACTTTATCATTTAGCAAGGTATCCTCAATGGCACGGTTATGTAGATATGCAATGACCGGACAACTTACACAAGAGTGATGTTTATGTTCATATTGGTTTGTTACAGTAACATACCTTTGGTTTATTAATATTTGTTCAATAATGAGTACATGGTTTTTGTGGTGAACTGCAATCAGTTGTAAGTGGCGGTGCACATTTCTTTTCTTTTCTTTATACGAATGCTTGTTAAAACATAGTGTAAACATTTCTATTCTTTTTGCGTAACTTGCGGCAAAAAACCTAAGTATCATAATGTTGTATTACAACCTATTTGTGGATCTCGCTGCAACGCGCAGGTAAACCCACTAATAATATATTATGTCTGAATTTGTTTGAATAAAAACTAACGTCGTGTTCCCGAATTAACTTAAACAGGGAAAAGAAAGGAAGGGAAAGAAAAAGAAAGGAAAAATATCCTTTCTTTTTGTTTCCTTCCAAATCGAAAAGAAAACTAAACTAAATAATTTTGCCTACTTATCCTTCCATTTCCTTTTTTTTCCTTTCTTAAATGAAACTCGGGAACACACTCAAAATTTTCTTTCCTTTCATTTCCTTTCCTTTCTATCATTAAGTTAACTCGGGAACACAACGTAAAAGCAACATGGAATATCTTTTTTATTATTAATATATGTCATACTACATGAATATAGTTTGTACACTAAATTCCATGTTCTTTTTATTTTATTGACATCTCATATGAATGTTTTGGAGCTATTATTAAATATAATATGGTATTTAGTTTGTCCACTATATACACTTTATACGTTCTAATAATTTAATTTTTGAAATGGGATCTTGCTCAACAGGAAAGCTATCAACATGTTCTCCGACTTCATCTTTAAAATAATTATGTGATAATATATTTTATAATCTAACAGTGCAGTTAAATGCACACAAAGGAGATCAATTGGACAAAGATTTGTAGACTTGCCCACCACATATGTATGTAAAAGAAAAAGTATATGCTACAGAGTACCTTATTATACAAAGTATAGGAAGTCACTACGAATTGACACGTGGAAACTGGTGGTTACAACCTTAAAACTCGTTGTTAATCTTTAGGAGGGTATCATAGGCTTTTACACACCTAATAATCACGTTCTAATCTTATCAATTATACGTATCCCGTTTTTTACATGAATCCGAATTCAAATTTTCATAAATGATTATACTATTTTCTTTCACTATTTTTTGCCAAATTGAATTCGTAATCCCAAAATACTTATTTCGATCTTAATTTTTTCAAAATTGATATTCAATTGAAGAGTTTATCGACATCATCGGTAGGTTACTCTGTTTTTTTCATTAATACGTAATCATATTACTGTAATCATGATGCTATATTTTTATGCAGACTTAAACATTGAATCGAACATTCAATCGCAGAAAATCCAGTTGCAAAAATTGATAATGTCGTTTTTCAAGGTATATGCTCGTGTTTTATCAATTGAAACGAAGATGATACAGTTAACATTACAAACTGCCTGTTATAAATATTTGAATGAGTTTTATTTATATTAAATGCGTTTTATAAAAACCAAGTGCGTTTTACAAAAACAAAGTGTGTTTTATAAAAACCAAGTGCGTTTTAAAAAAAGAAAACCAAGTGAATGCATTTTATATCATATTTTGTGCTCTGAATAACCAAGTGCATTTTACAAAAACCAAGTGCGTTTTATATAAACCAAGTGTGTTTTATATAAAACGAAATGCTTTTTATAAAAAAAAACCAAGTGCGTTTTAAAAAAAGAAAACCAAGTGAACTCGTTTTAATGGTTGCTCTGTTTTTTTTTTTTTTTGTTGTACAGAGTATCGTGTTTTGAAGGACTGATCAAAATTAAAGTATGAATATGAAGATTTGCTTACTTGTTTTGCGTTTTTGAGCCATAATAGATTGTTTATTGCTTGATCGTCGTTCACTGATTTCGTTGAATAGATACTCTTTTTTTTTACAGAGTATCTTCTTTATGGAGAAGAGGTTTATGATTATCCACGATTATAGCAAATCATTAAAACTGTCAATTAATGACATAATTTGGGCGGTTTAATTATAAAAAGTTCAAATTCGTTTATGTGTAGTTTGTCAGAATTGCCCTTTAATCGTTAATCGCCTTCTTCAAACGCGTTGGATAATTACGATCGTGCCATCTTGTTTCTAAACCTAATCAATGGTTGTAATTGCTTCTTACACTTTGTATTTTAAGAACGCTTTGTACGTTAGCTTCTATCTTACCTCATCCATTCCAAGGCTAACAACAGTAATCAAGTATAACATTTTTTCATTAAGACTCTACTGTTACATTTACAAAATTACAAAATAAAAAATCTTATACGTTTAACAAATATGTCTTTTTAACTCTTGAGCACTCCTCCATGTATTCCCCAATAATCCATGTAACCTAACATACACAAAAACCAACAAAACGAATCACGTCTGAGCGAAACGATAAGTGGATGGATAACGAAAACACATAAACTAGTAAACTTATAAATAATTATACATATAAACTTGTATGTCATAACATATCAACATCTAACTTGTAAACTTATACCTCGTAACTTTGGTATCAGTCGTATAAACTTTAATAACTTGTAGCCAGAAATATCGAAATAACATCAAATCAAATTCATAAACAATAAATAAAAATAATCAATCAATGGTTTCATAAGAGTGTTTGATAATGTGGATGAGACAATATCTTTTTTCTATGATTGATCCTTACGCCTACAGAAATGTGTTCATACTTATACATATTCACATTCACATTCATGTCCATATTCATATTCAAATACTGAGACAATGTCTCTTTACATTTGGATCAATTTGTAAACATTCATATAGTTTGAGGCAATGTATGATAATATCCTAGGGTTGATTTATATGCCTCCACTTACATATATAATGTGGATTCCCCGAAAACAAAACATATAGACTGAATTACAAGTTTTGTCCTTTATGTTTATACCAAATTTCAATGCATATCCTTTACGTTTAAACTTGTAATTCAGTCAAACATATAAAACAATTAAAATGGCCGAGACGATCTATACTCCTTAAAACATATGACAAATCCATTCAAAACATATCAATATAAATAAAGCGTATCAACGCATAATAACGTTTTTAACGAAATTCTTGTAAAAACCTTCAATTGTAAATTTTCATAATTTCATAAACATTACACTCAAACAATAAATCACAATAACATTTAATAATAAATATATTAAACATTTAGAAACATATAGGTTAATCGTTGCTTATAAAATTCTTAGGATTATTTGTACCATAAAAATAAACACTAATAATTTGTACTACAAAAATAATATATAGGTCATCCGTACCTTAAACACCAGTAATCGATTTCACGTGTCGTAAAGCGTAACCTTGATACAAAGGCCGGTGGCTTTGGATTGTGGAGAGAAAAAATGATAACATAGAAATCGTTTTTACAAAACTTGTTTGGGTTGTATAACCATCGAAACTTTGATCATTAACAAAATTAAGAAGTAAAGTCGAGACACATTGCTAGAAAATATACAATGCAATGGGAATATAAAAGGGAGTCATCAAATATCAAGGTAACTTGTACGTTAACTGAAACGGAAGTGTGGTGCAGGGCCGACTTAAGGAGAGCAGGGGCGGATTTAGGCATGTCCGACCGGGTTCCCGGGAACCCAGTCGGTTTATAAATTATAGTGTAATTGTATATAAAATAATAAAAGGAACCCATAAGAAAAATGTTAAAGGAACCCATTACCAAAAACTAAGAGTGCTCTAGTGGTTTCAATCCTTCTAAATACACATTACATTCCCGGTTCGAAACTGCTAGCCTGCATTTTTTGGGATTCTGTATTTTTTTTATATATTCAAAACCTAAAACTAGGGTTTGAGCAAACAAATAGAGCACAACCACCCTTGTCCTTCCCTGCCTCCTCTCCTCTCCAAACCCAACCCCACCCCACCCTCGTTCCTCCCTGGCTCCTCCACGCTACCAATCCCCTGCCTTCTCGACGGCTCCTTTTCCTCATGTGCTGTAAGTTTTCATTTCTTCTTTAATCTCTCTTTCTCTTTCTCTAGTTTTCATTTCTTCTTTAATCTCTCTTTCTCTACTTTTATTAAAATGTGTGTGTGATTATAATAGTTTTATTAAGCTTTCATAAGTAATAGAACATCAATTCTGTTTAATAATTGGCATAGTAATTAGAACTTAATTTTGAAGTTTCAAGCAATAAGGTAAAATACTACATCCAGTTGTATTTTTAGGCTAGATACCTGAATAAATATGTGAATAGGAGAGTTTGAAATCAATAACTTTAGTTGCTCTCTCCGGCAATGGTTGCCTCGAAGCCATTAACTATATGACTTTTCAGATGGTAAATTCTAAAGATACCCTCATTTGGCCTCTGCCATGGTTATTTTCATGTTTTACCATTCAGACATTTTGTCGAACAGTTAGTGTTCGATCTTGTTTTTCAAGCTTATTGATTAATAGCTATTCTGGTGTTAGATCTTCATGAGTGGAGTTGAGTAGACTTGGGACATATGAATTTTGTTGATTTGTTTTTTCATAAACGTGCATCTAACCTACAGTAGAATTAGCTAAAACATAAAAATAAATTAAAAAAACTAACAAGTAAGACCCTAATATGCAGTAACTACTCATAAGTACAATGTGTTATTAATTTATTAACAACTACTATTTGGTTTAGATAGATTGTACTGATATGGTCATAAGTAGAATGTGAATGTGCTATTTGTAGATTATAGTGAGCTCTTGTGATCTGAAACACTTATAAGTTATGGTAGTAATTTATTAGTCAGTTCATACTGATATGGTCATAACTAGAATGTGCCATTCATATATAGTATATAGATGTGTTAAGATAGTTGTTACGATTATCACTTTACAAAGCTTCAGTTCCTCAAAGATATGCACTTAATCACCTAATCTAGGATTCCTGTAAGTATGTTTTTTATCCTTAAAGACAGTCGTATTTATATTATGTGCTTTAAATTTCTAATGTCAATGTTTTTTTCATTATTATATCGTATTTGTATTATGTGATGAACCTTATCCGACCCGAACCGGCAAACTGACCCGAACACTTGAACCGGCCCGAAATTTTTATGTTTGGTTATATGAGATTGAAACACCTAAAAAAGGAACCCATTGAAAAAAATTCCTGGATCCGCCACTGAAGGAGAGTATTTCGAAACTAGGGCTTTAGACCTCAAATCTAGTGAGACACCTAAATTTTAAAATAAACTTTGAATATATGGTTTTGTTTTTGTTTTTGTTTTTAATCAAGATGAGAGACATTTAACTTAATATTTCGATGGTCTGGAAGTCTTATTTATTATATTTGTCATGCAAATAGTTGTAATTCTACAATTATTTTCGTTTTCATGTTTTATGCTGTTTTTTTAGTCTTGAAAAAGAGCCCCATTTTAGTATTTCCTCTAAGCACCCAGAAAGGTTGATTCGGTCATGATGTGGTGTTACTTCAATTATTTTATTTTAACTTCCATTGAGAATAAAAAATCAATAGCCAAAAAAAGAATTAAAAGGCGTCAATCGGGTTTTGTCTATTTTCAAATTTCAAACCAAACATTTAAGCAAAACATATTTCGTTTGCTATCTCAAAACCATTGTATCAATTCTGACATCCATAAGCTTAAATTTTATAAAATGTTCTTTAATGCATATCACTTTGGGTTTGTGTGTGAGAGTTGAATAAGAACATTGCCAATGATTTGATATTCAGCATAGCTGGTTTGAGGTAAGGTGAGTTTTCTCTTAGGGGTTTCCATCCTGGAGGTAGGTCACAGGTTCGATACATGCACACCACAAAAAAATTCCTCATGACGGTTTGAGTTTAGGCAAGGAAAACACCGGTATATGTGTAGGGATTTGAAGTTAAAATCGCTAGGTTAAGGCTATACAAGAATTTCCACTTAAGCAAGCATTAAAAGAAATAAAAGAACATCAAGAAGATGCTGACACGTCAATTTGAAATCGAAAAAAAAAAGATTTTCGGCTAAGATATATTGACCATATCTTTTCTCAGACTTGAAGATCTACTCGACACGTCATTAGTAAGTTTGACCAGTATTGTTTCACTATTTTCCTAACCACATAAAATCAATGAATTTGTAAGAAAACCGATTTGTATTTATCATTAAACTAAAAGGGTATGGTCAAGTGTTGGCGGTTAAAGTCAACGTTGGAGACAAAAATGCAGGCGAGACACCAGTGGCGAAGCTTGACCCGAAGGTTCGGGGGGTCGGAAGTCACCGGGGGTTCGGAAGTCACTGGTTTTGGGGGGTCGAAACCCTATATTTTAAAAATTTTCTATACGGATACTATATAATCGAAACTTCTGCGCGAAAATCCGGGGGGGGGGGGGGTCGGCCGCCCCTCCCCGCCCCTACAAACCTGCGCCACTGCGAGACACAATGAGTTCCAATCACGCGCATAGCTGGCACGAAAGTATAAAGTTAAGTACATGAGAGATCCTTGTAAAAATACATCCTTTACAAGAAATTTTTATAAGGAAAGCTTTGATTAACAAAGCCTGTAAGTCATCATTAATGGACACTTACAAAAGCTTATTTTTTTAGAAGTTCAATAGCATTTGCAAATTTTCTCCAGGCTATGACAAGATAAAAGGTAGGGATCCTACGGTAAGTCTTCTGTCGTGTGTATGTTTTTTTTTGAAGTGGACATAAAAAAAAAACACGGAAAGCCCTCAAAAGAAGGACCCCAGCACACTAACTACAACACATACATGGGATACAAAACCCAATCTTTCTCGATTAAATTCCTAAGTCTTCTGTCGTGTGTGATGTGTAAATTCCTAAATCTTTCTCGATCCAAACTGAGGTTAAATTTTTACCATCCCATTTATGTATTGTATTTATAATTTACTCGGTACATTTAATACAAAATCAATTTTAGTGTGATATAATTAGGGTGTGTGTAGTGGCTCGTTGTCTAGGCGTTTTAGCCTCCCATAGCGCCGGGAACACCGCCCCCCCAGGCGCTATGGGGGCGTTTTAGCCTCATCCAGCTTTGTACATAACGAGCGTTTTGGAATGTTGGAAAATGGAATTGACCGTTGAACGGTCATATGAATTAAAAAAAAAAAATCTCATCTCTATATATATACATGATATCCATATACTACACACATATGAAGCACACATACAATACACACATACAAACTATAACCCTCAAACAAATTCGACACACAAACAAATCATTAAAATGTCGTCCCCTCCTCACTCCGATGACTCGTTTATGAATCTATATAATCGGTTTTTTAAAGAAGACGACGCTGAAGAGGAGGCGGCCGTTACGAGTGCGGTTCAACTAGCGTGTAGCGCGGTTGAAGCTATAGGTACTTCCGTCCCACGGCCGATATTGTCTAGGCAATATATAGAGCGAGACCGTGTAGCCGCCAATGAGCGTTTGATGAATGACTACTTCAATGCCGATCCGGTTTACCCCCCTGATTTGTTTAGACGAAGATTTCGGATGCGTAAAAACTTATTTTTGCGCATCACCGGAGACTTAGAGAACAACTATGACTACTTTAAGCAAAAACCCGACGCTAGAGGGTGTTTAGGATTCACCGCAATTCAAAAGGTGACTTCCGCAATACGTGTGCTTGCCTACGGGAACACGTACGATATCAATGATGAGTATTTGAAGATGGCGGAGAAAACCACACGCGATACTTTGGAGTATTTCTGCTACGGTATTTACAAATATACATTTGATTTTTTTATATATATATATATAGTACGTACATATTTTTTATATATACATTTGATTTTTTTAGGTATATGCCAATTATATGGAAAAAGATACTTGAGAAACCCGACATGGAGCGACCTTCAACAACTATATGAAGCGCATGTTCAAAAACATGGATTACCCGGTATGATTGGTAGTATAGATTGTCGTCAGTGGCGATGGTATGCTTGTCCAACCGCATGGCGAGGTCAACATACACGCGGTGACCAAAAGGGACCAACGTTGGTTTTACAAGCAGTTGCCTCACAAGACATGTGGATTTGGTCAGCCTTCTTTGGTCTAGCCGGGTGTATGAATGACATAAATACTTTCCAGCATTCGCCATTGCTAGAGTCTTACATTGGCGGAACAATACCGAAATGTGGGTTTTATGCAAATAATAATTACTACGAGCATGGATACTACTTGGCGGATGGTATATATCCGGAGTATTCAATGCTTGTCAAAACGTTTAGTCAGACTCAAGATGAAAAAAGGCAATATTTTAAAAGAGTTCATGAGTCTGCAAGAAAGGACGTTGAGAGGTGTTTTGCCTGTCTTCAAGCACGATGGCATTTTGTAAGAAATCCTTGTCGTATGTGGGAAAAAGAAAGGATTAGAATGGTGATGTATGCTTGTATCATAATGCATAATATGATACTTGAAGACGAAGGAAAGGCAATATGCCCAAATTATGTAGCAGGAGAAGATGTTCCAGGGACGCAAGCGACACAGCAGGAGAGATTCCAAAACAGTGCCATGTTGCGTTCCAAGGAGTTACATAACGCGTTGAAGGCTGATTTGGTGGAGGAAGCATGGTCGATTCGCCCGATTCATCAGAGCCAGGAAGAAGAAGAAGAAGATGATGATGATGATGATGAATTTTATGAAGAACAAGGAGAAGAAGAAGAAGGAGAAAACCAAGAAGGAGACGACGACGACGACTAGTTTTTTTAAGTATTTGTAACTTTATTTAAGTATTTGTTGTTTTTTACTATTTTTATCTTTTATTTATGGTTTGTAATTTTTTTTTTAGTATTTGTATTTTTTTTTTGTTTTAGTATTTGTATTATTTTTATTTTTAATGAAATATTATTAAGTATTAAATATTCTTATTTAAATAAAAAACAATAATTAACCAATCATTACCAATCATTTATAACCCCAACATAACCTTCCTTCCCACTACACCTCTTTTTCCATAACCCCAACATAACCCCTTTTCTATTACTTTTTAATATTTTAATCCTATAACCCCAACATAACTATCCACCACTACACACACCCTTAGTTGACTTAGAGCACTATTGATTTAAGCTCGTACAAATCCCCTAAATAATTGTCAGAATCTACTTTTGCTAAAAAAGTTTATATTGGGTCCAATACTAAAATTAATCTACTGTAAAGTATAAACATCCCTGAGCTCGGTCCCAATGTCCCATTAATAATTCGCAATGGTCCATATAGGCGATCTATATATTTGTGCAACATAGAGTTCACGGGTATTCAAATAACAAAAGCAAATGGGCCTACATTTGATAATTGGTGTATTTATGTGAGCTGTCTCAAGAAAAAAACACCACCTTTCAATTAATTCATTTATATATTCAAACATGTTTTTCTTTCATTTTTTTAATCCCCTGCTAAATAATAAGCTTTAAATATTTAAATAGAGTCAAGTTATCCTATTCAGTGTAACATAAATGAAAAGGGTGGGAAGAATACAAAAACACAATGGATCACGAAATATAACGCAATGGATCACAAAATACAACACAATGCTAAAATATAACATAATGCTGAGAAAAAAATGACAAGGCTGAGAAAATACAATGGATCGCATAAATGACACAATGATGAAAATAATAAAAATACACAATGTCACGTAAAAAACACAATGATATAACACAAATTCTAAAAATACAAGCTAACAAAAAAAAACGAAAAGTTAAAAACTAAGATTGTAAGGTTCGATTAAGACGGTTTCAATGCCGCATGAATGAGTTAAATCGAAGTTCGTTTGATAACCCTCCTACGACTTTCTATTTTTTTTAGTGTGTAAATTATCTAATAATTACACCCGAATATACCAAGATTAAGACCGAAGTACAAAATCATCTTTTTATTCTTTCAAATATAATGGGGATCAAAAGATCCTATCAAGGATTTAGATTTTGTAGCAGTTAGATTCTTGAGGTTTAAAATTTCATAGGCCTTTTCCCTAAAATTAATTAACTAATTATTAGGAAATTAAGGTGGTTTTAAATAGTCAGTTTAAAGTTGCTTATTACAAACTACTAAAAGAAAACAATCAGATAAGCAATTTTTATAAACGTAATACTATCATAAAATTTCTGTTAAATAACACCAGGTATATGTTATTAAAAAAATCATAATATAATGATAGCCCATAGTTCAAAAAATTGATATAAGACCACCACGAATTACATGACTGCCACCAAACTATAATAAACTCATTCAACATTTGCCATCAAATTTGGCAGATCAACTGAGCCAAAACCATTCTTTCAGAAGTGGATCTAAACCAACTGAGTTTCTATAAATGAATACAAATGATCAGTTCACTGCTTCAAATTTTATAAATTTATCGGAACACGAAGCCCGTCGTAACTGAGTTGTACATCAAGACCTTCAGTTTCCATCAACTTCAACAGATCTTCATTCACTTTATCATGATCCATCAAATGCATCATACCTTCATTAATCACAAAAAAATAATTATTCTTCTGTGATTAAACTCCATCCAGTCCAAACTTTAAATTTATAACAAGCTATTTGTCAATTTCAAAATTGATGCTTATTTTAATGACAGAAAAATACTGACATAAAAGAATAAATAATGGATCTCTATGAATTTTGTGTGGCAATTTCAACCCATTTACGTATAAACAAGGCGACATGGATTATATTTGAACACTTAACATGTCAAATAAGTTAAGCCAAAAGATTTAACTAAGACACGGGTCAAAATGGTCATGGAGGTCAAATGGGTTAAAAGTCGGCCTAAATGTATTAAATCTCATCAATTGCCTGATTGAAAAAGGATTCTGGTTATTATTGTCATAAGGTAAACTGCCTTGGATAGAAAAATACTATAAGCTCATTCTCGATTCTACCAACCAACTATAAAAATTTGCGATGATGGTAACACACTGTATTTTTTTTTTTTTTTTTTTTGCCTAATAGCAGCCTATTACATTAAAACCGATGACATGACGTTTTTTTCCCTTTCTAGATGTTAACGGACAATTTATAGATCTTTGTATCACATTTCTCAAATATACTAAATCTTATTACTATTATCATAATTATAAACAAATTAAATGTTGATAAAATCAAATATATAGTGTGTGTGATTTGGCCAAACCTGTACTTAAATGGCCCACTTTGGCCTATTACCCAACCCAGCCTTTTTCCACCCCTTGATTAATGTCTCCTTTCTAAGATCAAACTGAACAAAATTAAAGTGTTTTTAAGTAAAAGATTCAATGTTTTGAAGGGTTGGAAAGATGAACAACTGGAAAATCAAAATACCTGTGAAAAGGGTTCTTTTGGGCTTTATTTTTCGAACTTCTTCCAACGCCTGGGATTAAAATTGACCTAAGTACTAACAAGATAACAAAATATTGATGAAAACACTACAGAAAAATTTATAAAATTCAAAACCTTTGGGAGTCCAAAATGTGTTGAAGAGGATCGATCTGGCCTCAATGCATCCTAGAAACACACAAAAATAATATATCATGACGAGAAGACAAAAATTTAAATGTGAAAATGGATATTATCATATTATAGAAGAATAGAAGGGGGAGGGATTTAATTACCATTATAAGGATTTCACAGTCTCTTAAAAGGGGATAAGTCTCATCAGGTATTTCACTAACGTCACTGCAACAAATGAAAGAAATAAACAAATGTAGATTGCATCAAATACAATTGTCTCAGGATATGTGTGTCGTTGGATGATGCAAATCAAGGGTTTAGATTGATGTGGTGACAATTCAATATATTAACAGAATGTGGATGGCACCACTGAAGTTGCAATCTTCAGTATATTTTTTCTAAACTAAACAAATCATATAAAGACACCATTTAACACTGCTTTTTTACAACCAATATTTTATATACTTTATAACATTTATTTGATACTCATCTTACCTGATGTAACAAACGTCGCCAAAGCGGAAGCCCAGTGAACGGTAATTACGGCCATGCCACACCGGTAATGGAGTAAACTGATTACACAGCACATAATGACACAAATGACCGCATCATTAATTATAAGGTACCATAAACTTACGAAACTCCAACAAAGAGTCCGTCTTTCCCCATAATTAATCCCCAAAACTATATAAGGATCGTTACTGATTTTTTTAAGGTTCGGGATTTATTCAAACAAAAACATATCCAGGGACTTTTGCACTACGTGAGCGAAAGTCTGTAAGTTTTCTTTCAACAAGTTCTCTTATCATAACATCTTATAATCAGACTATCATGAATCTGGTTAAGAACACATAGAAGAATCATTCAACAAAAGGTCAAGAAAATGAATTTGAACCTTAAGATCATGTACGATGAATGGTTTTTCATGTATGATATCAAATTGCAACTCTGAGACTGCAGCTCCAGGTGTCACAACACTCGTGTCTACTAAATAATAATGCGTTTTTTTTTCATCACCTTCAATTAGATTATAAAACACCAATTTATTGCCATTATTTTTATAATATATTCATTATTCGAAAATCCACGATTCAATGAGGGTTAACTTCGCACCTCAAAGTCACGCTCGGCCACATATATAGGAATATGTGGTTGGACATTGTTTGTCCAGTCACGAAGGTCATCCAAACCTAAAAGGTATACCAACCAACTTCAGTTGGCAAAATCTATACTATGATGATGTAAAACTAACACAAAAATAGTTTAATAATGAGACCTCCAATTGCATCAGCATGAGAATGAGTTATCACAACTGCGTCTATTGTTCTTATCCTGAAAAAAAAAAATTTAAAACTCAAGAAGTCAAAAGGTATCTAGCATTCTTGAAGCAAAAATATCTAATAGAAAATGAGTGACAACATTATTACCCATAAGCAGGGAACCAACGGAGAGCACTTTGGTAAAAGAACCTGTAAGATGAAAAATAATAAATCAAATAGATCAAACGGGTAAGATGGTAAAGCTGAGTTATACTCAATTGTTAAAGAAACAGGGCAAACGGTTTAAAAGTCACCAACAGCATGCTCAAATGTTCTACAACCTCCTAATGTGCTTAATCCGAAAATAAGTGGATCATTATCTCAGTAGTTGTCTTTTGTAACCAGACTTAGCACATTAACTGTTAATAAAAATTAAAACAGAAAAGGTGCTGTCAGGTAAACCAACCCGCCCAAGACTTAAAAATTCCATTGGGTACCAAATTCCATAACCTTACAATCATCATACCCACACGATGGCATTTATATAGCTAATGAATACATTCGACTTATACTAGGATTGTTTTATATGATTATCCTATAAACTTCCAAACCTAACACGTTTAGGATGTTTTATAACCTGATAATTAACTAATTAAATAGGACATGATAAGTACAACTATTTATTAATTCACTAACACAATTAATAAACTATACTTATCCGCTCCCAAACCTTAACACGTTTAAGATCGATCTTCACTGTTCAGAATTCCCTAACACATTTTGCCACATATAGCAAGTGACAATGGTTCATGTGATTAACATACTAAAGACACTTGATAAAAGTATGGAGAATGATTGGATAAAAAGATAGTATACATACTTGCCAGCATCTATAAGAATGCTACATACAACGCCAGACGGTTTAGGGAAACGAATAAGGATGCCTGTATTAAGTCTCCTATTCTTATTTCCTGGTTCCACAGCTTTTGCACATACCTGAAAACCCATTAGATACATACTCATATTCAATATATAATAATAATAATAATAATAATAATAATAATAATAATAATAATAATAATAATAATATTATGATTATTATTATTATTATAAATAAGTTTAACGATTACGGCGCATTTCTTTAACGGATCAGTAAGACAGCTGACACGAGGAATTCCTTCACTGGTTCCTGTCCCCAGAAATATGATTTCTGGTTGTTCAATTGATACTGCATCTCCATTTTGTACACCTTCAAAATAATAATAATAATAATAATTAGTTACACTAGTATAATTAAAGTTGCTTAAAAATTGATTAAACTTACTTGAAATTGATTGGTGGTGAGAAACGGAACGAATGGGGGTGAATTGAGGGGAGGAATGAACTGAAATGGAAAAAGGGTTATTATTGGAAAGGTGTCGGGTCAGGTGAAAGAAACGGGTCAGGGAAGAAGGGAGTGCTCCATGTGTTAGGATCATCTGGGACCCACAACACTCACAGCAGGGAAGGAAGATGAGTTGAAGCCTTGCTCAACAAAACTAAAACCTTTTCCTTATAATTTTTTTTTTTTTTTGGGTACAGGAAAGAAAGGAAAGGATGACCAAAAGGTCAATATCTCTTCTGTTTTCAATTTTAGTTTCAACCCTTCAACTTACGTCTCAACTCCAAATCCACCCATATTCTACATTTTTTTTTTCTCTTTAACCTTAATTCAAATTGGGCTACTGAAGAAACACCAATCTAACAATCGGATATAACAATGATAATGAACTAATAATGCAAAGGGACGAGCTTGTATATATTTATCAAGACAAGTTACAAGACACTGTTATATGATTATTACAGAGTTTCGACTATAATCTATCTCTCACAGCTTGCTATATGAATTCTTTGTAATGATATTCGATCCCCTCTTCTGATGACGAAGGGAGGTATTTATAGGCTACTCAGGTGGCCTATGATTGGCTGTGAGGAGAATGGCAGCTGTCTTGTACGATCGTGGCCGTTGTCATTTTCTGCGTTGTCTTCCTTTGATTGGTCCACGTGTCCTGACGTCGTCCTTTTTGTCCTTTCTTGTACCTCGTACTGGCAGGTGATCATGGAGCAGGGTGTTTTGGCCTGTGATTGGCTATTGGCTCTGCTCTTGTCGGGTGACACATGTCCTTCTTTGTGGTCGCATGCGCCGTCTTCTAGAATGCCACGTCACACTGCTGCGTTGACGTGTACGCGGGCTTCTTTCCTGCGCATGCGCGGGTACATATCTCTTCAAGTCCCCCTAGTCCAGTGTGTTGTGTGTGTAGCAAGCGAGACGCTGGACTCAGCTTATTGACGTAGGCCGTGCGAGGTGTTTTGCGCGTTGATTAGGCGGGGGAAACTCCTGCGCGTTACTGTGCAAGTGGGGTAGGTGCGGACGTCTCGTAATTAATGTGCACATCAGTTTTGTCAGTCCGCGTGTGCGACGCGACTGGTTGGTAGCCGAAAAGTCTCTGACGGTTGTACAAATGTCAAAGACGTGGTGGGCCCGAGTCGCTTTTTCTCTCTCTTGTTGTGACGTGTCATTCGCTGGTTGGTGGGCTTTTTGAATTCGAAAAACCGTCAGGCCACGTGTCTTCCACGTGTGGCTTCCCTATTGAAACCCTCTCTCTTCTCTAATCTCTTCACTTTCCTCATAATCTAACTTCAAATCCTCCGGATTTCTTCTTAAGGCGATTCCTTCTTCTTTTATTATTTTTCAGAGCATCCGGTGTCTGTGAGCCATGGATCATATTTCCAACATTCCGAAGAAGAAACGTGGATCTAAGAGGGGGGATGATGGTTCGAAGAAGAGGCCGCCCCATGCTGGGGAGGTCACAGCAGTTTGGAGTAAGGGGGAATTCAGGAAGTTTAGGAAGGAGGTTGGGTTCCCTTCTTCATATGGTGTGGAGGCTCCTGCCCCGGATAAAACTATATTGGAGCCCCCTGTTGGGAAGGTGGGACTATATGCTTGTTATTTCCGAGATTGTAACTTTAGGGTTCCGATTACTCAGTTTCTTGGTACCTTTATTCGGGCGATTGGTGTGCATATTAACCAGATCCACCCCGGTTTGATGTCTAGGCTTATGTTTTTTGAGTTTTGTTGTCGTGCCAACAAAATTGAGCCCTTGGTGGACAAGTTTCTGGTATTCTATAGCTTAAGCTTCGTGGAAAGTTGGCTCTCGTGTAGGCCGCGCCCTGGGGTCTCTCCTTGTGCGGGGGCTGGAGTTAAGAGCTTCAGGGAGTGGAAGCCAAGATTTTTCTGGATCAACCAGGGGGTGATTCCTATTGAGATGGGTAGGTTAGACCCGGCAAAAGGATTGGGCAAGATGGTGCTTATCGAGCATAAGGATCAGGAGTGGTTTAAAACGTTGACTAGCCACCCGGTTGACGTGTGCGAAATCCTGGAGACCGGCCTGGTAATGGCGGGGATGAGCATAAAGTATGACATCAAGGGCCGCAATCCGCACCTGACTGATGATGGCAAAGGTCAGTAGTTGACTGCTTTTTCCTCTGCGCCTGCACGAGGTTTATTGTGTTGTCGTTGATTTATTTTTTGTATTTTTTGTTGTTTGCAGATGTAGATTGCCTCTATAGCATGTTGTTAGGCGGGGACAACATGGGGTTTGCTTTTAAAGAGTTGGCGGACAACGAGCTGTATGTTTTGGAGAAGGCATGGGACACGCTTATGCGTCCGAAGTTGGATGACGCGTCGCAGGAGCCTGCCCTTGCGCAGCTGTTGATTACTGAAGCAGGTGAGTCTTCACCGCTTTATGAGAATCCTTCGCCCGTCAACATGTTCATGCGGACGTGTTTCCCTTTAATTGTATTATCTAGTGATGAGTCCTCTGACGCGTCTATGCTTTCGCCGATTACGTCATCTACAGGAAGGCGAGACGCGCAGCAATCGCCTACACGTGCTGATGACGATAGCGAGGAGACTGTTGAAGATGACCCCCTTGTGCATCGCATCTCGAATCCGCGGGCGGATGTGACCAGAGGTGAAGACTATTTTTTTGTTTTAAACCACGAAGTGGTTAACAGATACTTTGAAAATTATCAGCCTTTTGAACGAAGCTACGTTGAACTTTCAGATGCGTTCGTGCAAGGGGAGTCTGTGTTGAAGCTGACTGAAGAGGTCAAGGGCGCGATGTTGACGAAACCTGTCACCGCGGGGCCATCTGAGGGTGGACCCGTTCCTGCCAACGCGCTCCGTCAGAAGAAAGCGGTCTAGGCGGTCAGGTAAGGAGAGGAAGGCCAGCGGGGAGTTGACACCGCCTGCTGAAAAAAGAGTGAAGTTGGACACTCTTGTCCAGTCTGCGGAGGAAGATCTGTTAGGTAAGTTTGCTAGTTTCCTCCTCCTCTCTCTCTTTTCCTTCTTATTGACTAGTGGCCTTGTGTTTTTTGCAGCTTCACTGTTGGGCACCACTGCGCCCGAGGATGTGTCAATTGCTCCTATCAACAAGGAGTTTGACGTTGGGCCCATCAGGCCAACGTCTCCTGATGAGCGGGTTGAGGAACCTGTGCATACTGATGCGCAGGACAATGTTTTGGTCACCTTTTACCGGTAGATCAGTCGTCGCCTCTTCGCCAGCCTTCCCTGTGCGGGGGTCAACGCCACCGCGTTTGCCTACACCTCCGCGGTCGCCGACGCCTGTGCAACTCCGAACTCCTCCGCAGAATGCTCCGGAGGATAATGAGGGGGAGTGTCGCCACCGGATGTCAGCGAGGGATATGGCCATGGCGTCGACATGACGTTGATGACGATGACGAGAATGAGAAACGGGTGACGACAGAGCCGAAGCCCAGTTCTTCAAGTGCGCACCCAGTTGGGGGCGGTGAGTCGTCCAGTGGCATATTTGTGCCTAACTGGACGTTGACGCCGGCTGCCCGTTTCTTAAGTGTGGAGTAGTGTCGCCAGTTCCTGCCGAATGTTATCCCTCCTGGTGAGCGTGAGCACCAGGCTACGCGTCCGCGTGGGGACCTCATGGATGACCGCATTCTAAGTGTGGCCAACATGTTGTCCACTTCTGCTGAGATAGTGCGGGAGTGGGGGTCCATGGCGCACGACCGTCACAAGTTTCATCAGGACTTGCAGCGTGTGACGGAAGAGCGTGACCGCATGCACGCAGAGCTGAAGCGTGCTAAGTGGGACGCCGTCACGTTCCGTGAGGAGCGCGACAAACTTCGTGAGCACATCTCTGAGAGAGAAGAGCAATGGAGGGTTGCTTGTGCGAAAGAAAATGCGAAGATGGAGGCGTCCAAGAAGCGCATCAGCGAGGTTGAAGCTCAGAGGGAGGAGTTTTGTAAGGAATTGGACATGCAGAGGCGGCTGGTGCAGCAGCATAAGGATAAACTGATTGAGGCCCGCGAGCTCTTCAAGGAGAAGGACAAGTTAATCACCGAGTTGCGCGAGGCGCATGACGGGTTGGACAAGGAAAACTTGTCCCTTCACCGGAAAATTCTTGAGCTGGAGGGGCAACTGCTTGACGCCCAGAATGAGAAGGACGTGGCGGAGGAGGATCGCGCCTGGGTGCTTGGTTGTTGCGTCCCTGAGGTATGTGCCCCTCTTTGCATTTATGCCTTCTCGCTATTTTTATGCCCGCGTGTACTATGTTTGTTTCTTGAGTATCTTGCAGGTTGCCCATCATGTGAAGAACTGTGCGCAGACGCGCCAGGCTGTGGCTGCGGTGAATGCAGCTGCGAAGCTCGTGGGCCGCAAGGCTGGTTTTATTGAAGGGTACCAACACGCACAGGATGGGAAGCCTTTGGACCAATTCCCTTTGTATAAACAGGACTTGGACGCTGTGTTCGCTAAGAAGGCCGCCGAGTTTGACGAGTTAAAGTATGAGCTGGTGGACTTTGTCGTAGGTCACCGTGACCGGCCGAGCTGCTTTGAGCTCAAGGAGTCGTTTGACAAGGCGGGCCTGGTGCATACGCGTCATGAATATGCCAAGTTGAAGGCGGTTGATTTGGCGGCTGAGAACCAGGCGGAGGGCGATGAGCGATTGAGCCTGTCTGGGTCAGATGACGATGATTTCAGTGATACATCTTCAATGTCCAAGAAGTGAAGCTGAATGTCGCTTCTTTATTTTTAATCTTGTTTGCATTTGTAACTCCACTTTTGACCTGTTTAATCAATATGAATGTTTTTACTCTTGTAAGTATTGTTGTACATATTGATTTCGTCAATGGCAGTTTAATTGATTCCCGCTTTGTGTTAATTTTCGTATGTCTTATCACGGCTTTATAGTTTTACTCTGCGCGTCACATCTTTATCCAAGCGTCTGCGCAGGAATTTGATGAAGTTGCAAATTAATAGTGCAACTTCAGATTAGACATAGGATTTTGAACATATCATGTTTAATCCTGTGCGGTGTATCTTAACTATACGACCGCGCAGTATTGTAGGGGAATTATAAATTAGTAGTGCATGTTCAATTTTATGACATTGTATTTTAGACATGCAGTGTGTAAACTTGCGCGGTGTATCTTAACCATACAGTTGCGCAGCAGTCTTAGGGAAGTTGCAAATTAATAGTGTAACTTCGTTCTATGACTTTGCATCTTACCCGTGCAATGTTTAGGGTGCGCGTTGCGTCTTGACCATGCAACGCGCATTTTTAAGGAAATTGCAGATTCTCGCAATGCAATTTCTAAGTTTAGGACATTGTATCTTAACCATACAATGTTTAGGGTGCGCGTTGCATCTTAACCATGCAACGCGCATTTTTAGGGAAATTGCAGATTTTCGCAATGCAATTTCTAAGTTTAAGACATTGTATCTTAACCATACAATGTTTAGGGTGCGCGTTGCATCTTAACCATGCAACGCGCATTTTTAGGGAAATTGCAGATTTTCTCAATGCAATTTCTAAGTTTAAGACATTGTATCTTAACCATACAATGTTTAGGGTGCGCGTTGCATCTTAACCATGCAACGCGCATTTTAGAGAAATTGCAGATTTTCTCGATGCAATTTCTAAGTTTAGGACATTGTATCTTAACCATACAATGTTTAGGGTGCGCGTTGCATCTTAACCATGCAACGCGCATTTTTGGGGAAATTGCAGATTTTCTCAATGCAATTTCTAAGTTTAGGACATTGTATCTTAACCATACAATGTTTAGGGTGCGCGTTGCATCTTAACCATGCAACGCGCATTTTAGGGAAATTGCAGATTTTCTCGATGCAATTTCTAAGTTTAGGACATTGTATCTTAACCATACAATGTTTAGGGTGCGCGTTGCATCTTAACCATGCAACGCGCTTTTTAGGGAAATTGCAGATTTTCTCGATGCAATTTCTAAGTTTAGGACATTGTATCTTAACCATACAATGTTTAGGGTGCGCGTTGCATCTTAACCATGCAACACGCATTTTTAGGGAAATTGCAGATTTTCTCAATGCAATTTCTAAGTTTAAGACATTGTATCTTAACCATACAATGTTTAGGGTGTGCGTTGCATCTTAACCATGCAACACGCATTTTTAGGGAAATTGCAGATTTTCTCAATGCAATTTCTATGTTTATGAGAGTAAGCGTATGCAAAATAAAGGAACTGCTATATTTCATTTCATTTAGACGGCGCAGTGGCCTTTGTTACATTGTGCTTTGGAATTACATATAACATTTTCTCAATTGTGCTGCGTTCCATGTTCGGGGAACCGGTTTTTCTTCTAACGTTGATAGCTTGTAGGCTCCTTTACCAAGGACTTCTTGTATGCGGTATGGTCCTTCCCAGGTTGGGGTTAACTTTCTCTTGGGGAGGGCGCCGCTAGCCTCATTGTTTCTCAAGACAAAATCTCCTGCTCTGAACGTTTGGGGTTTTACCTTCGCATTGTAATAGCGCTCGAGCTGTTGCTTGTAATTTGCTTCTCTTATTGCTGCTCCCTCGCGGCGTATTTCTGCTAGGTTAAGGTTTGTGCGCAGCTCTCGATCGTTGTCTGTTGTGGTTGCTGAAAGGACTCTTGGGGATGGGCATCCGATTTCCGCAGGTATCATGGCTTCAGAGCCGTATGTGAGGCTGAACGGGGTTTCACCGGTGCTCGTTTTGGTTAATGTGCGATTGGCCCATAGCACGCTCGGTAATTCCTCCGCCCAAGCCTTTCCTTTTGTTCCCAACCTGGATTTGATGCCCTCTACGATGCTGCGGTTTGCACGCTCAACCTGGCCGTTGCCCTGTGGGTGCGCGACCGAGGTAAAGATTGGTTGGATGCACAAATCCGCGTACCATTTCAGCAACCCCTTGTCCGCAAATTGGGTCCCATTATCTGTGACGATCGACATGGGCAGCCCAAAGCGGCAAATGATGAATTCCCAAATGAACTTCTTCACGTGGTTGGCCGTGATTTCAGCGAGCGACTTGGCTTCGACCCATTTGGTGAAGTAGTCAATGGCGACTATCAGGAATTTCCTCTTGCCCGTTGTCATTGGGAATGGTCCCACCAGGTCGATGGCCCATTTCTGAAATGGCCATGCTGAAGTCACTGGGATGAGCTCGTTCTTGGGACGCAGGGTGTTGGGGGCGTGCCGCTGGCATGAGTCGCATTTGCGGATGATTTTTAAGGCGTCTAAGTGCATGCCTGGCCAATAATATCCCGCATTCATGATTTTTGCGACCACCATGCGTGGCCCCGCGTGTATCCCACATATTCCTTCGTGTATCTCGCGCACCAAATAATCCGCGTCAACTGCATCCACGCATCGCAGCAATGGCCCTAGGTATGACTTCCGATAGAGCACTCCGTCTTGGATTTGGTACTGCAGGGCTTTATGCTGTATCTTTCTGGCCTTAGCGCGTTGTTCGGGCAGGGCGCCAGTGGTCAGATAGGATGTTATCGGAGTCATCCAGCTGTCAGCACCCGTTTGGATAACGTTGACTTCTTTGGGTGGCACAGACGGTTCGCTTAGCGTTTCGATTCGGACCTCTTTTGCTAGATGGCTGAAGGATGTAGAAGCCATTTTGCTTAGAGCGTCCGCCGGCTTGTTCTGACTGCGTTTGATGTGGTCGACGGTGCAGCTGGGGAAGGCAGCCATGAGCTCTTTGGCGCGTTGAAGATACATGATCATTGAAGGCTCTTTTGCTTCGTATTTTCCGGTGATTTGACCGGCAACCAACATTGAGTCGACATGCGCGAAGATGTGCTTTGCGCCCAGCTTGTGCGCGATGCGTAGTCCGGCGAGGAATGCCTCATATTCGGCCTCATTGTTGGTGGCCTTGAATTCGAGCCGTATCGCGTACGTGAATTCTGCTCCTTCCGGACTAACCAAACGTATCCCCGCGCCGACGCCATCTTCGTTTGAGGCCCCATCTGTGTAGAGGTTCCAGCTGGCCTTGTCATCGTCTGTTGGTTGCGGGTCTTGTTCGGCTTTGCATTCTTCGATTTTTTCTTTTGGTACCTCCGCTATGAAGTCAGCTAGTACTTGTCCTTTGATTGTTGGGCGCGTCTTGTAGTTGATAGTGTGTTCGCCCAGCTCAATTGCCCATTTGGCTAATCTCCCAGAGACTTCTGGCCTTGATAGGACATTGTTCAGCTTGTAATCGCTCAGCACGTTGATGGGGTGGCCCTGGAAATAGCGGCGCAACCTTCTTGATGCGTGAACAAGGGCTAAGACTAACTTCTCCATGGTGGTGTACCTAGACTCTGCGTCTGTTAGCACCCTGCTGGCGTAGTAGATGGGCGTTTGGACCAGCTTCCTGTCTACCATTAGTACCGCGCTCACCGCCTGCTCTGTGGCGCAAAGATACATCGTTAAGGGCTCCCTGGGGAGTGGAGCGGTGAGCGTTGGTAAGTCCATCAAGCATTCTTTCATCTCTTGAAAAGCCTTTTCTGCCTCTGTCGTCCATTTAAACTGGTTCTTTTTCAAACAGCTTTTCAGTGTTTCGATGAATGGAATGGATTTGCTTGCATGGTGTGACAGAAAACGATTGATCGCTACAAGGCGCCCGTTCAGGGTTTGAACTTCTTTCAGGGTGGATGGAGAGGGCATTTGCGCGATGGCTTGTATCTTTTCAGGGTTTGGTCTGAATCCATCTTTGGTGACTACAACCCAAGAAACTTGCCTTCTTCCATCCCAAAAGCACATTTGCCCGGGTTTAGCTTCATGCGGATTGCTTTTAAGTGCTTGAAGGTTTCTTCAATGTCTTTCAGCATCTGATCCTCCTCTTTGCTCTTGATGACTAGGTCATCCACATAGACTTCTAGATTCCTCCCTATCTGCTTGGCGAACGCGCGGTCCATCAGTCGTTGATACGTAGCCCCGGCGTTCTTTAGGCCAAACGGCATCTTTGTGTAGCAGAAAACTCCCTTATCTGTGCGGAAGGCAGTTTTGTCTTCGTCTTCAAGTGCCATCTGTATTTGGTGGTAGCCTTTGTAGGCGTCCAGAAAGCACTTGAATCGGAATGGGGCTAGAGAGTCTATCTTCAAATCAATTTCTGGCAGAGGATAACAATCTTTCGGGCATGCTTTGTTGAGGTCGGTGTAATCTACACACATCCTCCATCCACCATTGCTTTTCTTTACCATCACTGGGTTAGCCACCCAGGTCTGGTATCGCGTCTCTCTTAAGATTCCTGCTTTCAACAGTTCTCCGACTTGCTCATTCATCGCTTGAGTTTTTTCAGTACCCATGCTTCTGCGCTTCTGCGCGATGGGCTCTACAGAGCGGTATGTGTTAAGCTTGTGTTGAGCGAGTTCGCGTGGAACGCCGATCATATCTGACGGTTGCCATGCGAAAACGTCGATGTTTTTGCGGAGGAGCTGTTTCAAATGGTCCCTGATGTTTTCGGAAATTTCTGGCCCTATTGTGATGGGCTGCTCAGGGAACTTTGGGTTTAAGATCCACTTTTCCGGTTCTGTGCGTGGGCATGGCTTCAACATTTTGGCTGGGTGGGGCTCTGTGGTCATGGCGCACTCCCTGTTGGCCCATACGATTGCCACCCGTTTGGGGTGGGGAAACCGATCGCGCTGTGTACTGTGGAGGTGACCATGTTGTATGAAGCCATAGAGTCCCTGCCCAGGATGATATCATATTTGGACTTGGATGGAATGACGAGAAAGGTAACCTCTTCTGTTCGCGACCGCCCTTGCGCGCCTAGAGTGAGAGGGAAGGATATTTCTCCGAGGGGTGTTACAATCTCGTTGGAGAATCCCATAATCGGAGAGTTGATGGGGCGCAGGCGCTGCTTGTCTTCTTCGTCCAGAAGGTCAAAGCACTGACCATACATGATGTCTGAATTACTGCCCGTGTCCATGAATGCTCTAGTGGTTCTGTAGTGGTCAAAAACGGCTGTGACAATGATTGCCTTTGTGGCCGATGGGCCGCCTTTGACTATGGGGAAACACACTTGTTGTTCCCTCCATTCTGCTGTTGATTCTGTTTTCCTCTTTTGGGTCCGGTGCCCGCTGCTATGTATCATCATGCTTATGTTCTTTATCTTTTTTGGCGGAGGACCCCCTGCTTGCTTGCGTTCGACGTTTTGTAGCAGGTGGCCGAGCTTGCCGGACTTTAGTGCGTCTTCAATGGCTTGCCTTAGCTGATAGCATTTATCGGTGTCATGACCGATGTCTTGATGGTATGCGCAAAACTTGTTATGGTCCAATCCTTCGCGCCGTTTGATGACCTTAGGTTCAGGGAAGTCAACGTTTTCCGTTGCTAGAACTTGCGCTGGTGTTTTAGTTAAAGGGGTCCAATTGTTGTGACTCCTTCTGTTGGGCTTGTGCACGAGTGAGGTGTTGCGCTGATAGTCTTGTGACGCGGGGGGCTTTGGGGTTGTCTGGTCGGCTCCTTGAAGCCTCGTCCAGACATTGCCCTTCGCCTTCCTGTCATGTCTATTGTTTCGGTTGCGCACTGCTTGCGCCTGTGTATCTGTGTATTGTGGTGCTTGAATTTTGCTCCAGACGGATAGCTCTCTTTCGGTCTTCGCATAATTCTTAGCTCCGCGCATGATCTCTTCCCATGTGTTTGGCATACCTGTGAATCCGGCCAGTGTGCGGATCAGCGAGTCGCATCTTACGCCTTGCGTAAATGCTGCTTTCATAAGCTCGAATCCGATTGGACCAATTTGTAAAGCTTCGCAATTGAACCTGGTGATATAATCCTCGATGGACTCGTTATCGCGCCTTTTAACTTGCAGAATGTCAGTGGAATCACGCTCGATTCTTTTGTTTTGACTGAAGTGGTCTGAGAATTTGTCAGTTAACTCTTTCAGGTTATCTATCTTTCCGTTTGGCAGGCTGTCAAACCATACTCGCGCTGCGCCCGTAAGCGTCTGCGCGAACATGTGACACCATGCTGGCAGGGTCCACCGCGCGCATTTTCCCGCGACCTCGAAACTTCGTAGATGATCGTCAGGATCACCGGTGCCGTCGAACTTTCCCAAGGTGCTTGGCATTTTTGTCCCGGCGGGTAATGTGGCGAGTGCGATGCGCGGTGTAAACTTTGATTTTTCACTGAATGAGGGAGGGTAGTATGGTTTTGTGAGGTCGTCTTCTCCGGACAGCAAGTGTGCTCGATCAACGGTGTTGGTCAAGTACTGGCTTGCGTCACGTTGAAAACGACTTTGTGACTCGTCGGAGTCTTCCCTCCATGTTGGGTCAGTGTCATGATTGCTTCCGCCGGCTTGTCCTGCAGCTCTAGATGGCCCCTCAGAGATAGTGACAGGCCTTCCTTCGCTGAAGGACAGGGCGCGGGATGCTTCTCTCAGGTGTTGTTCTTTAAGTTTGTTCATAAATGCTTGCTTCAGAGCTTCTTTCTGCTGCGCATACCACACCTCCGGGCTAACCATCGGCGCAGTGTGACCAGCAGGAGAAGTTTGAAGATTATCAGTGGCAAAGTGGAATGACGGGGTTTGCCTCGTCCCGGAGGACGGGGTGCGGCCCACGTCTGTGCCGTGAACTTGCTCCTCCATGTGGCTGTCGGGCTGGCTGGTGGTTGCCGGAGCAGCACCAGTGCCAGACGTGCCTGTTGGAGAGTTTGTTGTCATCGGTAAAGAACTCATTGCTGGTTTTTTGAGAGATAGAAGTTTTTAGGTTGCTGTTCTTGATAACTCAATAGACGGATGGCGCCAATGAAGAAACACCAATCTAACAATCGGATATAACAATGATAATGAACTAATAATGCAAAGGGACGAGCTTGTATATATTTATCAAGACAAGTTACAAGACACTGTTATATGATTATTACAGAGTTTCGACTATAATCTATCTCTCACAGCTTGCTATATGAATTCTTTGTAATGATATTCGATCCCCTCTTCTGATGACGAAGGGAGGTATTTATAGGCTACTCAGGTGGCCTATGATTGGCTGTGAGGAGAATGACAGCTGTCTTGTACGATCGTGGCCGTTGTCATTTCCTGCGTTGTCTTCCTTTGATTGGTCCACGTGTCCTGACGTCGTCCTTTTTGTCCTTTCTTGTACCTCGTACTGGCAGGTGATCATGGAGCAGGGTGTTTTGGCCTGTGATTGGCTATTGGCTCTGCTCTTGTCGGGTGACACCTGTCCTTCTTTGTGGTCGCATGCGCCGTCTTCTAGAATGCCACGTCACACTGCTGCGTTGACGTGTACGCGGGCTTCTTTCCTGCGCATGCGCGTGTACATATCTCTTCAACTTACGTCTCAACTCCAAATCCACCCATATTCTACATTTTTTTTTTCTCTTTAACCTTAATTCAAATTGGGCTACCGAGCATTGTCCATGATTGCAGGTATATAGGATCGCCTTTTGCCATTGATTCTTTGGCCGTTCCAAAAAAAGGTTCCAAGACTTGATTATTAATTAATTCATGATAGGCAACTTAAAGACGCTTACAATAGTTGAAATGAATAAACTAAGGTAAGTAGCGGTTAAATAAATTAAAATAATATAGTTGATTTTATGAGAATGTGTTGAATGTTAACTGTCATCATGTAGTTAAAAGGAAGTCCACCTAAACGTTGAACCTTACTAGTCAATGTTGAACTTTTCCTAATCGGTTCCTTTTACTTACTTTGTTAGTATTTTATTTTGTATTTGAAGATGGTCAACAAAAAATAATATACAAATGAATTGAAGAAGTATAACCTATACTCGAAGGTGATGGGTGGAATCAGTGGCGCCCCAGCTACTCAACAACGATAAACAATTAGGTCGGTGAGATTTTTAATTTATAAAGTCGCTAAAGGTCATATAAACAATATGGTGTGTCTACTTAATGAAAGTTTGTATGATGTATTTGGGTCAAATCATATGATGGAGCATAACAATAATAGGTGTGAGCATTTAATTCAAAGCCCCTTTGTGTGAGGCATTAATGTGATACGTGTTCATGTTTTAAGTTATCTTTTTAAGAATAACATTTTTTTAGTCAAACATTGTGTAAATAAGTATTACTTATATACAAAAGCTTGTGTAAATATTGTGTAATGTTCATATTCTACTGTTGTAGACTTGTAGCACTACCAATCCCTCAAATGAGCCCAACATTGGTATAACAGGAGATTGGATAATTATATCTACATCTATTTTTATTGACATTTACGTTCTTTCTCTTTATCCACTCATGACTCATACATAGGTGAAAGAAGAAAAAATGCATTTGATAAGCGGGATGATTGCCTAAAAAACAAGTTTGATGGCCAACAAGTTTGGATGGCTCAGAGATAAAGTTCTACATAAAGCACACACTCACTTTTCAAAGTCTATCCAAGTCTAGTCATTTGATGATGGTGGGGGAGGTTAATAAGCATTCGCCACGTCATAGTCAACTCAACATTATTCTTTTTAGCCAACAACATTCGTCGTGGTTTCACGCCTCTTAATGTCCCTTCAATCATCATTCATTCTCTCTCACACACACATCTATATATGTGTGTGTGAGAGTAATTAAAATAGATATGTGTGTGTTGGAGTATGTGAAGCTGTTACGCGATTCAAACCAGGAATGACCATTTCACATGCCGGATCACAAGGGGGCGTTGTAGGACATGAGTGGGGGCATGAAAAGGGCATTTCACATCCATCACACATGGTCTTAGACCATAAGGAGTGATGTGTGTGGGTGTGTGGGAGGGGGGGGGGATGTAGCGCCATGCGACACTTTTGGGTCCCACGTGGAGAGGATGAAAATTGTGGGGAGTGAAAAGGGGGGGGGGGGATATTATTATATTATTATATTATTATTATTATTATTAATGTTTTAAAGTTAAAAAAAAAAATCAACCAATAAAAAAAAAAAAAGCAAGCCCCCCCCCCCCCCCACGCCGGTGACATTCTCCCCGCCTCCCCCTTCCCGCCCCTCTTCCAAGCCCACCCGGGGCGGTGTCCCCCCCCCCCCCCTCCCTTTTCACGCCCACTCCGCTTGGTCTTAGGGTCGGAATAAACATATCTAGGAATTTAGAAGTCTATCAAAAATTGAACGAAGTGTAAAATTTTCAAGACAATCACCAACACAACATTTTCATAAAACCTCTTGGCTATCTTTCCAAAGTCGTTACTACAAAAGGAAGTATACCAGTTATTTTGTAATGTAGCAAAATGTCACTCATTTTTAGTTCAAACCTTTTTCTTTTAGTTAGAAGGCCTAAAATTGAAGGAGTGCAAAGATCCAAAACCGGACTGAAACCATATTGAATTAGATCTGGTTCCGTGGCTCGGTCCCAAGTCCCAACCATGAATCATACATTAACCATTGAGATCAAAGAGTCATGGTCCAGTCATGCGGTTTCAATTCGATTGGTTTTAACGATTTGGACCGAGCTTCATTTGCTCTTGGTCATAAACTCATAATCACAAGTTCCTATCTTTGTCGCACAAAATGATTAAGAAAAGTCGTTGAATCTCATAACATAGTTTCAGTTTCAAAAGACCACAATTACACCAATGTTATAACAAATCAAAAGTCAGAACAAGTTTAAGTCTTCCGATACACGGTTCAAATACACAGAAACCCTGACCCGAATGAGTTTAGTAGCGGTACTTGGTGGAATAATCTTTAGGAGCAATGACCAAACCACGGCCCTTCCGGGCACCACGGTAGACAGTTTCAACAATGTCTATGAACTCTTGTTTGTCCTTCATGGCCAGTTGATCTTGTTGTTGTTACCAGTACCAAGATCAATCATGATATGTTTGTTCCTGAAAAAGAACATTACAGTTGAGGGGTCATAAAGTTCATACATTGTATTGAAGTCTGGTACTTCTGTGATGTCCACCAAGTAGATTACAGCAAAGTTTTTTAAGGTATCTGCAACTGAAGCAAGTACTTCATCCATCTACAGATGCATAAAAACAGGGCAAGTTAGATCGACACAAGGGATCATCATCAAGGAAAAATGCACATTGGTAAAGGCGGCAAACGGGCAGGTCAGAATTCAGTATGGAAAAAGGCCAGGTTGGGCCAAACCCCTTTTTGTTGGTATTTTTTTTTTAAAAAGTTTTGTATGATAAAACAATTAGCGCGCCAAATGTGAACAGAAACATTATATTATTTCTACAATTCTATACCTTTTTAGATAAAATGATTTAGGAGGTCTTATGTATCATCAATACACTTCAGGAGTATTTTGACCAGTTTACTTTTTAAGCCAGTTCTTTTAGTTTACGAGTAACAGATAGAAACAAAACCTTGGTTTTAAAAAGCGCAAAGCGCACAAAAGCGACGAGGTCTAAAACCAAGGCGCAATGCGTTAAGGCGGTGGGCTTTTCGTACGCGAAGCGCAAGACGATTATATAATTTTTTCTGTATATCCTATAGGTTTTTAGCATCCTTACCCCAAAATATAGATGTAAATAAGGTTTATATATGATTTAACTTAAATGTATAACCTTTTTAGATATATGTATAACACTTTGAAGCACAAAAACACCCCCTGTACGAAAAGAGCGCTTTTCTTGCGCTTTTTGTACACTGCGCACCTTGAGTGACATAAGGCGCATGGATCTGCGCCTCGGGTCGCCTCGCGCTCAGGCGCGCTTTTTAAAACCTAGAACAAAACCCATATCAACCAACTATATCTAAATGTAAAATTCCAATTTTTTTATGTATTGTATGAGACTAATTTACTTTTTATTAATATATGAGAATATTCCATTCAATTATGTTGATGTAAGTTCAGTTTAAGAGCTATACTATGAGAATAAACAGTCAATAAATGTCAAAATTAGGGACAACAATAGAAATATATGTAACTTTTGTGTTTAAAATCTAAATTATTGACACTTGAGTGGATAAGAAAAACTTAAATCCGTGGATAAGGGAGAAGGGGTGGCAAGGCCCGTCTTCACAATCCAAAACTGAGTACATAGAGCCTTCCAAAACAGAAGTACAGAGCATACAGTCATACACTAAGTTGCCTAATCCAAGAATAAATGTGTTCAGTTTACACATTTCACCCAATTGTTGTGTAAATGGCCATGTTGTTGCTTATTTGTGTATTTTGTTTGGTACGCCTATCTTCGTGTAAATACTAAATAGCATGCTAATTCTGGGTGACTAGGCTAGGCATTGTATGCTAATGCTAGTGTTGGTAAAGACTTGCAAGCAAGGGTTGAACCAAAAATGCTTGATTCTAATAACAAAAAGACTTATTTTGCAAAGCTGGAATTGGAGTATTTTATTCTCAAGGTTTTAACTTTTAAGATTTGCTACTATAAGTGAGAACATGATTCCCATAATTTGAGGTCTTGTTTCTTATAAGTTTTGATAGAGATTGCAATCCTCGTGACTTGAGGACTTGTTTCTTTCAAGTTTTGATAGAGTGATTGCGATCCTCGTGACTTGTTTCTTATAAGTTTTGTAGTGTGTTTATTGTGCAAATAGTTAGATAGTTATGCCACGCTTGACTAGGCACAATTGGGTTTGTGGTTAAGCCCAAACCGTATAAAAATGATCTCCCTTTGTTCAAAATTGCTTGAAACACAAACATATAAATTTTGTTTTCAAACCTTAAAAGTCCGTTGCAGACAACAAAATTAAGAATTTTGGCGCTATCTCCATTTTCATTGCTAATGTGTGTATGGTGTATACTTCAAGTAAAACAGCCAAACAAGTTAAAAAGAAAGGATAGATCCTCTAGAAAGATTGACATGGTCATGGATGTAAATTATCAGTTTAAAACGTCACAACTTTCTGGATTGTACATTACAATTTCAGTTAGTTATTGGGTACCAGCATGTGTATGCTTCAGTCATTAACTTAAACAATGAGAATATGATCAACAATGAGAATTTGATGATATGCTTATGCAAACTAACTTGGTACAACCAATCCCAATCCCAATCCCAATCCTAAGGTAAGTGTATGACTTTGCCATTATGTCTGTATAATCAATGAATGAATGAATTAACTAACTCATGGGACTCAATTTAAATGTAAAGAAGAATGAAACACCAAAGAGAATTATGAAATAGTTAGCGTTTTAAGACGTCATATCGTTGTTTGAGGTGAATTAGTTAAAGCTAAAGCAGGATGAGTATGTGAATGAATTAAAAAAACGATAGGGTAGAAAGAAAGAAAGAAAGAAAGAACTGATAACAAATAAAGGTGTAGACAGACATCATCGATTTCAAAAACAGATACAGAATTCAATAAGCAGCGGTGGACTAATTTAAATAAAAATAAAAGAATATAGGAAAGAATTAGGTAGGGTTAGAGGAAGAGGAAGAGGTAGGTACCTGCATACAAGTTTCGTCCCAATCATGGCCGAAACGGATGACGACGAGACGCTCCTCCTCGGCAAGGATGGCCTGATCCACGGCCCAGCCGGAGTGCAAGTGCGGTAGCAAGTACGACATCTCTTCAACAATCAATCAGGCGTTGCGTCGTTAACAAGCAACTTTTATGGTCAAAAACTCGAATATAGAATAGATGTTGTTTGGGCCCTCGCTCGTTGGGTTGTGTGGTGTGGTGACACACTATTTTCATTTTGGGAGCAAAAAACAAAAAACAAATACCATGTTACTAAACTACTCTTTCACGGTTTCACCCTCGGTCAACGTGCAGGATGATAACCGTTGACTCGTTTTAAGGGTTTGCCAATGCCCTCTGGGGCGTGAAATACCCCATTTGCCACTGGAACACCGCCCCTATGGGCACTAAAGGTGGTTTTTTGCTTGTGGCGTGAAAATTTTCACGTGGAGGAGCGCTAAAGGTGGTTCTTTTTTCTTAGCCAATCACAAAGCTGGAGGAGTGTGAAATTTCACGCCCAGTACGTTTGTTCTTACTCACTTTTTAGAATTTGGACTTGTACTATTTTAGTCAAGAAATGCTAACTAGATTTATTAACCCGCGCTTAGCAACAGGAAAAAAATGTTTTTGAAGTTTAAAAATTCTTTGTATCTTGGAACAAAAAATCAGGAATAAGAAAACCCCTCAAAGATTGAATTGTGTTGCTGATTTCCATCATCATTTTAGCATTTGTAATTGACAAGTAATCTTTGTATTTTGTAGGACTGAGCTACATGTGATGGAAATAATATAACACATTGGTGGAAACCTTCTTTTATTGTAATATGCCAAGAATAAAGGCATGACTTGACATCAACTGGTAACCATGTTACTCTCATTGAAAGGACTTGGGCATACTCCACATATTGAAGACTAGTTTCCAACAACGGACGTTTAGTATAAAGGCATGAAATACAATCTAGAACCGCCAAACACAGGTCGGGTCTTGCACTTGACAGCGAAGCAAAAGGCAACAGGTTCACGGAGTGGATAGCAATAACAAGTAATCGGAAGTTTAAAGATTAACAAACTTCCTAACATAGTACAATCTTGGTTTAAAAACGCGTGAGGCGCTCCGAGGCGTTTTGGGTCCAAAATCCGAAGCGCGGGGCTTAAAGCGCGAGGCGAGAGCTTCATGTATAGCATTAAAAAAATTATAAAAAAAATATTTATATATGTCAATATGACATTTTCTACATGTTAATCAATCATGAGCACAAAAACATGATTATAAAACACACTTGAACACTTAAAAAGCATATTCAAAACATAAAAACGACAAGGCACTACTGTAGCGGGCCAAATAAAGCACTTTAAAAGGTTTTTTTGGCTGAGGCGCTACTGTAGCGCGCGCCTCAAGCGCCCGAGGCGGTGCTTCATGTAGTTCAGCGCTTTTTGGCAAAAAAAAAGCGTTTTTCTTGGAGCCTCGCGCCTCAATCGCTTAAAGCGCGCCTGAGGCGCGCTTTTTTAAACCAAGAGTACAATACGTAGAAAACATCAAACAAGACGAAATGGTAACTGAAAAAAAAAATTGATACTCCAATTTGGTAAAAATGACATGACCATAACATAGCATACAAAACTAGAACCATAAATATAGTTCATGAGTTCCTTCTGGATTTCCACAAAAGCAGGACTTTTCGACAGACAAATATATAATGATGAAAAAAAAAAGATAAATAAATCAACCAAACACCACCACCGAAGCACCAAGTTTGTGCACCCATAAATACTACTGTTGCTTGCACTCAGGTGGCCGCTCACCCTGTTCACCACCAGCATGGACAATACCGCCCTTCTGCAGTTCAAAAACGTATGCATAAGCTTCAAAATAGTTTATATATACTCCTAAAAATTGATTAAATAGGGATATTGTATCACCTTTTGTCCAGAAGACTGCAATATTACATGAAACATAATAGAAAGATATAAATTAGTATATTTCAAAATCAACAAAATAATTTAAAAACAAAGATATTTAAATCAACACTTTTTTCCTCAACATCTTACTTTTTATATCATTTTTTGAAGCGTAAAGTGTTGTATGAAACAATTCCTTATTCAACCAATCAACTTTAAGTTGCAAACAAACTAATGATCAGGTTTAAAATATATAATATATTACAGTTTCGGTAGTTACAAATAAATTGATGAAGTGGTACTGGTTAATACCTAATTCAGCAACCACATTCAGTAAAAATGACCATGCATAAACAAGATTAAAAAATGCATTTATTTATAATATTAAAAAATGTGAACTTTTAACTTATATTCAAATACATTGTATCATTGTACGCCATGTTAGACGACACATGCTAGCATGTATATACATAACCACAATGACATTTAACGTTGCCACACCATTTTTTGGGGAACCAGTAAAGAACGACTTTCCACAGGTTAAACAAGTAAATGGTTACTAAGATCACTTAACAAGGTGAGGAATTTTAATGCCTAAAAAACATGTAAAGTTCATACTATGTTTCATGCAACTTGTCCATTCATTAATCAAATATTGTGAGAAACTTTTACCTTCTTTTTGCTCTTGCCCTTGGTCTCCTCATCATCTTCGTCGTCATCATCCTCCTCATCATCCTCATCGTCCTCGTCATCTTCGTCGTCGTCATCTTCAATGTCATCATCATCATCTTCAATGCCTTCAAACTCATCTTCTTGAACAGCTTCACCCGTAAACCAAGAGACTGCATGAGGGATTATTTTATCCCGGATGGTTGAACTGCAAAACAAAACATAAATAACCATTATATAAAAGTATAAACGAATTAACACTGGGTTCAAACTTACCATTATGGTTTAATAACTAACAATAATCTAAAAATGTTATATGACTATTATAACTCACTCTGAAAGACTGAAACAAGTGTTGTATAAATGTAAAGCAAATAAGCAATAAACCAAATTACTATAATTTGTTAAAAAGTGCAATAAAATAGATAACATCATAAGTGTTGTATCTCTTTAAGTAAGAGATGAACTCACCCAATGTCATAGTCTTGTTCCATTTGATTCTGAAGTTCTTCAGCCTGTCAAATCATATAATTTCAGCAAGTGCCAAGACAACACAAAAGATAAATAAACAAAAAAATCAACAATTGAAACCACTTTGTCATTAAGATTTTACCAGCTCTTCATCAATATCATCTTCGTCATCTGGCACTTGAGGAGGATTAAAAAAATTGAAAAAGCTTTCACAGTCTTCTGTTTTGGTTATAGGCTTGGCATTCTTTGATCCCTTTTTTGGCTTCTTTTTAAGTATCTTCTGTGTCAAACATTTCCCAGGTAACCATTCGATTTCAGTCCTGCAAAAGGCAATAAAAAGATAGATAACATAAAACTAACAAAAACATAGAATAAGTTGTACAAAAAAGCAAGAATATAATGAGTTACCCTATGGCCTTCTCTAAAATAGGCTCGTCATCATCAATCATATGATATGTTTTGGTCAAAACAGAGTTCTTGAAAAATGGACTGGTGTCAAAGAAAAAGTCAAGCTTAAAACCCTTGGGATCATCCATGCGACACCACTTGATATCCTTCAGATATTTGAGAGCTTCTTCATCTCGTTCTGAAATCTGATGATAAGTTGCAAAAGTTAAAAACAATGCAGCTTAAAAAAGTCACCCCTTTTTTTTTTGCAAAATTACTTTGCAATAGCACAAGTTATTAACACAGTTCATACCTCCTCAGCCAATATTTCGTTATTCTTCATTGCGTTTAACCAAAAATTTGGCACACCCTTTTCTGTAGGAGGAATTTTGCAGGAGTTACATTTGCTTAACAAAAACAAATAAGATAGTGATACAAACAAAAATTAATACCTTCGTTTGCTTTATCATCAGCATCCATTGCAGATTCATCACTCACTCCATTCACTATATCATATCTCTGCAGATTCAGAACATAGGCAAGTACACTAGTTCATATAAGATAAACAATGCACTTCATAGACATCTAAGTTAATGTTTCTTTGATTATTCTGATATTTAAATTCTCTCATCAGAAAAAATAGAGTCAATTTCAACTTTACATGAAAAATGTTAATCTCTGAAAAAAAAAAAACTTATAAAAGGTTGGTCCAGAGAACAAACTAGTTCAATAAAAACAAAATCCTTAATCCACACCTTTGAATATAGTGGAGCGTATAGTTTCTGGTACTTTGCTTCCAAAGCAGCTCTTTCTTCAAAAAACTTGGCCTCAAACTCATCATGTTCGCTCTGCACATAAACAAATAACAGTAGCACTTAGCATATCACAAAAAAAAAGTGACCAAATAAAAGCCATCCTAGTACCAATATAATCAATAAGCATGCATTTGTACAATAACCAAGAACAAACTATAACTCAACCGAACAAATAATATTTCAGCTATGCAAAAAAAAAACATAAAAATTTACATCAAAGTCAAAATAAATTAAATAACAAACACAACTGGAATCAACTAATAACTGCGGATGAGAAACCTACACACATACACCGTACAGCAAACAAGAAAAAGTTGGACAAATTTTTTTTCCCACAAAGCGAGTACACATCATAGTGTTGCAATACATCTCAACTTACTAAATCTTTCACTTAAAAGATTCCACTCCTAACCAACAATCAAATTCTAGCACACGCTTTCCATGTTCAAGACAAGCATAAATACATATTAAACCTAGTTTCTTGTCATGGCAAAAGAATAAAAGTCATATCTCTCTCAAAGTCTCACCAACCCATAGTGCATCCTGTTAATCATTTGCCCTAACTAAACTTCCTACAAATACTTAATAATAACAACCCTTTGATAATAGATCAAAGCTAAATTACTTTACATTTATCTAGAATTCTCCAATGTCAACACTAAATGAATAATAAAACACTTGTACCCAACCATCCAATACAATCAGCTTCAATACACATCAGCAAACACTCATGAAATTACACATGCTCAATTACCTGAATTTGTCTTAAAACCTCAACTCTCTTGCGGACAGATGGAGTTAGATTCTCAAGAACATCAGAGTGTTGGCCAGCTAGGTTCTGAAGCTTATCCTGCAAACAGAACACACGTCAAACAACACCATAAGTCCATAACAAACCCTAACTAAAATCTTAAACATAATAATAATAATAATAATAATAATAATAATAATAAAAACCTTTAAGGCGTTGACAAGGCCAGCACGGTCCTCAGCACTGAGAGCTGAAAGATTAAGAAAGAAAGGTAGAAATGAATTAAGTAATTAATTAAGTAATTAATATGGCGATAAGGTAAGATAAGAGTGGATTAGGGATAAGAAACCTGCAGCAGCGGCGGGTAGAGAGGCGCCTAGATCGGAGACGTCGAACTCTTCTTTCTTGTTGTTGCCCATTATGCCTGCCTGCCTGCCGTACGATTGTATACCTAAACCCTAACAAAACAAAACCCAAGCCAAGCCTTGAAATGAAAAAGATAGATGGATAGTGGTCTGGCGTTTGTTTGTGACCTAAATAAGGGATTATATATATAGTCATCAGCTGTGTGTACGAGTCAGATGACTGACTTTCATCGTTTGTGTTGTCATGTGGCTGCCACCTCAACTTCTGTTACATTTCAATTTGGGCTATTTGCTTTTGGGCTGGGCTTCTGGTAATGTGGTTGGATTTGGACAGGCGGAATGGATTACTCATTGGTGTAATGTCGAGGTGCACAAACCCAGTTTTTTCAATACCCGGTTCTAGGGATGGAACCGGTTTCGGGTAACGTCGGGTATCACTTTGACTGGGTATTGAAAGAATTGTTCCAGTTCTGGTTCCCAACATAAAAATCCATACCCGAAACCGGGTATGGAACCGGTTCCGGGTATACTGGGTATTGAAAAAAAACAGGTACACTGGGTATTGAAAAAAACCGGTATGCCAGGTATTGAATTCTTTTTATACAATTACATCGAAGGGTAGTACGACTTAGATGATTATAACACGGTTGTAGAGTTCTTTGGATGAGACATGGTAATCTTGGGTTGTCGAAGTGGTCAAATGGCAACCCCTCTTGAATCACGAAGTGACCCATTCCATATCGGAGCGCCTCAACCCCAAAATGCCAAAATAGTCACGTTGCTTGACATATACTTTTTGGGTATTCGGAAAACCCGGGGTAAAACCGGGTATAAATCAGGTCCGGTATTTTACATCGAAATCTATACCCTATGCATACCCGGCGGGGTAGGGTCGGGTACGGTTCCGGATTTTTTGTGCACCTCTAGTGTAATGTAACTAGGGTTGTGTAACTTTTGTTTGCCACTTTTGTAGCCAGAAATGAGAATCGGAATATATTGATTACGAGGTTAGAGACCCGTGTTAACATACGATACATCACTAAGAGGGTGTTTGTTTTCTTGTGAGAAGGACTTCTAACCATTTATGCCTGCGCCATGCAGACGCGGACAGACATAAGGGACACACAGAGTGTTTGATTTTTAGAAGACAAACCACTTAAAAAGCTCTTCCCAAGCTCTTCCTCAAACAGACATATACCCTTATCTCCTAACCTCTTCTCACAAACAAAACACTGCTACCCTCATCATCATCCTCAAAACCCTAACACCCAACCCGGCTCCTTCCCTCCTGCGGCTCAGACCCCCCCCCCCCCCCCCCCCGCCTCCGGCCTCCTCCTGCCTCCTCTGGCTCTCTCTCTTCTCCAGGCCACGTCTCCTTCCCTCCTCTTTCACTTGTTAAATAAACAAAGTTCGATATAAGGATGGTGAAGAAGAGCAGATTCGTGGAAGAAAAACATAAATTATAGATGATATAAGGATGGTGAAGAAGAGAGAATGAAAAACATTGTTGCTTTGAATGAAGTCAACGGGAGAAGTAAACAACCGATTAAACATAAAGAAATGGGTGCGGTGTGGTGTGGAGGGTAACAACCGAGTAAACATTTCACATTGACAATTTAACTTGTTTTATTCTAAATTTATATTTGAAGATGGCTCCAAAGAAGAAGGTGTTATTGGAGCAATTTCATGTTGCGGTGCGGTGTGAGGCCGGGAGGTATTGACTGGGTCGGATGTTGGCAGCGACGATAGTGACAAAAATCTGAATCTTTGACAGGGGTATTGAGCAGGTGGGTGGGGAGAGATGAATTTGTGAGAGGATGTACAAAATTTATAAAACACATTGTGATTTTTTTTTTTTTTGGTACAAGTCCTAATAAAAATTAATAAAATATGTTTTGGGAAAATAATCAGTCTTTCTCTTACAGACTGCAGACCTTTTGCCTCAGAAAAACTAAACAACACCTAAGTCAAATGACAAAATTCTATAAAGATTATAGTATACAAGTTTTATTTATTGAAAGTTATGTAATACAATTCGTATGGATCTTGTTTTAAGCAACTTGAAGAAACAACGAGTATAAACAACATGTAGGATGGGATGATGAGTGTGGGGTGCAATGACTCGTGTTCGCTGCAGGGTATAATCCTTTGCTCACAACGATGGTTAACCTATGGTTATGTGCACAAATGACAAGCAGAATAATATAGTAGACAAGGGTATAAGTGGTTCGGTCTAGTGAGACCTACGTCCACTGAAAAAGGATGATCTTTATTGATAAAGGATACAAGTAATGATACAAGTGTATTGATTCTAATTGGTGGATTAACTACTACAGGAAAGGAGGCCAAGTCCTCCCTTTATAAGAGGTGCGTGGGCCTGGGGTCATTGGGCCCACTTTGATTGTTAATGGGCTTAGGCCCGAGGCCAGGGCCGGTTGCTTATGAGCCCATTTAGTTGGATCTCAATCCTTAGTTAGGTAAAGTGATCCAAGTTGAGGAGGGCTGCTCTTGATTGGGCCACGTGGCGCTCCGTGGTTGGCCGGCTGGGCGGTGCCCTGCCATTGATACACGTGGCGCACTGTGGCTGGTTCAGCAGAGGGGACTCCTTTTCCTCTGATGTCAGACGGTGTCAGGCGGCTGGCCAGTTGTCAGCTGACACCTGATGGGAGGTGGCAAGTTGGGCTCCAGGGGGGATGTACCCAGGCGCTGTCAACTGGTGCTTCTGCGCGGAGTGAGCGGTGCCTTTGGCGCTGCTGTGTTATCTTCTTAGGAGTGTTGTTTTAGGCGGAGGATCTGGATAATGGGTAGGGTGCGCCTGAGAGCGCTAGGGAAAAGTACCCTACCCCTTCACAACTTTAATAAAGTTCACGGCCTCTTTTTACTGTTTTATATTTTGAGGAAAAGCATGCATTGTTTACTAGTTTTAGAATGAATTCCTAGCCGACCGGTGTACATGAGACGATATGTTTAGAGTGCTCACTAAAGCCCTCGTATATTAGTTTATCATAACCATTAGCTATGGATTTAGCCTAGAAACGCGTGAATAGATCTATTGGGTTGACATGTCCACTCTTGATTAGTCGCTCTAATTGGATATATATACGATATGAGAGTACTTGCATTTCTTTTATGATGATACATTGCCTTTATTGTGCAATGTGCGACGCACCACTCGTCGAGGTTTGGTTATGGACTCATGATGGTTTATCATCATTGTTCTTGGCTAGACAATGATGGGTCATTCAAGGATTTCATTAAAACTTTACATTTTGTTTACAAAACCCGTGAACTCACCAACATTTTGTTGACAAAGTTTTTATGCATGTTTTTCAGGTAACTAAGCTATGGATGGAACTTGGGGTATGATTGGGCATTCATTCACGACTATCACCTATCGTGTCATCAAAACTTTTGACCCCGTGAAGGGTTTAAAAATGTATTTTGTGATGTTTGTTGTTGTCGAACACGTTTGGTACTTTTATAAATAAATATGAATGTTTGCTCAAATCTTGTGCTTGAAAACCTTTCGTGGTTGCATCACGTGTTTCCGTCTAGGCGGGGTGTGACATATTGGTATCAGAGCTCAAGGTTATAGCGAACTAGTTTTCTCTAAAAACTAACTACAACGATTTTCAAATGAAAAGTTTTCCTTTGCATGAAAAATGTTTTCATCACAATGCACTGCCCAAGTTCCATGCCGTTTTTCTACATTGCATTCACGCGAGAATAGCACATGAGTTCTTGACGCTTATCGATGTGTATATGTGTACTTTGGATTTTGAGAGGATCATGGCTACCCCTACTTATGTGATTGTTATTTCAGATTCAGATGATGATTCCTTCGCTGTTCCCGAGACGTCTAGTGACGATGAAGTCGATGGTTACTTCGTTAATTCAGAGCCTGAGGAGGATGAGGATGTGGACATTGTAGGAAATGGTATGCAGCTAGATCCCGTCATGTCGGATGATGAGCCTAACGTTCCTGTCGGTAAGGTTCAAGGCGATGCTGCGGATGCCGCTGCCCCAGCCCCTGTGGCTGCGGAGCCGCCAGCTATGGTCCCGCGTGTGGTGGAGCCGCCCGCCGATGTGCCGGAGTCTTCTTCCCGCTCTCGTTGTTTGATTTTTGGCAGTACGCGCGTTGTATGCACTGCCAGTAAGCGTGTGCGCAGGCCCCAGCCCGTGGAGCCTGTGGCGCCAGCCCAACCTAGCCATGTTGCTGAGTCTTCCGAGCCCCCTCAGAAGAAGTTGCTTAGGAGGTCCCAGGCCCACAAGCGGACCTTCCTACCTATTGTAGCAGGCTACTTTGGCCCATTGCGACGAGGATTTCGATGACGACATCTTTATTTCTGCTCATGGTGTCGATTCCTCTCAGCCCCCTGCTGACCTTCCTGCCCCCGGTCCTCTCGGTACCTTACCTATGCGTCACACCCTCCACTCGATGCGGGGCATGGTAGGTACCCATGATGGTTTGATCCGCGATCTCTGTGATCGTACGGATGAGGTGAAGGCCGAAGCGTAGGCTGAGGGTTCTACGAGGGCCACCATCATCGAGCACCTTATCACTCTTCGAGCTCGATTGGAGGAGGCTGAGCGCGGACGCATGGAGGCTGAGGGTGGGCGTGATAAGGCATGGAGACGTGTGGCTATTCTCGATCAGAGGATGGGCAAGCTGGACCACGAGATGCGAGCAGCTATTGCTGCTCTAGTTGCTACCTTTCCTCCACCTCCTCCGTAGCTAGGTTGTAGTTGTGGTAGTTGTAGCTTTTGTTATCTAACCTAACCGTAGTAGTATCTTTTGGGTTGTAGCGTTCTACTTATTTTGTATCATTATCACAAACTGATGTACTAAAAACATAAAAGAATTAATGAAATGACAATGTTATGATCTCTTTATGCTATGATTTAGTTAGTTATTCTTGTTATATGTTTATATGAGTATGCATTATTGTTATTGTATCCGATGGTTGTGTGAAAACGCATGTCATGGGTATTGTGAAGTTCATGGTTGTTTATTCGAGCGCATATGATTGACAATATTTGCGATAAATATGTGTCATTCTTTTTATATCTGATGTAATAGAAAGAAGTCATGCCGCCCCGAAAGAACACCCGCAATACCGAGGACAAGACATTCCCAACCACGTCCGAAGAGCTAGCCCGCGTGATTGCGCAAGCCATTGCGCAGCACGATGCTAACCGCACAGACTCCAGTGGTGGATCTGGCGGAAATGGCAGGCGAAGGACGAGTGACAACGACAATGGTAAAAATATCGATTCGCTATACTCCTTATGGCCTTGTAATCACTACTGTTATTAATGATGTTTCATTATCTATGACACAGAAGGTGAGAACACGGTTCATGGCTGTTCCTACAAGACTTTCATGGCTTGTAAACCATGGAGTTTCCGTGGGTCAGAAGGAGCAATCAGTATTTGTCGTTGGATCGAGAAAATGGAATCAGTTTTGGATATCAACGGATGTGCTGAGGATCAGAAAGTCAAGTACGCTACCTGCACCTTCCAGGATGAGGCGTTGACATGGTGGAACCTACAAGTTCAGACTCTAGGTAGAGATGCTGCGTATGATCTCTCGTGGAGTGATTTGAAGTCCATGATGATGGAGAAGTACTGCCCCGAAGTGAGCTTCGGAAGCTTAAGTCGGAGTTTTGGAATCTGACTATGACTGGAGCGGAGGTCACCGCCTACACTACTCGCTTTCATGAGCGGTCTCGTCTGGTACCCCACATAGTTACTCTGCAATACAAACGAGTTGAAAGGTACATATGGGGACTCTCCCCTAAGATTCGCAATATGGTAACTGCTGCTGAACCCACCACCATTCAAGGAGCCGACACCCTCGCTCATAGTCTTACGGATAACATAGTGCGTATGGGCGCTTTGCTTAGGAATGAGGTTGAGAAAGGAGGAACCGCGAGTGACAAAAGAAAGTGGTCAGACACTAAGAAGTGTAAAAATGGTGGAAATCGGTCTGGTAAGAAACAAGAGACTGCCCAGGCATTTGTTGCAACTACTGCTGTGGCGGCTGAGCCCCGCAAGAAGTATAATGGACCGCATCCTATTTGCAACAAATGTAATTATCACCATGTCGGGTCATGTGACAGCATTTGCTGCGACTACTGCAAGAAGATCGGGCATCAGACGTCCCGCTGTCGTGCTAAGGCTGCTGCTAACCATGCCGGGAAACCAAGGCGCTTTGAGTGTGGTGCTGCGGATCACTTCAAGAAGGATTGCCCGAAGTTGAAGAACCAAGCTCGCGGTAGAGCTTTTGTGATTGGAGCTGGTGAAGCTCGTGAGGATCCCAATGTCGTTACCGGTACGTTCCTCGTTAATAACACTTATGTAACACCCCAACCGATGGCGGAAACATCGGGGTGCCACGTATTGATGATTGTTCAGTAGCTCATGGTGAATAATAGATTCCATTAAATGATTTAAATGAATTACATACAATAGTTCTAAGAATTTGTACATCAAATCAAATTAAACTATGCAAACATCTTCAAGCATCAATTCAAATCCTCAAGCAAGTAGAACCTGAAACATGTTAAGTTGAAAATATTTTGGGTCAACAAAAGTTGGTGAGAATTACATAGGTTTTTGAGAAATAGTTGATAACAATAGTTTGTACAACACTCAGGGTTGTATGATGATAGAGTATGATACCGACATGCAACAATGCGTCTTTGTACAACCAAACCTTGTGTCGACTGATGACTAACTCGCAAGTTAGTTAAATGTTATTACTGTTATCGATCATCCCTGAGTCTATGCGGGTGGGATGGGTTTGTCAGACCTATAGCGCTATAATCTAAACAGGCGGCTTGATCATTGTTAATGATTGTACTGTGTCTTTTTGTTACAGTCAAATGATAGAATGATAGTGTATTTGAATTACGAGTAAGTATGAGTAAATGATAGTATAAAATGTTTAAACATGTTTCACCCCAAAAATGTAAAAGAGAAAAGGGGCTATGTAAACTCACCTTGGTAAAATGTTATATCTGTTGAGAAATGTGTTGACCAAATGTATCAAGTATCACCCTATAATAAAGTAATAAATATGTCTAAGTCTATCGAGTCTACAAATGTATAAGTTCTAGGGCTTCGAATTAGGGATAACTGCTCGTTTGATTAATATTAAAAATATTCGCCAATTGAGAGAAATTTAGTAAATAAATGACCAAAACTCTTTTTATGAAATTTAAATTTAAGATGTTCACAAGAATGTGTTTAAAGTGTAAAAAATAATTTTTATAAAATTATTTTCCTTAAAATAGATTATTTAATCTATTATAACAAATTGTCAAAATCTAACTTTAATATTTAAAAATATTAAAATTAAATAATTTTTAGTTTAAAAATTATATTTCTGTTCTATATGATCAGAAATAATTTGTATAAAATTTTGGTGCAAAAATGATGAAAATTGGATTTATTATGATTTAATTATGATTAAATCTAACAAAAATCGATTAAAAATATAAAATAAATGATTTTTCTGAAATAAAAATCATTTCTGAAAAACTTAATGTTATAAAAACTTAAAATGATTTTTGTGGAAATTAATGAGATCGTTTTGATATTTTAATGGAATTTTATAAATATAATAGAATAAAATTGATTTAATTATTATAAATATTAAATAAATGAATTTTTGAAAAATAAAAGTTGTAAATAAAACTTTTATCTCAGATTTAATAAATATAATTTTTTTAGAATTTATAAAATAGTTTTAATATTTAAAAATGAATTTATAAGATTATAATGTATAATATATATCTAATTGGTTTTAAAAAGAATAACAAAAAAATAAATGGTGGCAGCCGGGTTCGAACCCGCGTCTGCTTGGTGATAAGGCCACAACACAACCATTTGGTCTGGGACAATGTTTATGTTGAACTCTGTATAAAATTAATTAAATACATAATGTCAAACAGAGTTTATCCCCAAATTCAAAAGCACGAACCCTAGTTTTCTCAATTGATCACTACACACGACATTAACCCAATTTATCATGGGGTTAATGTCGTGCATAAGCCGATTAACGAAACCCACACAAGAAATTCAACTTACAGTTATGAATTGAGTATGAATGCCGAGTCAAAGTAAAAGTCAAACGACGAACAATAATAATAATTAGAGTGATTCAGAGATGATGGGAGGTTGAGAGAGAGTTGTGAGCGAGTATACAAGGTTCGCAGAGGGTCAATTTATAGTGTGGAGGCTTCAGTGTTCGAATTGGCAAGGATTGACCAAGCATTCATTGTATACGCGTATGTTTGATTAATTGGTCAAATTGATTGAATTTGTTCGGGTAAATGATGAGTATTAGGGCCGGCAATCACGTAAACCATCCATATGAAAATTCAAGAGTGTTAAATTTAGTTAATTGATTGGTCAAGAAGAAAGAAAAAGAAAAAAAAAATTAAAACTCGTTCATAGCTGCTGCTACTGCACGACCAGACAAGGGGAGGAGGCATTTGCGTGTATATATATATATTAAGCACCCTGATTGAAACAACAATGAGCCGTAGCCCAGTTGGTTCATGCTTGTGTATGTGTGTGGTGACCCGGCCGGCTGCCCGGGTTCGAGTCCTGGGAGCGGCAGAGTTTTGTTTTTTTTTTTTAAAACAGATAAGGGGGTGGGCTGGTTACCAGTTGGGCTTGGGTCTGGGTTCATGTGTTGGGCTGTTGGGCTTCAGGAGCATTGGGTCTAGGCTAATGTATTGGGTTTGGTTGTGGTTAGTTATGGTTTAAGAAAATATAATATATATATATATATAATCAGAAATTTTTTTTTTTATAATTATTATTATTATTATTATTATTATTATTAATTATTACTATTATATATATATGTATATATATATATATATATAAGTTGTGAATGAGGAAAAATAAAGACTTTACCACATTTTTAAAATGTAACAAAAATAAGGGCGTTTATATAAAAATTTGGGGGAAAATTTTTGCGATGTTACAGTCTCCCCTACTTTTAGAAACTTCGTCCCGAAGTTAAGAGAAAATCAGGATTACATTTGGTCATCTACCGGAAACCTTGATAAAATTTCACACTACCTTAATGTACCTGTAAATTCATGATTACGTTCCGGACCGTAATTACCAATTCACCTTACATTAGGGTTTTGTGTCCTTTATGACTTTACCGATTGTTGAGCAGGTCTGATAGTCTCCGCCAGTCGTTCAGGTGGTAGGGCCTCTCCCGACTGTTGGAATGACATGATGACCTCTACCAATCGTTAAGCTGGTCGTTTGATAGTTAACTAATTGTTGTACAAGCAAGTATGATTACAGATATAGCAATTAGTTCACATTCAGACAAACATGCACACAGATGTTATGATAATACTTGAATTTTATTACTTGAATCGAATAACGTCAATACATAGAATAAAAGTAACCAATAGTCAAATGGTGAGTCTTGCGGTTAGGTAGCTGGAGGGTCTTGATCTCTGTTCAGTTTAGGGCATCGGTTACGGAAGTGATTTGGGTCTCCACATTCATAACATTGACCATAGTTGTATCGATTAGGATTAGCAGCCTGAGCAGGGTTGATGGGTTGGTTGGCATTAGGATTTGGGGTCTCGCGACATGTATTAACTAGATGGCCATACCTACCACAATTGGTGCACAAGCGACATGCTGAAGCAGTGGGATGATGTCGGTTGCATGTGTTGCACATTGGATGGTTTCCTGTATAAGGTTTCTTGTTAGAAGCTTGTGTAGTGAGGTTGACATCAGGATCCTTGGCCTTACGCTTCTGATTCTCAGTAGTTACCGCGGCTACAATACTTGTTTTATTGCCTTTCCGAACTAAGGTTCCGTTCTTTACGTGATTATCGGTTAAGGTAGCTGCTAAACGTTTGGCTTCTTCAAGGGTAGCAGGGTTCCTTCCCCATACCGTGTCTTGAATCTGCATAGGCAAACCACCGATATACTTTTCGATGGCTACAGATAGCGGAGTGACTTTATGAGGCAATAACAGACTGAGCTCGTGAAAGCGGGTATTATAAGCAAGGTTTTCCCCACTATCCTGAGCAAGGGTGTGGAATTCATCCTCAAGTTTCTTAACTTCATTGCGAGGACAAAACTCTTCCTTCATGATCTCTTTGACTTGGTCCCATGTCATAGTAAGAGCAACCTCGGCCCCACGAGTACGCTTTTCTTCATTCCACCATGTGAGTGCTCGTTTATGGAGAACACTCATGGCGTAACGAACCTTGAAGTTGTTGGGGCATTCACTGTTGATGAAGGCATTCTCAATACCCTCAAACCATTGGAGGAGTCCAGTAGCTCCCTCTTCACCGCTGAACTTTGGAGGGTTACAAGAGTTGAAATGCTTGAGGGTGCAAGCTTGGGGTCCATTGCCATTGCCATTGCCATTGCCATTCCCGTTCCCGTTGTTGTGACCATTCCCATTCAATTGGATGACCTGAGCAAGTAAGTTGGGAACCAGAGTTGCGATTTGCTGCGCCATTTGTTGAGAAATGATCGCAGCCAGTTGAGCATCGACCCCATTGTTGTTGTGGTTAGGAACTTGGTCATGGTTGTGGTTATGGTTATCACCGCCTTCTTCGTGGTTCTCACCATTGCTGTTGCGAGTGCTGCGACGTGGAGGCATGATCTGTAATAGACATAATGAAATGAATGAGATTATATAAGGAGTGTAATCATTTATTCATTAATTAAAACGAATAAACGAAAACGTTGACTTATCAAAGATTCTCAATTCTAATAACATATGAAGACGTGCTTTAGCCTATAAGTGAACACTCATCCCGAGAATTCCCAGGTAGGCATCCGGGTCCCTCGTCTGATTGGGATATATGCGCAATGCCAGCCTAGACAGAAGACTCAGAATACAGGCGTTCACCCTTCCAGATTGCACGTGTTCGTTATTAAAATCTAGAACTTCGATGAGATCTCAAGGTGGTCCAGGTTAAACCTGAGGAATTTGTCCTATTAGTCTAAGAGTAGATCCACTGACGGAGAGCAACCTTCTTGTAGGAATGAAAGTAGGGATAAGAAGTAGGAGGGAGATAGAGTATAGCAAGTAAAGAAGCAAGTACTTGTTAAATCCTATGGTTATAGACTAGATTATTTTTCTAATAACCTAATTCCCTATAACCATGGCTCTGATACCAATCTGTAACACCCCAACCGATGGCGGAAACATCGGGGTGCCACGTATTGATGATTGTTCAGTAGCTCATGGTGAATAATAGATTCCATTAAATGATTTAAATGAATTACATACAATAGTTCTAAGAATTTGTACATCAAATCAAATTAAACTATGCAAACATCTTCAAGCATCAATTCAAATCCTCAAGCAAGTAGAACCTGAAACATGTTAAGTTGAAAATATTTTGGGTCAACAAAAGTTGGTGAGAATTACATAGGTTTTTGAGAAATAGTTGATAACAATAGTTTGTACAACACTCAGGGTTGTATGATGATAGAGTATGATACCGACATGCAACAATGCGTCTTTGTACAACCAAACCTTGTGTCGACTGATGACTAACTCGCAAGTTAGTTAAATGTTATTACTGTTATCGATCATCCCTGAGTCTATGCGGGTGGGATGGGTTTGTCAGACCTATAGCGCTATAATCTAAACAGGCGGCTTGATCATTGTTAATGATTGTACTGTGTCTTTTTGTTACAGTCAAATGATAGAATGATAGTGTATTTGAATTACGAGTAAGTATGAGTAAATGATAGTATAAAATGTTTAAACATGTTTCACCCCAAAAATGTAAAAGAGAAAAGGGGCTATGTAAACTCACCTTGGTAAAATGTTATATCTGTTGAGAAATGTGTTGACCAAATGTATCAAGTATCACCCTATAATAAAGTAATAAATATGTCTAAGTCTATCGAGTCTACAAATGTATAAGTTCTAGGGCTTCGAATTAGGGATAACTGCTCGTTTGATTAATATTAAAAATATTCGCCAATTGAGAGAAATTTAGTAAATAAATGACCAAAACTCTTTTTATGAAATTTAAATTTAAGATGTTCACAAGAATGTGTTTAAAGTGTAAAAAATAATTTTTATAAAATTATTTTCCTTAAAATAGATTATTTAATCTATTATAACAAATTGTCAAAATCTAACTTTAATATTTAAAAATATTAAAATTAAATAATTTTTAGTTTAAAAATTATATTTCTGTTCTATATGATCAGAAATAATTTGTATAAAATTTTGGTGCAAAAATGATGAAAATTGGATTTATTATGATTTAATTATGATTAAATCTAACAAAAATCGATTAAAAATATAAAATAAATGATTTTTCTGAAATAAAAATCATTTCTGAAAAACTTAATGTTATAAAAACTTAAAATGATTTTTGTGGAAATTAATGAGATCGTTTTGATATTTTAATGGAATTTTATAAATATAATAGAATAAAATTGATTTAATTATTATAAATATTAAATAAATGAATTTTTGAAAAATAAAAGTTGTAAATAAAACTTTTATCTCAGATTTAATAAATATAATTTTTTTAGAATTTATAAAATAGTTTTAATATTTAAAAATGAATTTATAAGATTATAATGTATAATATATATCTAATTGGTTTTAAAAAGAATAACAAAAAAATAAATGGTGGCAGCCGGGTTCGAACCCGCGTCTGCTTGGTGATAAGGCCACAACACAACCATTTGGTCTGGGACAATGTTTATGTTGAACTCTGTATAAAATTAATTAAATACATAATGTCAAACAGAGTTTATCCCCAAATTCAAAAGCATGAACCCTAGTTTTCTCAATTGATCACTACACACGACATTAACCCAATTTATCATGGGGTTAATGTCGTGCATAAGCCGATTAACGAAACCCACACAAGAAATTCAACTTACAGTTATGAATTGAGTATGAATGCCGAGTCAAAGTAAAAGTCAAACGACGAACAATAATAATAATTAGAGTGATTCAGAGATGATGGGAGGTTGAGAGAGAGTTGTGAGCGAGTATACAAGGTTCGCAGAGGGTCAATTTATAGTGTGGAGGCTTCAGTGTTCGAATTGGCAAGGATTGACCAAGCATTCATTGTATACGCGTATGTTTGATTAATTGGTCAAATTGATTGAATTTGTTCGGGTAAATGATGAGTATTAGGGCCGGCAATCACGTAAACCATCCATATGAAAATTCAAGAGTGTTAAATTTAGTTAATTGATTGGTCAAGAAGAAAGAAAAAGAAAAAAAAAAAATTAAAACTCGTTCATAGCTGCTGCTACTGCACGACCAGACAAGGGGAGGAGGCATTTGCGTGTATATATATATATTAAGCACCCTGATTGAAACAACAATGAGCCGTAGCCCAGTTGGTTCATGCTTGTGTATGTGTGTGGTGACCCGGCCGGCTGCCCGGGTTCGAGTCCTGGGAGCGGCAGAGTTTTGTTTTTTTTTTTAAAACAGATAAGGGGGTGGGCTGGTTACCAGTTGGGCTTGGGTCTGGGTTCATGTGTTGGGCTGTTGGGCTTCAGGAGCATTGGGTCTAGGCTAATGTATTGGGTTTGGTTGTGGTTAGTTATGGTTTAAGAAAATATAATATATATATATATATATATATAATCAGAAATTTTTTTTTTTATAATTATTATTATTATTATTATTATTATTATTAATTATTACTATTATATATATATGTATATATATATATATATATATAAGTTGTGAATGAGGAAAAATAAAGACTTTACCACATTTTTAAAATGTAACAAAAATAAGGGCGTTTATATAAAAATTTGGGGGAAAATTTTTGCGATGTTACAACTTATGCTTCCGTACTTTTCGATACTTGTGTCGATTTAAGTTTTGTGTCGACCAACTTTAGACGGACCCTCGGGGTAGACTTTAGTAAGTTGGGCACACGTTATTCTATTGAATTGGCCAACGGTAAGGTTATTGAGTCGGAAGAAGTCGTTAAAGGATGTACCCTAAACTTGGGAGATCATGAGTTTCGTATCGACTTACTGCCAATCGAGTTGGGTAGTTTCGATGTGGTAGTTGGCATGGATTTGTTGTCGAAGAACCATGCGGAGATCGTGTGCCGAGAAAAGAGTGTTCGTATTCCCCTCCCAGTGGCGAAGTTCTTTCGGTCAAAGGAGAAAACATCCGAGCCACGGTACGGATTATATCTTGCATGAAAGCCCAGAAGTGCTTTCGCAAAGGGTTATTGTGCGATTCTAGCACATGTGACGGGGAAGAAGTCGACGGAGCTGAAGATCATCCTTGTCGTGAGGGATTTCCCCGAAGTCTTTCCTGAAGAGTTGCCTGGACTGGCGCCTCCGAGGCAAGTGGAGTTCCGTATTGATTTGGTTCTCGGTGCTGCACCGAACGCCCGTTGTCCCTATCACTCAGCGCCATTTGAGATGCAAGAGCTTTCGAGCCAATTGCAGGAGTTATTGGACAAGGGTTTTATTCGACCGAGTTTCTCTCCATGGGGCGCGCCTGTGTTGTTTGTGAAGAAGAAGGATGGATCCTTCCGTATGTGCATAGACTACCGAGAACTAAACAAACTCACTATCAAGAATCGCTACCCTCTCCCCAGGATTGATGATCTGTTTGATCAGCTGCAAGGCTCTAGTTACTACTCTAAGATTGATTTGAGGTCTGGATATCATCAACTTTGTGTGGAAAAGGAAAGCATACCTAAAACGGCTTTTAGGACGCGTTATGGTCATTATGAGTTCTTAGTGATGCCTTTTGGATTGACCAACGCACCAGCGGTGTTTATGGATTTGATGAATAGGGTATGCAAGCCGTATTTGGACAAGTTCGTAATTGTCTTTATTGATGATATATTGATATACTCACGAACTCAAGAGGAGCATGAGCAACATTTGAAGTTGATCCTTGAGCTACTGAAGAATGAGAAGTTATATGCTAAGTTCTCCAAGTGCGAATTTTGGATTCGCGAAGTTCACTTTCTTGGACATGTAGTGAACGAAAAAGCTAAACATGTCGATCCAGCAAAGATTGAGGCAATTAAGAATTGGGAAGCGCCCAAGTCGCCAACGGAAGTGCGACAATTTTTAGGACTCGCTCGATATAATCGACGATTTATTGAGAACTTCTCTAAGATAGCTCAGTCTTTAACCATTCTGACTCAGAAGAATAAGAAGTTTGAATGGAATGTTAAGCAAGAATCTGCCTTCCAGTTGCTGAAGCAAAGGTTGTGCAGCGCACCAATTGTCTCTGCCCGATGATACATATGATTTTGTTGTCTACTACGATGCTTCACACCAAGGTCTTGGGTGTGTCTTGATGCAAAGGGATAAAGTGATTGCGTATGATTCTCGTCAACTCAAGGTTCACGAGAAGAATTACACTACGCATGACTTAGAACTAGGAGCTGTAGTTTTTACACTCAAGATTTGGAGACATTACTTGTATGGAACCAAGTGTACTGTCTTCACAGACCACAAAAGCTTGCAACACATCTTCGATCAGAAGGATTTGAACATGAGGCAGAGAAGATGGGTTGAATTGCTGATCGATTACGACTGTGAGATTAAGTATCACCCGGGAAAGACAAACGTTGTAGCGGATGCCTTAAATCGAAAGGAACGCATCAAACCCGTACGTGATCGCACACCAGGATTGACGATCCATTCGAATCTCACGGACCGCATTCGTGAAGCCCAGCAGGAAGCTCTCAAGGAGGCCAACATCAAGGAAGAAGCTTTGCACGCCATGGTTAGGCTATTGGAACCCAGGACTGACAGAACATTATACTTTGCTAATAGGATTTGGGTTCCATTATTTGGTAGATTGAAGGAATTGGTAATCGAAGAGGCCCGTAAGTCTAGATATTCGGTTCACCCAGGAGCCGATAAGATGTACAAGGATTTGAAGAAACTATATTGGTGGCCTAACATTAAAGGTAGTATTGTGATGTACGTGGGAAAGTGCCTCACGTGCTCTAAGGTCAAAGCTGAGTACTAGAAACCCTTCGGCTTGTTACAGCAACCTGAGATACCCGTGTGGAAGTGGGAGCAGATCTCGATGGATTTGGTGACCAAGCTACCAAAAACATCCAACGGTCATGACACAATTTGGGTAATTGTGGATCGCCTGACCAAGTCTGCTCACTTTTTGCCAATCAAGGAAATGGATAAATTGGATAACTTGGCAAAGCTCTACATTAAGCAGATCGTATCTCGACACGGTATTCCAGTTTCCATTATTTCGGATCGGGATAGTCGGTTTACTTCTAGGTTTTGGCAGACGTTGAATGAAGCCCTCAATACTCGATTGGATATGAGTACGACCCCCCTTCCCCCTTCGGTGCCATGGGTGTTCACTTCCTGTTCTCCTCAATCATTATAATATCTTTTTTTTGTCTTTTTCCCTTTAAAAAAGTATTAAAAACAGGAAGGGTGAAGGAGAATCATTTCCCTGGTTTGAGAGAGGGAAAAAGAGAAATGACGTGGCGCTGATATGGACAAAGAGGAAAGAAGGGTGAGGACACCCCATAGCCTTACTTAATAAGGTAGTAATAAATAAAATACTTATCAACTTTTATGAATAAATTTGGAATTGTCCATTGAGAAATGTTTATTTCAAAAAAACAAAACAGATGGCAAATGTCATTTTTAATAATCGACCCCCAAATATCCCCTAAAAAGACAACATTTAAATGAACAATCCCCTTTATATTGATGTAACTTGCGATTTAAAAGGGGTTACGGCGCATCTTGTTGATGAACATCAACGCCAACCTGATGATGACGATGATGATGATAGAGAACACAAAAATCGATGAACATCCAGAAATTCAATGAAGCAGGATAATTATCTTCTACTCACTATTGTGCAAGATATTGACTATAAATCAATGAAGAACATGCAACACAATCTGAAGGCAAACATGGTGTAAGAGGCTCCCACATGCAACATCATTTCATATTTTCATACAAATACATAGAGAAAACAATCATAAAGTCAGATATAACAAATGTTTATAAAGAACACTAGTTACACAACTCAAATTGAAGCATAAAAAAGAGAGCATCATCTCAAATTTGAAGTCATGAGTATATAAAACAACAAACAGCATTGTCCCAAAAAACCGAAAATAATAAGCCATGTCTCAAAAGATAACCAACTCTATGAACTATTACATAATATATTTACAACTGACAGAATACTGATATAAGCAAAACCATACCTGTCTGCCATCAAGGCAATCACAACTTAATTTAGTTAAAGGAGCATTCATATCCTGGATTATTCTGATCATTAATCTTGATTGTAACAAGATTATCCCCTTCTTATTATTACTGAAATTACCATAGATTCTATCTCAAAACAGATTCAAGACGCAGGCTTTTTCTGACTGTTTGATCCATAACACCTCTCCCAATTAACAACCAGATCTTCAACATTAATCATATACACATTTTCTGGTCCCGGTGTACTAAAATCAGCTGGGTTTCTGTTAATTGTGCAGATCTCAGTTCTTGGTGGGTCGGACCTGGGTCCAAAAGCTCTGTTGACAACTCTATTTTGACCTTCATTTGTCTGCCATGGAGGAAAAACATAAGAATCCTCTGGTCTGCGGCCCACAAAAGTTAATGATGTACCTCTTGACTTCAGCTCTTGTTGTTTATGATAAACTTGCTGACCATGACCAGAGGTGGGAAACTTAACATTTTGACTGGTTCGAAACACACTAGACTGTGAGCTTCCGATTGGATTGACCATCGAGTTAGTTTTTTCAGTCACAGTTGAGCTACAGTGACTAAAACACGAAGAATTCGGTTTAGGTTTTGGTTTTGTTACACAAGTTTGACCAGTCAAACTGAATGGTTGACTTAACTTCCCTGCGTCCATTAAGCTTAGCAATTGCATTGCAGGTATGGCCTCATTTGAATATGAAGAATCAAACGAACACATGCGGTTTGGGTTCACATCTAAAGATTCGAAATTGTTTTGTTCTTCAACGACATTTGAAGCCATGACATTTAGATCCAAATCCATCATGCTCTTTCCCTTATCTTTATCTGAGTATTTTGCATATGTTTGACCAAATTGCATGTTGGCTGCTTCATGCTGATGCGTACCATTGTTGTACTTGTTAAAAGCTTCAAGTACCTGCATATTAGAGGGATTATAGAGGTGGGTTGGAGGTCTTTTATTATTTCCATTAGATGCATAATGATAACGTGAATCATAATGTCTCTGAGGTCCAGAATCTGACATCCAAACGCCATTTAACGGTTTCTTCTGACTCATTGTAAAGGAGGAAAGTCGATCTTGATGAAAGAAGCCGCCAGCAGGATTTCTCATGGGACCCATGTTTTCACCCATTGCAATTGAAGATGAAGGCGGTCTTATCATGCTGAGATAGTCTCGATGTGATGATGTCATTCCTTCATTCATAGGTTTGCGAAAACCGGATATTATCCCATTGTTGGCTTCACATAAATTCCTCTCATACTGATTTTTAGCCATAAGCTCAATAACTTCTCGTTCGTCTGATCTCCCAATTGAAAACACATTATCTTGTCTTTGATGATTATTAGGTCTTGAAAATTCAGAGTACCCTCCAACTCCAGTGTTCCTCTTGTATGGATCAGAAAAATCCTATAAAGTAACAGCAGACACTTTAATCGTATAAAATTAATAAAGATATTAATCATATTAATTGCAAAATTAAATCCAATAGTACCAATTTCTGATGCCCAGAGCAACTCCCATATGGGAGTTGTGCATAGAGCTGTTTCTCATGAACTGATCTTTCTTTTGATCTTATAGAATCTGGTTGAATCCTATGAGGGAAGTTACTCGATTCCCCCAAGAAAAAATCAGACTTTCTACAGTAATCTTGATTAGGCGGTCGATTCAGAATTGGCAGTTGAGACCGAACATGAGATTGTGGGTCATAATTTAGAGAAAGATCAAGCCCTAACCCCGCGTCTGCCCGGCTATCATCCTTCACCCTCCTTGAATCCTCCACAAAAAAATTACTTTTAATAGGATTGCTTGATATCTTCTTTGAAGAGTAGGCTTTTTTGTCTGACTTTAGTGGATTCATGAAGTTGGGGTAGGGGTCTGTTCCTCTGCTTTTAGGCACACTGTAAGTAGGAGGAACCCGGTTGTCTGGTCTTCCCATCTCACTGAATATTGATTGCCAAGCTGTCATTGGATCACTACCCACTTTACCATGAACTGAACTCCTCTGAGTCCCATGTTTATTCCACTCATATTTATTAATATTTTCTCCAAATTCAGGACCTTCTGAATTTCTAGATTGTTCCACCACATTGTTTTTTGCAATTGCATCCCCCTTGAAAGGCTTCGCCTTTTTAGGATCATGATGATGATCATTGTCATTGTCATTATCATTATCATGATTCTGTTGTTGATCATCATGATCATGCAGTATTTTCCTTTTAACTTGGAAAGGAGCTGATGAAGATGAGTTGTCCTTTTTCTGTTGCTTGATTTCAGTATTTTTACACAATAATTCCTTCAACAACCGCACTTTTCGAGCCTTTCGTTTTGGTTGTCCATTTTGGGAATTATCAATTGGCTGATCAGATTCGAAAGGTTGACTTATGGTCTCGTTAACTATGCTTGTTTTTTTAGCATTCTCATTATATTTCAATCCATTGCTCTCTTTTTTACCAGCAGTAGTGTCAATGGTACAAAGTTTAGTTAGCTCTTGCGAAACTCTGACTCGACCAGGGAATTCTTCAGAATTTTGATTTTCATCAGCTTCTAAAGCAGCACTGATGGTTTCATCATTGTTCTTATCATCAACAGGTTTAGGACCTAATGGGCAAAGAAACGATATTTAAAAGCAGAAAATCAAATACATAATGAATAAAAGTGGGCATGTGGGGGTCGCCCAAGTATTCAACTGTTTCATTGAGGTCATATACTCACTGAAATTGCATTATAGGTCACCCAAGTATGCATCCAGCTTTCTTTATACAAAATCCACTTTAAAAATGCCATAGAAACTGTAAAGTGACAAAAACACCAGTCTTTCTTACATTGAATGGTTGCCATTTGATAGCCGATACCATGGTATTGCTATTAAGGGCATTGTCTTCATTAGACACGTTTTTTTACCAGGTTTGGCATTTTAACAGAACATGGTTTATACTTAGGTGCTCTATAAATGAAGTACTTTCTGTACATGGTTGGCATCCACATACATTCCCAAAATCAAACTGGTAAATTAACAACTAAGATTCAATTCAAATGTAAATTACCTGAAGTGCCCTCACCAAAAGGGAGAACTGCTACTCCATTAATATTTTGTTGAGGGTATGATCTTGCAGAAGGTGAGAACACACAATGATCACAGCCAGAGATTAATGTGGTCTCAGTTGAGGCATTTGCAGTTTCATTATTCTGTAAACACTTCTCACAAAGCCAATATCTGAAGTTTGGAATGTCCATAGGTGGCAGTTCTTCAGTAAAAGGTAACACGTTACTGTTACCTTTTTCCCGCATTCCAGCAACATAACCTCTGAATTGCCCAAATATAAATAAGGTCAAATAAAAAAAGAGCAATTCTATAAATCTTGAAAAGTAAACATAAACAAGAAATCAGATATTGAGTTATCTCAGGATAACATTACATTGATTCCTACTAGGAGCAGTAAAATAATGTTATATATAGATGCTAAAGAATATGGATAATAGACAGTTGAATAGATATAAAATTATAAATGTTGAAAAGTAAACGTAAACAAGAAATCAGATATTGAGTTATCTCAGGATAACATTACATTAATTCCTACTAGCTAGCAATTGTTGGAAGATAGTTAATATATATCATACAAATCATCATCATCATCATACTCAGTTAATCCCACCAATAACAAAAGTTAAGGTAAAGTCTGAGGAGGGTAAGATGTAGACAACCTTACCTCTACCCCGTGGGAATAGAGAGGCTGCTTCCAGTGATACCCCCGGCTCAATAGTGGTGTTGTATCAAACCTTAGACAATAAGGCACATAACACTTAGCAATCGGGACAAAACCGATTGGTGTATGTACCCCCTTGTCTTTTGGCTATCAACGTCACCACCTGATGCATGATTAATCGTCTGTCAATTTTAACGTTATTTTCACGAAATTAGTAAAATAACGTTAAAATTAGTGCAACTTTACTGCCCCCCCCCCCCTCGAGGGCCACACATATATACATTATATGCGTACAACGTAAGCGGGGATGGTGTAGGAAGATAGTTAATATATATCATACAAATCATCATCATCCTCCTCGGTTAATATATATCATACAAAATAAAAGCAAAACATTTGCTATCAAGATTTCTATATATATGCTTGACAATATTCCACAGTGATCATTACTTACAGAAGCCATATAATTTGTTGATATTCTAATTCCATTCACAATAAAATTTCCACTCAAGAAACCATTCAAGCTTGTGCTTGTGTATGCAACAATATAGATTGTTAATAAAAATATCAATAATAAAAATTCAACCTGTTTCACAATATGTAATGAGAATTAAAATAGTAAATTAAACCTTACCGTATAGAAAAATGGCTACACTTTGAAGCATCACCCTTCTCCTTCACAATGCCAAGTTTGATACATAAGGAATCGATCTTTACAGTTGAGTGGCTGGAGTTTAATACTGGGACAATGCCCCTCTCATCATTGTCGTTCATGTTTAAGATATTACTGTGACAAGAAAAACAAGTATAATTAATCTTAAGAAAAAAAAAATAACAAATAAAAAGAATAGTAGCATAAGATTACAAACAGTTTTATAAAAAAACATCCATGCAAAATGGAAGTAAAAGAGCCATGCAAATAAACACTAAACCGTAGTTAAAATAACGATATGCTTACAACTAAAATTTACCAATAGTCACATATATCATAAATAGGAAAAAATAAATGAACAAAAAAACTAAACTGAAATACCGAGGCATGTACACAGCACCAGGTGACATGAACGCCAGAAGTCTTCGATAGAAGAAACTAAACTAAAATTCCAAACTTTTACCTCCAAACCGCAGTATATCAAGAAACATAAACTTAACACAAAAATTCACATCAACTATTCATCATATAGTTTAATAAATTTAGACAAACATATATTATAAACTAGAGTATAAATTCATACATGTTCATGTTAGTAATTTCATGGTAAGTATAAATTCATACATGTTCAAAGTAATTTCATGATAAGTGGCCAATAATATAAACATATGTACAGGCCAAACTGAATATGAACAAACATCAGTGCAGAAACTAAACAGTAATAAGTTACATGAGCTCAACTAAACAGCTGCCAAGTACATACACTACAGAAACAAATAATTATAGAAATAAGAGGGAAAAACCAACTGAGCTATATCACGTGTAAAGCACCTACATAGCTTACATTTTTTGGAACCCTATCAGCCAAGGAAAAAATAGACTTCTAACTGATACACTTAAAAACTGTAATTATATGTTAATAGTAATTCAATTACCAAACATAATAACAAACTCCTAAATTTAATTTATTTTAATTTAATTTAATACCAGTCAAAATAATGAAGAAACCCTAGCATCGAAAGATAATATATGGTAAGGTAAGGTAGAAAATTAAATGTGTATCTACAACCATAGATAAATAGAGACAATAAACACCGACATATAAATAACAAAACGCTATCATCAAATGAAGTAAGTAACCCATCAATTAGGGTTTTCTTTTACCCCGCCGCTAGCTCCCACTAAAAAAAAGTAAAATAAAAAAAAAAGGATAAAACTTTTACAGTTATCGAGAAAACCCAATTCAAATTCATGTCATTTATCCCAAATTCACAACTACCACACCAATTCACCCACACATACATCAAGATTTTATTAGGTTTTTATTTTTATAACATCAGTCATATCCTTCCAACAACAAAACCCATCCAGATTCATCATACACACATCAAAACCCATAAAGATATAAACTTTCATCTACAAAATCAAACATCGAAATTAACCAAACAGATTAGAAGAGACTGAGCTCAGATCATGATGTATACAACTTAAAGAAAAACAAATCGAAAATACCGACAAACGAAAGCATAACAGATCTGGAATCGATTTCATCAACAAAAACCCTTAAAAAAACAATCAGTAGATTCGGAATCAAGAAAGGAAACCGAAAATCGAAGCTTTACTTACAGATTTGTAGCCGATGGAGAGTAATTAGAGCGCGAATCTCCCGAAAACCCTAGTCGGCACTACTTTAGGTTTCCGCGAAATGGAGAGAGAGAAACATGTAGTGAGAGAAATAGGTGTAGTGTGTTTTTAGAGAGAGAAAGAGTAAGGTTTAACATATATACACTTTAATAATATTATTAATAATAAATTAATAATAATAAGAATACACATATACAGAGGGACACACACAGTGAGCGTGTAAGGTATGTGAAAGATAAACCAATAAGAAATTGCCAGCTCATCCAAGTAGTGAGTGCTTGTTGTTTCTTATCGCAAAAATAATAAATCAAAACCCTAATTCACTCCACGCGCTCTATCTCACGCGCCTTTGGTCAAATTTCTAGTCGTTTGGTCTTGTCGGATAGTCCAAAAGAAGCCGCGCACTTATCTTCTGTTCTATTGGTTCGTGCTTACACGCTCCATTAAGCGCGTGCGTTATTGTTTTAGGCTTCTGAAAATGAAATAAATTATTTGAGGGGTGATAGAAAACAGCTTTAATTGTTTTAGATTTTTGTTGAGGGCAATTTCGGTAATAGGGGAGATTTTTAGATAAAGAGGGAAGAAAATTTACGTGAATTAGGGTTTGTTTATTTTATTTAATCCGATCTGTAGTGGGGGATTTAAATCTTAAAATGAAATGAGGTGTAGTGGGGGTTTTAAATTTAAAGCTCTTAATATCATTTTATTAAAAAAATACTAGTAAAACATCACACCACCAACCAACCTTTTTCTTCATCTCTCTCATACATAAACAACCTTCTTTTCTTTTTTTTTTCTACCCTTTCTCACACGCCCACCGATCACCATCATCACCACCACTGTACACCATCATCACCACCACCACCGTACACCATCACAGCCACAAACCCTCCACCATCACCGTACAGTATCACCACCACCGTACAGAGAGAGAGAGAGAGAGAGAGAGAGACGTTGGGAAAGGAGAGAGATGTTGGGGGAGGGTGAGATGGAGAAAGGGGATTGGTTATTGGTTTGTGATTTCCGGCGTTAAAAATTTAAGGCCCTTTGCATTTTTCCCATTTTAGCACCCCCCATGTTTTGGTGTTTGGGGCTGATTTAGGCGCTAAAATTGGATTAGCGCTCGACTACGGGTACTCTAATCTAATGTAATTATTTTGTTATCAATTTCTTGATAAATTTAATGAAATAAAAACTTAAAAATATCACTGAAATGTATTTTTTTTTTAATTTAAAACTTCTTCATTAATAAATAAAAGGGCAAATGTAAATAGAATCTTTTAGAAAGAATCTATTAAAACTCAAGATTTGATACAAACACGAGGTGACTTTCGGTCAAATACGAGGCCAGCCTAGGTTGGACAATATTGGAGTTTAGTCACCCTCTACCAACGACAATTTGTACTTAGAGGGGAGTTATTATTGTGTTTAGAAATAGGGTTGATAGTTTTCATTTAGCCTTGTCGAGGATTTAGATTTGGAATTATCTTCTAATCGGATATCAACCCATCCCAAATTGGATCACTATAGATTGTTCTTTTATCAATTCAATCAACATTGCATTTTAGGTCTTATCAAGATTCAGGCAATGAACTTTACATTTTAGGTTCAGTACACTCTACACATAGTAAGGGTTAATATTTGTTACATAAATATTTTTAAATTATATTTAATATTGTCGAAGAATATATAAACTTAAGAATTGAAAATTTTACTTATAATAAATCATCACTTATCAACACTTATAAAAGCTCAATTTTGGAATAGAAATATACAGAAGCCAAAATTATTGTGATCATACCGTTGGACTAATAACAAAATTTATAATATGAATGTGCTTAAAGTTAACGAGTAAACATTGATAAAGGTTGCGCAGTTAATCATCATGTTTTCATCGCTTTTGACTTCGATACTTTTGGCTGTTTGGCACGGAAGCTATTAAGTTCTTAGACATAGTGCAGTGGGTCGTACACATCAATTTATCAACCCCTAGGGCCCAAAGTTTTGTTTTCAGTAGGATTAATTTTGCTTTTCAGAAGGGGATTGCAGCAAAACTTGTCGTCCGGTTACATGTCATTTACATGTCATCATGTTGTAAATTTACCTTTTTACTCCGTATTGTTGAATGAAAACTTACGTGTTATGATAAAAAAAAAAAAAAAAAACTACTAAAAAGATATGAAATTATTCTCAAGTAAGGTATCGAAAGAATATATCTCACGTAAAGTCTTAAAAGCTAGCGAATTAAGGTACTAACAACATATAGATTATACACATATATAGCACGTTATATATACTTTAGTAATAAATTACCAAAAATGTTTTTCCCTACCTTTTCCTCTCCGCCTACGAGAATGTGCTCTACCGGCCAATGGTTAAAATTTGTAAATTATCTCAAGGAATACAAAAGAAAAAAAAAAGAAATTTTCAAAAAATCAACATGCGTTACTAATTAGCAAACGTGTGTATAAACGTTATAAAAAGTAATACAAATAATGGAGTGAGTTTAAATTATTTTTCTTTCTGAAATTAAATGGTTGATATAAATAAGTTCATAGGTTGCTAGCTACCAAATAATCTCCAGCCCAACTGGTTTGAGGTATGGTTAGTTTTCCCTTAGGGTTGTCATCCTGAGGGTATGTCACATATTCGATCCATGCACATCACGAAAAATTCTCCGTAACGATTTAAGCTTAGGCAAGGAGGACACCGGCGTGTGGGTAGGGATTCGAACTTGGGACCGCTAGGTTAGGGTTGTACAAGGATTTCCACTGGACTAAGCTTTTAAAAAAACATAGGTTGTTATTTTTGTTGTGTTTTATATAACAAACAACTGCACCCATTATGATATATCACTCGTAACAAATGATGATCGTAAGGTATGGAGAGGGTGAGATGACAAGCGTACATCTTACCATTATCCCAACCATGCAAGCAATAGATATGTTGCTTTCACTATGACTCGTGACTCGTGACTCTAGAAAAAAAGTCAAAAACCCTCAATTTTTTTACATGTAAATTGTAATGAACCAGGTAATTATAACATAAAGTGGTAAGATGAACTATATCATCAAAAAGAAACAAAAGAAATTATAGTAGTAACTCCTTAAAAAGTATGTATATAAATATAATCCACCCCTAAAAGGTCACTACACCAAGGCAAATATAAAGTAAAGCTAAGACAAAGGTACGTTAAGGCAAATGGAAGTTTAGGAAAGAGGCAAATGTAGGCAAAAACTACGGTCCCAAGATAAATTTATGAAAAAAATCTATACTCTCCCTTAAAAGTTAATTTTTATGCCGGTGATATTTTGGTGCATTGATATGATCATCACGTTCTAATGTAAAGGTCATAAGTTTGAGTTTCATATTGAGCAAAATTGTTTTGGTTGAGTCAGAATTTTATCACAGTAGGTTGATTGGTCACTAATGTCTTCTACGTTTGCGGACATGAATGATCTTTTGCCATTGAATTTACTCAGATAACTGAACTTTTGTTGGTCATAAAAAACAAGTCTATTTATATACCTATGCTAACTACATATTTGTATCTTTATTTCCTTATGCATTCTTTGTATCTAATTATTTTCAATGCATAACTAGAGGGGAATATTTTAAACACTTTTTAAGTGTAATTACTTAATAATGTGAACGATATTTATGTTTAGTAATTATAAATTTAAAGGAAGGTTCTTGTATAAATAGCCTTTAATATGAGAAGTGAATGAGAGATATTTTATTTTATTTTATTTTTATTAACTTTTTTAATCTTGTAAAACATTTATTTTGGTACTGAAATCTAAAAAAAATTAGTGTAGAATAATTATATAATTACTCTAATGAGGAAATTACGGTAAACAATATTTTTTATATTATTTATCTATAAAGCATGTTTAAGCAGAAGAAAAAAAATTCAAAAAATAAAATAAAATAAAATTTGTTTGCTTCCATTCTCATGTTTAGTAAGTTAAGCTCAATTGTATTTGATGTTTACTCAATATAGTTGATATTATATTTTTTGAGAGTAGTGTTTCAGCGGTAAATCCTGTGTCGCAAAGTGACCACTGCCCAGGATCGAATCCCATAGCACCACACGGGTTTCTCCTTTCAAACCCAAGCGGATATTTTTTCGGTGGAACGTGAGATTCGAACCTGAGACCAAACCCGGGCAGAAACCCTCCAAGGAAGTAAACCTTCCCACCTCAAACCAGCTGGGCTGGAGATCATTGGCATATAGTTTTTTTTTTTTTTTTTTGAAAGAAAAACTTCATTAAAAAACCGAGCAAAACCCAAAAGACAGGCCGCTCACACCACGACTAATTACAACATATACAATGGGTATTTAACCCAGTCAAACCACGCAACCTTATTACAAGTATTTCTATATTTAAACCACAAAAAGGACATAGATTTAACTAACGCCACCACCTCTTCCACCTTAGGATCTGAGTGATGGAACACCGCCTTATTTCGCTCTTTCCATATCGCCCAACTAGTAATCATAAAGATTCCCCTAAGAATCTTCTTACCTTTACCGCTGCTAGTAGCCCCCTCTTGCCAACTGAAAATATCCTCAATTGTATGAAATGACGAAGGGAGAATTCTGCACCAGCTCCAAACAAAGCTCCAAACCCCGAAAGAGAATCCACATAATATAAAAACATGTTGGACCGATTCTTCGTAAACACCACAGAACGGGCACCTTAATGATGGTAATGAGATCCCTCTTCTAGCCAATTCCACCCTTGTCGGCAACCGCTCTTTCTCTAGCCTCCAGCCAAATACATTCACCTTTATCGGAACCCATGATATCCACTGCATCTTCTGAACCAACATACCAGCCGAGTTCTGATGAAACGCTGCTTTCACAGCCCCCACCGAGAAAACCTGAGCAGAATCCCAAGTCCACTTATCTATATCACCGGACGACTGTATACTAGATAAGACATATGCAACGTCTTGGACCTCCGATATGCCTTCAACAGTGTTAGCAACCAACCCCCAATTATCATTTATAACAAACCTATTCCCTTCTTGAATCAGTCTATCTTTCACAGTAACATTTTTGTTTGTGTCTTTCGAAAACAAAAACGGCCATCTTTCTGACAAAGGTTTGTTGCCAACCCAAATGTCTTTCCAAAAAAGGATGCGATTCCCATCACCTAACTGACATGCGATTAGGTCCTCCACTTTCCTACCGTTGAACCGAATATTGCTCACAACATTAACAATTGACTTCCAAACCCCTGGTAAACCGTTTTTAACCGGTAAGAATCTCTATTTATTCCGTCCCCCGTGAATGCTAAGAATAATCTTTCTCCACATCCCAATATGCTCGGTCTTGAATCTCCATGCCCATTTCACGATGAGAGCTGAATTCACTTCCGAGAGCTTAGAAATACCTAAACCCCCACATCTTTTAGGTGTCGTAACTATCTCCCAAGCCACCCAATGAATACCCTTACCCTGTTTGCTACCTGACCAAAGGAACTTACGCATCAACCGTTCAATTTTATCAATCACTAACTGTGGCGCCTTAAACAATGAAAAATAATACACCGGAAGACTGGCCAGCACTGATTTAATAAGAGTCAATCTCCCACCAATCGAAAGCAACTTGGCCTTCCAAGACTGGAGCCTATTCTGGATGGTTTCAATAACTGGGTCCCAATGAGCGACACGATTCATGTTTGCGCCAACTTTAATGCCGAGATATTTAAAAGGAAACGAGCCCACTTTACATCCCAATAATTCAGCCATGCTACCAATGTCTTCTTCGTTGACTCCCAGGCCAAATAAGTGTGATTTCTGGACATTAACTTTCATACCTGAACAAAGCCGAAAAATTCAAAGTAATCTAGTTAACATAATAATATTCTTTTCAGACCAATTACCCATAATAAGAGCGTCGTCAGCATATAACATATGAGAAATAATGGGACCATCTCTAGAAACCAAGATACCCTCCATATCACCCGTCTGACAAGCTTTATTAATCATACACGCCAACACTTCCATCACCATCAAGAACAAAAATGGAGATAACGGGTCCCCTTGCCTAAGCCCCTTTTGACAATTGAACTCAAACGTGGGCGACCCGTTAACTAAAACCGCCGACCGAGCCGACTCAAGAATACCCTCGTCCAAGAACACCATTTATTCGGAAATCCCATTTGTTCCATAATAGAAATAAGAAAACCCCAGTTCACGTTATCATAAGCCTTCTCGAAGTCCACCTTGAAAAGAAACGCCTTCAAACCTGTTTTCTTGGCCCAACCAATAAGCTCATTAAGAACGAGAGGCCCATCAAGAATAAACCTATCTTTTAGAAAAGCCGATTGGGACTCGGATATAATATCACCCATAACCTTCTTAATTCTCCCCGCCAAAACCTTAGAAATAGTTTTACTAACCACTCCTATAAGATTGATTGGACGATAGTCTTTAAGACCAAGGGGAGTCTTCGTCTTCGCCACCAGAGTAATAAAAGATAAACTGCACTCTTTTTGAATTGTACCCGTCGCATGGAACTCATCGAGCAATCCCACAAAATCGGCTTCTAAGTACTCCCAAAAATGTTTTATAAAACAAAAATTAAAACCATCGGGACCGGGTGCTTTATCGGAGCCACAATCAAAAACAACATCTTTAATTTCCTCTTTAGTGAAAGGGGCTATTAACATTTCTCTATGCATCCGAGACACTCGCTTCAAATCTGCACATATGATCCCCGGTCTTCTAACAATTCTTTCTCGAAACAATTCCCTATAGAATCGAAAAACCTCTCTTTTGACAAGAGTAGGTTGTGTAATCCACACCCCGTTAATCATAACCCAGGGATAGCGTTCGCCGCTTTCCTCCCATTAATACACCGATGGAAATACGCTGAATTATCATCCCCCATTGAAGCCCATTTAACTCGCGACTTCTGTTCCAAATCTTTATTTTTTAGAATATTTAATCTCTCAACCTCCTTTTTACTCTCCTCCCAAACCCATAATTCTTCCTCCTCTAAAACGCGGTCTTCCATATGTTTTTCAAGACTATAAATGTCTTCTTTTAAACCTGCAAGAACCTCATTTTCCTGTTGTGAGAGCTTTTTCCACCATTCCTTCAGCCCATTCTTAGCAGCAACTAATTTTTTTGATAATGAAACTGACTTGCTCGCTTCACTTTCAACGCTATTAAACGCCTCTCGAACTACCTCTTCACAACCTTCCCTGTCTAACCATGAATCAAACCATTTAAAAGGTTTTACCCCAAAGTTCGATACATTGAGTACTAGCAATAGAGGGCAATGATCAGACAATTCCCTAGGCAGCGCCCGTAAACAAACCCCATTCCACCTGTTGAAAAATTCTTGACAAACAAACATACGATCAATTTTACTCAGTTTAACGTCCACCCCTTTACCAGTCATATACATGAACCTCTGGCCCTGCATAAGATACTCTTGATGACAAGCTTCGTCAATGAAAGAGTTAAAATCAAAAGCTGCCCTATCGTTAAACTTAGAGTTCCTTCTTTCTTCAACCCATCTAACACAATTAAAGTCTCCCAAAAACAACCATTCACCCACCGAGCTACGTCTTTCAGCGAGGAGACGAGCCCATAAATCCCGTTTCTCCCGAAGTTTTTGAGGGGCATATACGTTTACAATATTCACAATCGTACCATCCTCCACAAGACTTCCAGTAATCAAAAGATAGTTCTGATCCTTCACTATGTTAATCTTTTTCAGTTTTCTTGGGTTCCAAAAACTGATAATACCTCCCGATTTTCCCCTAGCCCCAATACTTTCCACCTAAAAATCCCTATTACCCCAAACCGCCGCAAAGTCATAATTATCGCTATCACACATCATGGATTCTTGTATACCCAGGAAATCCACTTTATGCTTAAACACCAACCCTTTAACCCAGGCGGCTTTGCCTGCCGCCCCTAACCCCGAACATTAATTGAAAGATAATTCATGACAAACCTTTTTGTAATCCTTCACCTTCAATAGACTCCAAGATTAATTGTTCGTAACCATGTAAATTAGCTCCAAGTCTCTCCCCAAAATCAACAGTGGCGTCCACTTCATTTGTTCCTTCGCCCGTGTTGTCTTCGACGACACCCGTATCTCTAACATCGGCCTTCCTATTTTCTTCTCCTGTATCTTCTTTCTTTCTGTCGTTCCAAGCAGATAATTGTTCCCTTGACCCACTTCACTACTCTCCCCCTGATGGTCTTGCAATAATGCTTCAAAAGAGTTTGAAATATTAATTGGGTCCATACCTCTACTCTTGACCACATTATGATCCAGGCCCAATATAAATGGTTCAAGATTAAAGGGGTCATCTGATTTGGGCTCCTTGTGAGGCCTGTCATTACTACTAAGATATGACCCACCAGATTCCTGGCCCACCTCCTTTAGAAAATTCCTACTTTTTTTACGTTTATTATTATTTTTACTTGCCTCCTTATTAAGAAACTCATTCTTTTCATAGAAACTTCCAAATTGTCCCTCCACCTTTACCTCCTCAAAATCCGCACCCTTTCTCTCACCAATAAATTTAGCATTTATTCCTTCATTATCAGTTGCCATTTTTTCCTCAGTTTCCAAATTTTCATACTCCGGATGATCAGCAACGTTTTCCACCGGAACAGAACTCCGATCGTCGGAAACCATATCATCATTGTCTGACGAATGTTCAGCCTTGGCATCATCTTCTTCAATAAACGCAGCCAACCATTCTTTATGTTCTTCTTCAACCCATAACTTGAAGGTTTTACCTCGCCACTTCAAGTAAATAACGTCATGTATCCGATCTCCATGACTAACCAGCACCCCTACATAGTGAAAGGACAAATACAAATCCAACATCTCTAAGTCCGGCTGTTTCACCACCGACCCGTAGAAACTCCCAACGTTATTTAACACTTGATCATCGAGTACACTCATAGGAATCCCTGTCACCCTAAGCCAAGCGATCCGTTCAAAATACATCTCCTGACCTTCCCAAACGGAGACTGATGAAAATAACTCCGGTCGACCTATCATCTCATCCTTTGCCATAATAGCATGGTCTCCAGTGTTAAACGAAATCAGTAATACGAGCCCTCCCATGCACTTAATTACACCTTCCCCTAACCCCATCTCTTTAAGAAAGCTCCGAATAGCCCTTAATACCTCCAACGACACCACTCTAACAACTAAGGAACGCCCATGCAGGTTTGTAAACGCACAAATACCATCATCAACTGTAAGAGTTTTCCCATTTGAAACACCTACAAAAGCCTCCTTAAAGGATACAGTGTTGGAAGTAAACATGTTCTTATGACCTTCCTTCGTTGAACCATGCTGAGGATTCTGTTGCGGAGAATTAACGGCTTCAGTCCTCGGAGCAAAAATTTCTCCGAGCGTTTATCTCCCCCTCTTCTAGTACAAACCTCGCCACGTTTACCTTCAGCTTGAAGTCACCCAAACGTATGGATGACAGCACTCTCTCCATCTCTATGCAATCTTTCACATCGAACAGTGATACGAAACCGAATCGTCTTCCTTCCTTGTCTCGCTTTCTAGCAATATAAATATCAAAGATGGTTCCGAAATTCCTTATTTCCTTAGCCAGATCTGCTCCGCTACATCTTTCCGGGAGATTCGCCACGTAAAACTTGATTAACCGGGTTAAGACCTCCACCGGAATAGGTTTCCGGCGAGGTGCCATTCTAGAGAGCGTATTGGGTCAAATGTTTTTTTTATGAAACCTGTATAATATACGGTTATAACCAAATAAAAAATTCATTGGCATATAGTTGATAGTATTAACTTCTTTTTTTTTTATTGCTCATTACATAAAAATGGTAAAATAATAAAAGACTGATGACAAGGGCTTTAATTAATAAAATAAAATCTTCAACGCCGGATCAAACATATATATATATATTTTGATAAAACTAGTACTTAACTACGTACAAAAGCCAGCTTATAAAAGGAACTTTTAGAATTATGAAAATATATGCAAACATAGTACAAAATTAAATACACCCACATGCGATTTTATTTTCCATTTTTTATATGACAAATATTATACTAACTAGCTGATTACCCCGGAAAGGTTCCGGGGTTGAAAAATTTAATATGATTTAATAAAAAATGATAAAAAAATGATAAAAGAAGAAAACTCAAATCACGAAAAGAGTAAATAACTTAAACATAATCAATCTTAGTTAAAAAAAACATTTATTTAAAAAGTTAAAAAAATAAAAAGCATAAACCATATTAAACATAATACAGTATTAAAAGAATAACATTCAACATATAATCATCTTCACGTAATTTAAAATATGTTACAATTTGACTTTGACTTATATAGATGTAGAATACTAGAATTCATGATGAGGGTTGAAAAATATAACCATTCTAATAATAGTAATACTAATAGGAATAATTATTACTCTTGTAATTAAAAAATAAAAAAAAAATAACCTTGTTATAACCCCACAAAAAAATAGTCGTTTTTTTCTCCGTTTTTTATATAGCACTATAGTACTCGTTGGAAAAATAATAAAACGCTCGTTAATTTGGTGTAATTTTTTTATTTAAAAAATCTCGAATATAAAAGATATTAACGTTTAAAAATTATGGGAGGAACATAAGAGAGAAAAATTTAAATTTGTTTTTAAATTCTTTTTTCCTAAAATAACTCAATTTAATTTTAGTAATTGAGAATTGAGAGATAGAGAGATAAATTTAGGGTTTTATGTTTATCTTTTTTTTAATTAAAAAAGGAAATAATTCAAAAACACTAAAATCTTTCAATTATGATGCCACGTGGCAGTTTCATGAAGAGGTTGAAGGCACCATTGCACGCCACGTCAGCAATGTTCAATTCTTTTATATATATTAACTAGCTGATTACCCCAGGAGGGTCCCGGGGTTGAAAAATCTAATTTTATGTGATAACCTATTGCAAATGACTCAAGTTAACTAACCACAAAATCTCTCAATCATTGCATGTTCATAGTATTCTAATCAGTAATAACTCATATTCTCTAATCTAAAACTTAATCAGTAATCATCTAAAGAATCACTTATGTAAGCTGCAACTATTAAAAAACTCATCACATCTCTCTAATTTCTCACATTCTAATGGCTCTTATAATTCCTAACCTAATCAACTAAACAAACACTTAAGTTGGAAGTTGTAACCATTGCATCTCATTATGCCACGTGGCATAATCAAGAGATGGTTGAGGCCACTATTGAACGTCACGCCAGCAACTATCAATTCTTCCCGGGAGCGTCCCGGGGTTGAAAAATATAACCATTCTAATAATACTAATAGTAATAATTATTACTCTTGTAATTAAATAAATAAAAAAATAACATTGCTATAAGCTGACACCATGTGTTGCAGTGTTGCGCGATTCTTTCTCCTAGCTTCTCTTGATGAAGTATATCTAGTAAAATTCCAATGATAACATGGCGATTGGGCTGATTTTCAACATCGTAGATAAGAACCTGGTTTAAAAGAAAAAAACATGATTAATGAATAACATGAACACTTTGTGTGTTTTTTTCCTGTATGAACGAAATCCCACAAAAAAATAGTCGATTTTTTCTCCGTTTTTTATATAGCACTATGGTACTCGTTGGAAAGATAATAAAACGCTCGTTAATTTGGTGTAATTTTTTTTCTTTAAAAAATCCCGTATATAAAAGATATAAACGTTTAAAAATTATGGGAGGAAATATGAGAGAGAAAATTTTAAATTTATTTTTAAATTATTTTTTCCCTAAAATAACTCAATTTAATTAAAAAAGGAAATAATTCAAAAATACTAAAATCTTTCAATTATGATGCCACATGGCAGTTTCATGGAGAGGTTGAATGCACCATTGCACGCCACGTCAGATATATATTTTCGCTTTTATTTAATTATACTTTCGTATACTCCATTAAAGCTATTAATCATTTTAATTTTAATTCTATTCTATTTTTTTTTTTTTTTTTTTGAAAGGAAAAGTTCATTAAAACACGCTCAAAAAGTCCTCAGAGAAAGGACTTAAGAAGCGAAAACCGAGTACATCAATTTAAAGGATAATTACACCAAGTTTTCCAATCTATACATTTCCATCGAGATCTATTTCGAAGCCAAAAGTAAGCCGTAGCTTTGATATTTTCCACCAGTTGGGCCGGATGTCTTTTTTTGTCATTGAAAACCCGCTCGTTCCTTTCATTCCAAATCGACCATATGGTGGTATAAATGATACCATTGAGAATATACTTCGCGTCTTTAGATAGAACTGGGGACTCCGCTAAAGCCCAAATATCCGGAATGTCAAATAGGGGGCCGTGACTGATTTTACACCAACTTTCGATTCGATGCCAAACCTCGTGCGAGAACCTACACCCGGTAAATAAGTGTAGAGTTGTTTCCAATCCGTCTTCACACATCCGACAATCTGTATGTTGGAGGGACACTCCTCGTTTGATCAGCTCCGCAGTGGTCGGGATACGATTCCTTGCGATTCTCCAAGCTAAAATTTTGCATTTCAAAGGAACCCACCCCTTCCATTTAATACCAAGATTCGAATTTCCAGCATAGAAAGTAGACATTAGCTTCTTGGCTGAGGAAACTGAAAATCTGCCATCTTTATCTTCGGTCCATTTCCAAATATCCGGACCCGCACTCCACTCCACATCGAACAACAAGTGAAGAAGCTCGAACAATTCTGAAATTTGATTATGATTATTTGGCTCCATGCTCCAATTCCATCTCAACTGTTTGTTCCCATTTATCCAAGTAATTCGGTCACTAACCTTAGCCCATTTCTGTTTCTCAAGGGAAAATAGGTTAGGGAAAACCAATCGCAAAGGATTGTCAAGTAACCATTTATCACCCCAAAAACTGATAAGTCTCCCGTCGCCAAGAGTCCCTGAAAAATACGAATTAAGTGGCCTACCATTAGTAAGTTTATGCTCACCAGCTTTGACAATATATTTCCAACTTCCACTCGATGATGTGTTACACGGTAAAAACGACCACGGTCTGCTAGACCCATGACATCCCAAAATAACCTTCTTCCAAAGACTACTACCTTCATTCTTGAATCTCCATGTCCATTTTAGAAGAAGAGCAAGATTAACATCTTGGAGCTTTGAGATACCCAAGCCGCCTTTGTCCTTAGGAGTCGAGACAATGTCCCAAGCAACCCAAGGAATTTTATGTTCAACATTAGGACCGGCCCAAAGAAAACGTCTCATAATAGCCTCGATGGAATCCAAAACAGCTTGAGGGGCTTTATACAATGATAAATAATAAATGGGGAGACTTTCAAGCACCGACTTTAATAAAATCAACCGACCACCAATAGACAAATGCCGCACTTTCCAAGAAGCAAGGCGATTTCTAATAGTGTCAAGAACCGGGTCCCAACTTTTAATACGGGTCATAGAAGCGCCAACTGGAATACCTAAGTATGTAAAAGGAAAACTCCCGCGTTTACACCCTAAGTATTCCAACATATTATCCACCTCGCCATCATCCGTGCAAACCCCATAAATATTGGATTTATGGAGGTTTATACGAAGCCCCGAACATAAATAGAAGACGCGTAAAATACGGGCAACATTTTGTATATTGTCATACGACCATTCCCCCATAATTAAAGCATCATCCGCATACAAAAGATGGTTTAAGTTCACCTCATCCTTATTTAAGCTTATACCTTTAAAGAGACCAATATTCTTCGCTTTATTAAACATCCAAGAAAGAGCTTCCATCACAATCAAAAAGAGAAAAGGAGAAAGGGGGTCTCCTTGTCGAAGACCCTTCTCGCACCGAAATTCAAAAGTAGGAGAACCATTAACCAACACCGCCGCTCTAGAGGATAGACAAATGCCTTTGATCCAATCACACCACCTCGGGGGAAAACCCATTTGGGACATAATAGACAATAAAAAATTCCAATTAACATTGTCATATGCCTTCTCGAAATCTATCTTCAATAAAAATGCCTTCTTTTTTCTCTTCTTTAACCAAGCCAAGATTTCGTTCACCATAAGAGGACCATCAAGAATAAACCGATCCGATAAGAAGGCAGATTGAGCTTCAGAAATAATTTTACCCAAAACCCTTTTGATACGGTTAGCTAAGATTTTGGAAATAACTTTGCTCACCATACCAATGAGGGTGATTGGTCTATAATCTCTAAGACCAATAGGAGTCTTCACCTTCGGGATAAGAGTAATAAAAGAAGAGCCACAACCTGGATTAATATTACCTGAAGCATGAAATTCCTCCATAATCTTCAAAAAATCTTTCTCGAGATGCTTCCAAAAACGCTTGACGAAATAAAAATTAAAACCATCTGGGCCCGGGGCCTTATTAGACCCGCAATCAAACACCGCGTCTTTTATCTCTTGTCTAGAAAAAGAATCAACCAGTAATCGTTGATCTACATCATCAAGAACATTGATTCCGGTGCACTCCAAGATTGGCCGAGTTTCACAATTTTCTTTAAATAGAGACCGGTAGAAACGGAAAACCTCCCTTTTCACAATAGACGGCTTAGTAACCCATACACCACCCACCAAAACCCCCGGAATAGAATTTCGAGCCTTTCTACCATTAACCACATTGTGGAAAAAATTGGAGTTTTCATCCCCCAAAGTGGCCCATTTAATACGAGACTTTTGTTTAAGATCACGCGCCTTGTGCATCTCCAAACTTTCTAACGCCACCTTACACTCGGACCAAATCCAGATGTCAGTTTCATCCACACCTTTAGTCTCCATGAGACGATCAAGGTCTTCTATCTCCATTCGCAGAGTCAGTTCCTCCGATCTTTCCACTTCATTTCTAGCATAGAACCATTCTTTGAGCCTGTTACGGACAAGGCCCAGTTTTTTGATGAGATTAATATCCGCAGGCCCAATATCGGCCCAAGACTCGAAAACAGATTCAATAACTTCAACACAACCATTGCGGTCTAGCCATGAATCAAAAAATCTAAATGGCTTTGGTCCGAAATTAGTTTCAACAACTGATAATAACAATGGCGAATGATCCGACAAATTTCTATTTAAAACCCGAACATAAGCGCTAGACCATTTGTTGAAAAAATTTTCACAAACCAAAACTCGATCAATACGACTCCACGTATAAGCACCATTACGACATGACATGTAAGTAAAATGATACCCTCTTTGGTTATACTCTCGAAACCCGATCTTGTCAATAAATTCATTGAAGTCTCTAGCGCAAGATTTATCAAATTTGGAATTCTTTCTTTCCTCCCTATCTCGGACCGCGTTAAAATCCCCAAGAAGAATCCACCACCCCTCATTAGAACTAATAAGAGTATCCAGCTTCGACCATAATATTCTTTTTTCACCTTTATTCTGAGGAGCATACACGTTTACCACGTTGAGTCTAATAGAACCTGCCATAATTGTGCCGCTAACATGAAGAAAGTTACGATCTTTAATCACCTTGTCTCGTAAAAACACCTTTGGATCCCAGATACAAACAATACCTCCCGAGTTACCATTTGCTTCCACATACTCATAATCAAATCCCGATCCTCCCCAATAGGCCGAGACCAAACCAGGGAGAATATTATTACTCATGGTTTCTTGCATACCCAAAAAAGAGACTCCATTATCCGACTTTATCTTTTTAATCCAGCTAGCTTTACCAATACCACAAACCCCTCTAATGTTCACCGATAAGCAATTCATTGCTTCACCCCTTGTAAACCTTCTGTATCGATTGCCTCCTGAATCAAATTGTGTGCTTTGGAGAGGTCTGCCCCTAGAGCATCTCCCATAATAATCGTAGCATCAACTTCAAAATTGTTAATGGATTTCGAAGCTGGCTTACCACTTCCTTCCACATCCACGGAAACATTAGGCCCATCGTTACACTCACCCAGGCCCATATCTACTGAACTGCTATGAAGCCCCTTTTCCACTAAGACCTTCTGTTTGTCTAAGCCCAGCAAGGTATCCAACCCGAAGATGTCATCATGACAATTATCCAGGCCCATATCTTGTAAACGATGTTTCTTACCCACCTTATCCTTCTCGATACTACTAGAATACGCGGGATTACGGAGGTTCACAGAGTCCACTGGGCCTTTCTTTTTTCTTTTGTTAACCACCGGCCCAGTATTATTAACCTCAACACCAATTGCCTCAAAGTCAAACTCAACACCCGGGATAAACTCGTGAGTCTCCGTAATTACCTCCTCACCCATATGAGTTACATTCCCCTCATTAATATCATTAATATTATCATTAAAGGCATTATTACCGTCATTACTAGTTTCCAAACCTGGCTCGCCGGAATTCAAATCATCCACGTCGCCCTTCGCCGGAACATCAACCACCACAGTTTCAACATTCATGTCATCGCGCTGATAAACTTCATCTTGTGGAGAGTCCGGCTCTGAGATAGCATAGAATTCCGGGACCCAGACTCCTGCTGCTTCATAAACCCATACGCTAAACTTCCTGCCCTTCCACGATACAACAACTTCCTCTTCAATCTTCTTTCCATCTCCCACAATAATACCCATGTAATCGTAAGATAAATCCGCATCATCGTCGGATCTATCCGGAGTATGGACCACTTTTCCAATAGTAGCACCAATGGTTTCAATAACCTTAGACGACAGAAGGTGTAATGGAATTCCCATGATCGTGATCCACGCTAACCTTTCAAAAGCAAAGGTCTGTCCATCCCAAATATCCACCGAGGAGAACCTCCCCAGAACCTCTTTGGCCGCCTCCCTAACCCATGTTGCCGTCTCCTTGTCTTCAAACGAAATCAATACCGATAAACCTCCGATGTATTGCACTTTGCTCTTGCCTGGACAAATCTCATTGAGGATAACATAGATGCTTTTAAGGGCCTCAAGATCAATCATTCTAGCCACCAAGGCCCTCCCATGAAGTCCGCTAAAGGCGGTCTCCTTATCATCAATCGCAACTGATCTACCATTCTTCATAACACCATATCTACCAATAAGAGTGTCGGAGAAGGATCTGTTCCCATCGTACATCGAGGATGTTGTTCTGTTCTTCTTCTGTCCATCATCATCCGGTGGAGGTTGCTTCTTCTTCATGGCAGGCGGTATCTCCCCTTCCTCGAGAGTGAATCTCGCAATGTTGGCCTTCAACCATACATCTCCCATGCAAGTGTTACGAATCTTCCTTATAACGTCGTTAGGATCTTTTACGTCCAGAAAGGACACAAAACCAAATCGATTTCCATTTTTATCCCTTTTACGAGCAATGTAGATATCATAGATATCCCCATACTCGCGAATGAATTCCGCTAAATCTTTGCCGCTACATTTCTCCGGTATGTTAGTGATGAAGATCTTGGTAATTCGTGAAAGAACGTGCGCCGGAATTTTGGAATACCGGCCACTCATGCCTAGAGAGAAAAATATTCTATTTATTTATAAACCATGTCCTTGTTTATTTTTGGGGCATATATATTATTAATTTATTATTATTAGTATATATGATGAGATAATAACACGTGTCTTTTATCCTTTTATCTCTCTGCAGGGAATCAAATATGGCCGGGTTCATAAAGGAGACATAAAGGTTCATCTTTTCATAAGACATAAAGATGTAGGCCAACATATTAATTGGAGGCTGTCATGAGTTTGGTCACTAGGAACGTAGTTACGTCCAAATAACTTATTTTAAAAAAGATGCATGCTTTGGACGGGCCTTCGAAGTAGGAGATAACGAAGTACGCATAGGTACACTTCTTTTAGGGGACGAAACATTAGCAAACCTAATCAGACATCAAAGATCTTGTAAGGATAACGGTATCAATGTGTAAACACCATGATGCTAATTTCCAAGTGGTTAAGAGTTCTAGAGGTTGTTTGGCAACCTTATGTCAAGCCATTAAAAACATGGCCGGTTAAGAGTAACTGTCAATGACACAAGTTTTATTTTTAATAAAGTATGCTTTACTATTTAAAAATAAGTAGCGGCGCAGCTTAATTGTTGCTCGTTTACACGCCGTCCACTTGTAAAACTTGTTGGCTTTTAAATGAAACAAACACACTCTATTTCTGATAAATTCATAGGTAACAATGTAGCATCTTAATGTTAAACGACTATCAAATAGCCCATTAATTAGTCATATGTCATAATGCGTAGATTTGTGGTGTGCATTTAATCTTGTTTTAAAATGAGTTGCGCTTGCCCGCGTGTTGCGGCGGGATCTTGATTATGAATGTTTTAGTATCACCATATGAGATGCGAAAATTCTTAAACTTTATTCAAACCATTTTTCTTTTTTATTTTTATCTTTTTTTTTTGCATTATTCCTAACCTACAACAACACACTTAAATCATTTTACTTCAAAAGACAAAGTGTTTTAGGAAATGACCCGAATTTTGGGGTCCTAACTTTGTATGTTATATATTTTTAAGTTTGAATTGTTTTGGTCACAACATACAAATTACATCTTTTGCATATTTTAATGTATAAATAAAGTTTTGCATTTATAGACATGATAACAAAATAAAATGTCCAAGTTAAATCTAATTCAACAACAAAAATCTCAAATTTCAGCGTCATAGTTTAAGAAATATGATTAAATAAACTATTTTTTAAGTAAACTATTTCTTTTCTTTTTGTGGCTTTATTTGTTCGGTTGTTTCTTTTGAAATTAGAAGTATTAAAATTTCTATTTTAATAAAAAAAATTAAGCACTGATAACACCATGTTTTTTCCTTCAATATTTGACTATTCTTTTGACTTGCGATAAATTAAAAACACCGCTCAAAATCTTTTTCTGCAAGGCTATTTGTGATTTTCATTGTGACAAAATATTGATTTTTTATGATCGGTTTGAAAGTTTTTCTTTTGATGTTTTATGATTAAACGAAATATGATTTTTTTTTTGTTTTCACAAAACACCGATTTGGTTTTAAACAATATTATCGAATCAATGAATTTTGGTGATAAGAAAAATGCGATTTTCCAATTCAAACGAACCAATCTTCATATTAATCTTCAAAATCAGACCAAGACCAAGGAGGAATCTGCATCCTCAATTCTTATGTATTTATAATAATTGCAAACCAAAAAAGGAATTGAATGAGCGATCTTTTTCGATCAGTAATTGTAATAGGACATAACATGGTATAGATGTTTTTATTTGGGATTGCCGGCCAATTCTACCAAATTAAATGTCACACCCTCAAAATCCACTTGCGGAGTTTTACCGCGAGGCGCATGACAAACCAGGATCCAAACCAACGATCACAATAAACAAGTCTAAAATGAACATAATGCAATTTCAAAACAATGTTTAAAATTCCCGTTTACAGCGGAAGCTTATTCAAAACAATATCCAATAGTAAACCAATGTTCAACGTTTGTAAAACCATGCAACCCTAACTAGACGCCGTGCAGACGCGTGCGCCCTAGTCCAGTCGTGCTACCTTAGCGACCTGAGAAAACATGTAAGAGAATACGTCAGCACAAAAATGCTGGTGAGTTTACAGGTTTTGTAATCCAAGTACCAAGTCAACCTGTCCATACTATAACAAATCGAAAACCAGTGTACGCTAGCTAGGCGTATGTTTTGTTACTTCCACGATTGGAAAACCATTACTAACTCGTAAACCAAATGTGTTCCCGATGTAGTAAACCAGTTGTTCCTGTTGTTCCTGTTTGAGACAATATGCACCCGCCGACCCTCCAAGTCGACGAGCGGGGTTGGTCACTCCCAATAGCGCTATTCACATTTCCCCGTTGTGCAAACCCGCACATTCATGGTTCCCCCCGGGACTTCCAAGATCGTGTAGTACACAATAGAAACCCATAGTATGACAGTAGTTATCAAATAATCGTTTTAACACATGTTTTCTCCCCCGAAAATGTGAAACCAGTTTAAAAGAGGGGCCGTAAACTCACCTTAAGTTGCGTTACTTCGTAATACGAATAACTCAGCAGCTATGCTAGTCCCGTAAAGCGGCGACCTAACAAATGACAGTTACAAGCACTTAGACTAATAACCCGCAGGTTAGTTAGTCCCTAGATGTCCAGACCATAACCAAGTTCGTTTGAAAACACCGTGACTGTTTAACTGTCCCAAAGTACAAGACTCGACATCCCATTGGTGACCCGAGACTCCCCGTGTTATGTTTACGCTCTTAAACATACAATCATGCAATCACACTTAACATACGTTAACGCACAACAAGTTATAGCACATAGCTCACGTATCACATAATTACATCCAAACATATGTTACCAAGTTATTAGATATGTTACGGGGTTCCTAGCATGATCCTACAGGTCAAATCGGGTCTCGGAATGCTAATTTACACTTACAGCAGCAGTACACGCGATTAGGAAAAGTCAACTAGCATTTAGGTTGGTCAACTAGCATTTAGGAAGGCTAATCGCCTCTATTATAGGCGATTAGGGCTATACCACATGTAATTACTAGCATTTAGGGCTATACCACATGTAATTACTAGCATTTGGGGCTATACCACATGTAATTACTAGCATTTAGGTCATAAGACATGTATCTACTAGCAATTAGCTCATAAGACATGTATCTACTAGCAATTAGCCCATACTCGCATGAAACATAGGCGATTAGCCTCCTAATCGCCCCTAACATAGGCGATTAGGGTTGCTAATCGCCAGTAACCCAACTGTTCCGGTTTTTCGCGCATTTAACGCTCCAAATCAGATCCAGAACGTGTGTAACCATCCAATATCATCCCAACAACTATTCTAAACATGTTTAAACTAAAATCCTTCGTTTTGCCTCGTATTATCAGTCCTGCATGCACCCATGTAGTCCAAACACCATACACATAGCACGAATCATCACCTTAACATGCACAACTATAACCCTAATGAACAATTACTCAGATTTTATTATCATGACATCAATATTATTCTGAAACTAACTTAATAACATGTTAATCACTCATCTTGAATCACAAAAACCCTAGATATTAATCATAAACACACATAACACATGTATGATTGTTAGAATCCGATTAACAACACTTATTAACGATTTTCAGAAAGATTTTTCGTTTTAGAACAGGTCTGGACCATTAGGGATTAAGTAAAAACGTTTATAAAGATTGCATGGATGGAAACCAAACCTTAGATTTGTGAAAGGATGATGAATTAAGCTTGAAACCTTGTGTTTTGATCAAAAATCGCGTTCCAGAGGTTGTGTGTGTGTTGGGGCGGGTTATGGGACGACTAGGGTTTGTATTATGAAGTTTAGGAGGTCAAGTATGGTATTTATAGTCGTTTTTAGTCGTCCAGCCCGTAACTAGCGATTGTGCAGCATTTACACGCGATTAGGGGTCCTAATCGCATGTAACTTCATGCATTTGGGGCCTAATCGCATGAAACTTCATGCATTTGGCCCCTACTCACCTATAAGATTGCCCACTCGCCCCTCCTATAGGCGATTGGGCTTCCCTAATCGCCTATAGGGGCTGGTTCCGTGTGTTTTGCGCGTTAAACCCCGTTTTAACATATGTTAACACATATTCACATACCGACAAGTCACATAATGATTGTAAACACATAACACTTGTAAATACACATATTCACACTCGTTCACCAATTCCCGGGACTCGAGACTTGTATGTTCCGTATGACCTGACGATCCTACAAATCGTCACCATTTGTACACTTGGTTAAGGACTGACATCTAACGAACCTCTAAACCAACATCCAATGATATTCTAGACTAAACCGATAGTTCCCGAACCATAACCCGACTTAACTAACCCAGTTAAGTGCAATATACGCGTGACTCGCTAAGGTAGACTTTCATCTAGACAACGTTGTTAACCAGAATTTGCCGGGTGTCACATTAAAGCCGCGGTCTCGTGGTGGAAAATTTGACCTTTTGTGATTTCAATTGTGTAGTTATCCGATGATTTATGAGTGTAGCAGTTATGTGGTAATTGATGTCCCTTTCCGGAGGATGCTACCGGAACAGACGACAGTTCCATAAAAGATGCAACACATAGGTTAGGATTTTACAATAACATGCGCCTTTTCGTTGGTTTTTTGAACTTGTTCGTTATTCAAAGGAACAATAAATTAGAATCCTTACATGAAAGATGAATCTGGAAAACGGTTGCAAACAATCATAAATTGTGTTGGTGAAAATGAGATGTGGAAAGGACACATGTTGGAGTGGGTTATAATGGATTTGGAAATAGGAAAAAAAAAATCTTGCAAGTCGGAATCGGTGCTTTGTGATATGTATTGTTTTTTTATATGTATTGTTGCCAATTTAAATATATATATATATATGTATATATACGCGTTAGTAAAGCACGAGTCGTATGGTGTTGCAAATTGTATGTATAATAATTTGTGAAATGGTGTGTAGTGATAGGGAAGGGTGGCGACTCTTGGAAGTTGCCCAAATTGCTAATTGTAGGAAAAGTGATGACTCTTAGGAGATTAATGTTGATAATTAATTTGTGAAAATGTGCTAATTGATGAAGAAGGGTGGTGACTCTTAGAAGTGACCCAACTAACTAATTTGTAAAATGGTGTCAAGTGATTGAGAATGGTGGTGACTCTTAAAAGTGACTCAACTATAACTAATTTGTGAAACGGTGCCAAATGATGAGGAAGGGTGGTGACTCCTTAGAGGTGACCCAAGTTGCTAATTGTATATATACGAGTTTACGCCACCCCGCGCGTTGCAGCGGGTCATTGATTATGAATGTGTTTAGTATTATTATATGATATGCAAAGATTTCTAAAATATATCTGGTTATTTTTCGATCGTGAATTAATTAGTATTCGCAATTTGAGCAAGAATGGTAGGGGTTCGCATGGGGCTAGACAATTGGCGAAGTTTGTTAATGGTTATCATATATGTAAATTAGGTGGTTTTAGGTAAGTTAAAAATGTTAAAATGGTCGGACTATTCAACTATTTTAAGATAGGAAATAAATAGATGGGTAAATTGAGTGGAGAAGAAGGAGCGGTGAGATTGGAGAAGAAAAATGGTACCGACTCATGACTACATCATCGAGTATGGCGTTTCAGTGTTATGTGAGAGGTCGTATCGGCTACTGAGAAGGCAGCGATTGACGTAACAAAACGATTACCTCGCTTGATTACCTAATAGTATATAGATTCTTTCTTGATGGATAAATAAAGGTGGTTGTCGGTGATGTATAGTGATGGGCGACTGATGCGCGGTTGCACGCGTCATGTTTATTTGCCAGTTTTGTATATTTTTTAGTCGATTAGATAGTATTTTTATTAGTTTTATGTTTGTACTATATTATTTTAGTATTGTATATATTTTATTACTTTTTGTTGTTTTTGCGATTTATTTATTTATTTTATATTTTTTTTGTAGATGCTTGCATGAACCGGGGCTAAAACAGTACAAATTATATTCGACACCCGAGCACTTAGAGGCGTGGACCAGCTAATAATGATAATAACACATACCAATTGACTCAGTCAACTAAGGAGACGAGAGAGGTGTTCATGGACGTTAGAGCGTAAACGAGCAACTTCGGTCAAGTAAAAACACCCAAGTTGAGAGCATCGAGTCATAATACTATATAATAATAATAATAATAATAATAATAATAATAATAATAATAAATAAATAAATTTGACCTAAATGGTCACGGCCCAATGTGTGGTCAACATAGGATCGAACAGAAAAGAATTTTTGGGAGGGTTTATTTATTATTCCGTGTGACGGCTCATTAAGGGGGTCTACACAATAGGAAGATGATCGCACGAAGCAACACAATAGAGGAAGAGGTGGCAATGGCCAAGATGCAAGGCTAAATCTTTGTAGCTTATTCTAGACGAATGGTTTAATTAGGTTTTACAATCTTTCTATTTATTTTTAGTATTGGATTATGTTTTGCTTGTGATGACAAACAATTAAAACATTCTTGATGCATTAGTTATTAAATAATTGATTTGTGTTTTGATTCCTTTCTTTACAACTTGTTCGGTTGATGACAAAACTTAGTAGCGGGTTGGGTGACATAAAGAGGGTTGACTTGACGCTTACAATTGGGTAGATAATAGGTTTGATGACAAGAACTTGTGCTACCAGTTAATTAACTAATTTCCAGAACCATGTCTATGTGGTTCCCAATCTATAAACTGAAAACTGTGTGAAACCTAGAACCCGAAGTTTAGAGGGAGTTACTTCTTTATTATTATTGTTTTCTATTTGAATCATTTAATCAACAAAACAACATTCTTCTTCATAAATATTATTTTTAATTAATTAGTTTAACTAATAAAATTGCTATCAACACTAACCACATACTCCTCGTGGTTCGACAACCCTACTCCCTATACTGCAGTCCTTGTAGCTAAAGGAATTGTTTTTAAAATAGTTTTTGATTAGCACTCGACATGCGATCAAAATGGCGCCGTTGCCGGGGAGTGCGTGCGCTTAGTGTTTTTAGTTTTAGTTGTCTTTACTTAAAAAAAAAAGAAGGTGTATATAAAAGTGTTATTTAATTTTATTAGATTTAACTTTGGGTGTTCTAGTTGTGCAGGTTTTTCCTTTACAGGTGTAGAACACCATGGATTGGGTTGATGAAGACAATGAACCATGCTATAGTTGTGGAAGTTTCGCTCATTGGACTGAAGATTGTAAAGATTTTCCAAAACCCTTACCACCGGTAGATCCGCATTGTTTCTGTTGCAGACAAATACATACAGATGAAGATTGCCAAACATATTGGAATGATCCAGAATATTGGAATGAAATGTGGAAATCAGGATACCGGGCAAGTCCATGTCGAGAAGACTATCATAGTCACTATGACTATAAACCCGAAGAGGCACCATTTTCAGGTAACCAGGAGAATGATTATTATTATTATGAAAATTCACAATTATGTTATTCTCAAGGTTACCCTCAAAATTAACACCAATTTCCTCCATATGAAGAAGAATGTGTAAAGATTACATATCAAAGCAATGAGGAAATGCAACTCGCTCGAATCGAAGAGAAATTATCTAATGTCGAGGAGTTGTTATCAACACCTAACCTTTCAATTCAACAAAGAATTGATTACTTGGGTTTTAAATGCGAGGTGTTATCGGCAAGGATTGATATAGCAGAGTCCATGTCTCCCTTACCTGATGATATCAGAGACTATTCTCAAGTTAAGGATGAGGTTGTCGAGACTAGTACCACACCAAATCCTTCACTTGTTAAAGAGTTACAAGTAGAAAAGGTTGTTGTTGTTATTGATGCACGTGTTACAAGTCTTTCTCAAGATTCTCACAACTCTCATCCCGCACTGATTACCCTCATAAACAAGGTTCGGGATGAAGATTCAAAGACAAATATTAGAAATGTGAGATTACAAGAAATCAGGCAAAGGCTAGTGAGATGGTTCTTCCACAACGACAAAAAGCGCCCAATTCACATGTCAATCTTTAAACATCTGTTTATTTGGCATGTAAACTACCGAGCATACTTTGGAAATTCGGTAGGTAAATGTTCTTTGAGACCACCATGAATGAACATCAGGTATGATTCTTGTACATTTTGTATATTTATATATTTTGTTTTATTTTTTTCTTTTATTTTTAGTTTGTATTTTGAGTCTCATTTGATTTCTGAGAATGCTTGGAGTTTAACTTGCAATCAGATAACTTCGCCTATACTCAATCTCCATTTAGGCGATGTAACACCCCAACCGATGGCGGAATCATCGAGGTGCCACGTAGTGACGATTGTTCAAAAGCACATGGTACTAAAATGTAAATATTATTGAATAAACCAAAATTGTCTTACATGGAAATGGAAAATACATTGTCTAAATGAAATGTAATTATTGAAATAACTGAATTAAAATAAAGCACTAAATGTCTCTTGCTAAAGCATTAGATCAAACTGCACCTGAAACATGTACAAAAATAGGTTTGGTCAACATAAGAAATGTTGGTGAGCATTCCTAGTTTTGATATATATATATAGTAAGTTAAAAAGATATACAATTCAAGTGCATGCTACAGTGCAAATATGTAAACTATGTATCATACAAATGAGCGAAATCAACCCTGTGACTGTATAATGTAGTGTATGAACGGTGGTGTACTCATCCAATAAATGGGTGATAACTTAACAATGGCCACGGATTCTCCGATGAAAAAGGGGGAGAATCAATCTAGGCGGGTTGTCAATCCAAATAGCGCTATCCAATGTTAAGGTCGGCTTGTACCATGTTAATGATTTCACTAAGTACAAATGTAATCCACATGTATTGTCTAAGCATAAAACACGTTGTAAGCAATGCACATAGTACTAGAATTGTATTTGTAAAAAATGTAAACTTGTATTTGAAATTGTAATAGTGTACATGTAACACCCCAAAAATGTATAAAAGCAAAAAGGGGTAGGAATACTCACTGTTTACGTAATAGCTTGTAATTGAACTTGGACAACGAAATATGAGTTGGAATTATCCCAAAGAATCAACCTAAAGAATTTGATAATGTGTAAGGGAATAACTCTAGGATACATGGAATTCTAGGGTTTCGAATTGGGGATAAAAGTTTATTTGATTAATAAGCAAATTGTTTATTAAATAAGAAATTTAATAAATAAATAAATAAAAGTCTCTTTGTAAAATTTTAAGTTAAATATAGTCACAACATAAGATTTTGATTATGAAAATAATTTTTATAAAATTATTTTCTTGAAAATAGAATATTTAATTTAATTATTTCAATTTGTCAAAATATGACTTTAATATCTAAAAATATTAAAATCAAAGAATTTCTGAATTAAAAATTGTATTTCAGTTCTAGATAGTTAGAAATAATTTATATAAAATTTTTGTGCAAAAATGTTGAAAAATGAATTTATTATGATTTATTTATGATTAAAACTACAAAAAAATTAATTAAAAATATAAAATAAACGGTTTTTCTGAAATAAAAATATTTTCTGGAACGTTTAAGAATATACAAGTTTAGGATAATTTTTGTGAGATTTAATAAAATCGTTTAGATATTTTTATAGAATTTAATAAATATAAATAAATAAACTTGTATTATTAATAATATATATTAAATAAATTATTTTTGAAAAACTAAAATTTGGGTGATGAACTTTATCATTTGAAGATCATATGATAATTTTTGTAGAATTTATAAAGCACTTTTAGTATTTAAAACTGATTTTAAAAAGATTAAATATGTTAAGTATATATATAAAATGGCAAAAAATATATGTTGGTTATGGGAATCGAACCCAGGCCTCTGGCCGGTTCGGGTTTTATCACAAGCGTGGCCACCAACTGAGCCACACCCTGAGAACGAAATATATTGGATTGGAATTAATTATATAGGTTCGGGTTTTATCATGTTTATTTGCCAGTTTTGTATATTTTTTAGTCGATTAGATAGTACTTTTATTAGTTTTATGTTTGTACTATATTATTTTAGTATTATATATATTTTATTACTTTTTGGTTGTTTTTGCGATTTATTTATTTTATATTTTTTTGTTGATGCTTGCATGAAGCGAGGCTAAAACAGTACAAATTATATTCGACAACCAGGCACTTAGAGGCGTGGACCAGCTAATAATGATAATAACACATACCAATTGACTCAGTCAACTAAGGAGACGAGAGAAGTGTTCATGGACGTTGGAACGTAAACGAGCAACTTCGGTCAAGTACAAACACCCGAGTTGAGAGCACCGAGTCATAATACTATATAATAATAATAATAATAATAATAATAATAATAATAATAATAAATAAATAAATAAATAAATCAATTTGACCTAAATGGTCACGGCCCAATGTGTGGTCAACATAGGATCGAACAGAAAAGAATTTTTGGGAGGGTTTATTTATTATTCTGTGTGACGGCTCATTGAGGGGGTCTACACAATAGGAAGATGATCGCACGAAGCAACACAATAGAGGAAGAGGTGGCAATGACCAAGATGCAAGGCTAAATCTTTGTAGCTTCCTCTAGACGAATGGTTTAATTAGGTTTTGCAATCTTTCTATTTATTTTTAGTATTGGATTATGTTTTGCTTGTGATGACAAACAATTAAAACATTCTTGATGCATTAGTTATTAAACAATTGATTTGTGTTTTGAGTCCTTTCTAATTACAACTTGTTCGGTTGATGACAAAACTTAGTAGCGGGTTGGGTGACATAAAGAGGGTTGACTCACGCTTACAATTTGGTAGATAATAGGTTTGATGACAAGAACTTGTGCTACCAGTTAATTAACTAATTTTCAGAACCATGTCTATGTGGTTCTCAATCTATAAACTGAAAACTGTGTGAAACCTAGAACCCGAAGTTTAGAGGGAGTTACTTCTTTATTATTATTGTTTTCTATTTGAATCATTTAATCAACAAAACAACATTCCACTTCATAAATATTATTTTTAATTAATTAGTTTAACTAATAAAATTGCTATCAACACTAACCACATACTCCTCGTGGTTCGACAGCCCTACTCCCTATACTGCAGTCCTTGTAGCTAAGGAGTTGTTTTAAAAATAGTTTTTGATTAGCACTCGACACGCGATCAGCGACTACGGCCAAAGTTGGTGTACAATTGCAACAACGAAACAAAGAGCAAGGTAGATCGAATGACGTAACCGGTGAGCGTGTAATTGATATTTAGATGGCCGACGATTAGAAAGTAGTCCTAAATGGATGGCGGTTACCAATCGTCGGAGTTTCACACCGATTCAAATTCCTTGAAAAATAAAATTAATATATTTTGTTATTATTTAAAAAATTTAAATTCCGTTTTTTCCTTACAAAAATTGTCAAAAATAATCTAAAAAACGGTTTGTTAGACTTTTTATGGATTTTGATTTTCGATTCAATATGCTTCAGAATTTTGATGAGCAAAATAGGGGGAAATTTTAATTGATGTGTTCTTCGTTTTTAAATCTTAAATAAATGGGTTAGACTTAATTAAAGTAATAAATCGTAAGTAAACTTGTTTTTTTTATGGATAGATAATATATAGTTTGTGAAACGGTGCCAATGGATGTGTAAAGGGTCGTGACTATTGAAGGAGATTCATGTTAAATTGTGAAAATGTGGGTATTGGACAACAGAAAGGTGGTGATGATTAAAGGTAACCCAATTTGCAAATTGTATAGTTTGTGAAACGGTGCCAATGGATGGGTAAAGGGTCGTGACTATTGAAGGAGATTCATGTTAAATTGTGAAAATGTGGGTATTGGATAATAGAAAGGTGGTGATGATTAGAGGTAACCCAAGTTGCAAATTGTATAGTATGTGAAACGGTGCCAATAGATGGGTAAAGAGTCGTGACTATTGAAGAAGATTCATGTTAAATTATGAAAATGTGGGTATTGGACAATAGAAAAGTGGTGATGATTAGAGGTAACCCAAGTTGCTAATTGTGTGTATATATATATATATATATATATATAATTTAACTAAGATAGATAGTCACGCAAAATGAGATTTATGAAGTTCAAATACAACAAAACATTTTGAAGTATACAATAATTCTACGTTGTATGCATTGTCAATCTTGTTCATCTATCCACTTCTTTTGTTAGAGCATATACACCCTTTGAAGTTGTGAATTGTGATGCATCATCACCTAAGATATGTATCATACGTGCATTGGCAACTAAATGTAATGTAAGTATATTAGTTACTAGCTTTTATCTTGGGAGTGTTTCGGGGTTAAAAAATATAACCATCCTAATAATACTAATTCTAATAGTAATAATTATTACTCTTGTAATTAAAAAATAAAAAAAATAACCTTCCTATAAGGTGACACCATGTGTTGCAGTGTTGCGCGATTCTTTCTCCTAGCTTCTCTTGATGAAGTATACCTATCCATATTTAGAAGAGTAAAATTCTAATTATAGCATGGCGATTGGGCTAAATTTCAACATTGTATATAAGAACCTGGTTTAAAAGAAAAAACATGATCAATGAATAACCTGAACACTTTGCGTTTTTTTTCCTGTATGAACGAAACCCCATAAAAAATAGTCGTTTTTTTCTCCGTTTTTTATATAGCACTATGGCACTCGTTGGAAAGATAATAAAACGCTTAGTTTAAAAGAAAAAACATGATCAATGAATAACTTGAACACTTTGCGTTTTTTTTCCTGTATGAACGAAACCCCATAAAAAATAGTCGTTTTTTTCTCCGTTTTTTATATAGCACTATGGTACTCGTTGGAAAGATAATAAAACGCTCGTTAATTTGGTGTAATTTTTTTCTTTAAAATATCTCGTATATAAAAAATATTAACGTTTAAAAATGATGGGAGGAAACATTAGAGAGAAAAATCTAAATTTGTTTTTAAATTCTTAAAGAGATTAGGGTTAGATAAGTGTAGGAGAATTAATGAAAACAAAATAAAAAAATAAATACGGTTAGTAGTTGATTGATTATATACATATGGTTGTATGACATCCAAACCCTATAAAATATCTATAAATATAATAAACCAAAGTCATTTTAATGACATGACATTCGAAGAGACATTCTTTTTTTTGAGTGTGTCATATGTCATCCCATGTGGCATTGAGATATTTTAGAAAAAAAGAATTTAAAAACAAAATTGGATTTTTCTTTCTTATCTCTTATGTTTTCTCCAATAATTTTTAAACGTTAATATCTTTTATATACGAGATTTTTTAGAGAAAAAAATTACGCCAAATTAACGAGCGTTTTATTATCTTTCTAACGAGTACCATAGTGTTATATAAAAAACGGAGAAAAAAACGACTATTTTTTTGTAGGATTCTGTTCATACTGGAAAAAAACACAAAGTGTTCAGGTAAATCATTAATCATGTATAGGCAAGTCACTAATTATGTTTCGGTAAATATGAATTCTATTTTCAACATGCTTTAGCATTGGAGTTATACATTGTTTTAGGTTAGATATTAATATTAAAGTTATACATTGTTTAAGGTTAGGCGTTAACATTTGAGATACATTTTTAATTGTTTTAGGTTAGGTGCTATCCGAAGCTTTTTTGTATGTAACTGTAAAGCGCATCATTCTATTTTATATGTAAGATTAATATGTTATATTAGATTTCTCAACCCCGGGAGGCTCCCAGGGTATAATCTAGTAAATTTATAAAATAAAATAATGAATGTTAAATACGGTTAGTAGTTACTTTATGGGGTTTCTGAAAACCCAATCGGTTTGAAAAAAAGTGAAAAACTTATATTATTTGAAAATAATTACCAAACGAAACCCACTTAAATTGAAAAATCTTGGATTCTTAAATCCATCACTAGGTATTGCCGCTAGGTCTTTTTTAATATTCATATATTTGATATATATATATATATATATATATATATATATATATATATAGGATTAGGTTCCAATGAAAACACACTTTTCGTAAAAGAACCACGAGAACACCGATGTAAAATGTGAATTTTTAAAAAAAAAATTTTTCTACCGGTGAAAAAACGGGTAACCTCGACGTAAAAAAAAAAAAAAAATTACGATGGGTTTACAGTGGTGTAAAGACCTGGGCCCACCTTGTTTTGTCTTATTAGGAAAGAGAATATTCCTTTTTATATTTTACTAGCTTATACCCTGGGAGCGTCCCGGGTTGAGAAATCTAAGTAAAGTGAATAAAATTAGAAGTATCTAAACTATAAAAATGACATCTATATAGCAATTACCTGTTGGAGAGCGTCCCGGGTTGAAATATCTAATATGACAACATAATTAATGACTTGCCAATATATGATTAATTATTATTATTATTATTATTATTATTATTATTATTATTTTAAACAAATCTCTGCTATAAGTTATCATATTCTAATATAAAAACGGTAATTGGGTCGGGTATCACCTAATCCCAGGCCCGACCCAAACCCACAATTTTTTTTAAACTAATTCCAAACCTGACACAATACCTGTCGGGTTACAAAAAAATAGTCGTTTTTTTCTCCGTTTTTTATATAACAATATGGTACTCGTTGGAAAGATAATAAAACGCTCGTTAATTCGGTGTAATTTTTTTCTTTAAAAAATCTCCTATATAAAATATATTAAAGTTTAAAAGTTATGAGAAGAAACATGAGAGAGAAAATAATAAAGTTTTAATATTTAAATTTAGTAGATTAGGTATTTAATAGATTATGTTAAATAATATTTAAACCATATTTATTCCTTTTTTTTAATTGGTCTAGAGTTGCCACATCACATCCTATGTGGCATATCTCAAAAGAGAGATTGCATAATATTATGACATGTCATCAAAATGACTTTGGTTTATTATATGTATAGATTCTACTTTAATTATGGTCCATAAATTCTTTTTGGATTAAAATATGTTTGTGGTGGAAAAGTGTGTTCTTTAGTTCTTTTACGAAAAGCATGTTCTCATTTTACCCTTTCCCTATATATATATATATATATATATATATATATATATATATATATATATATATATATATGGGGTGGATAATATGGAAACCCTATCTAATGAAAAAACCTTGCAAACCCTATGGTGATCATTGATCAAGTTTGATCAATGGTCCATAATTAATTTTTATATAATATTCAAAAGCAAGTGAGCCACTCTATTATAAAATAGGATTAAGGGCAATATGGTAATCTTAAATAAGCAAGTGGGTCACTTTAATTTTCTGAATCCTAGGTTTAAAAAGGTTGATTTGACACTTGTCAAGTCACATCTCTACTACTTTATAACACTTTTCCCGCACGAATATTAACGTACGTTAGTATTGTGATACAAAATTCTGACCTCGTGTGAGACATTGCTAACATGTGTTAACAGGCATATACTAAAAATAACAAAATAAAAGAAGACATAAAATGTATATTTATTTAAGAAATGATAAAAATGATCAATACAATCAACACTGAAAACGTATTAAAGAACGTTTAATACAAACATAATTATTTGTGAATGACAAAAAAAAAAAAAACTATCATGACAACATAAAAAGGATCTAGCTATGCTTCGTTCTTAATAACCATTTTCATCTTTAACACAAAACATCTCTTCACTTACAAAAAAGATAACACGTGTTAGTTGGGCTCTCCAAAACACATAATGAGACATCACTCAGATGTGTAGTGTATTCTAAAACATATGTTTTACTGTGTCATATGAACCCTAACACCTGTTAGTTAGGCATGAACTAGCATGTGTTAGCATCACTAACATGTGTATAAACAACACCAAATCTGTAGTGCCAAGTGTATCATACTCAATTTTACAACTACTCAAATACGATTAATAGGGTTTGAAATCCAACAATAATAAATTTAAAAAATCAAATCAGAACTGATCCAAAATCCATATACCAAAAAAATTATCCTCATATTCATGAAAATATATAATATAATAATAGACATCAGTAGCGTGTGTTAACATATTCTAAAACATATGTTTTACTGAAAATAACGTATGTCATATGGACCCTAACACCTGTTAGTTGGGCATATACTAGCATGTGTTAGCATCACTAACGTGTGTGAGCATACAAGACTCGGACTGCAAAAAATAGACGTGCACCATTAGTTTCACTTGCAAAAAAAAATATTAAATAGAATAAAAAAATATACCAATTTCTCAATCATCCATTAGTTTCTTTCAGAATACCCAGTCATCGATCGCAACCTTCCCTTCAACAAAACCGTCGGAAACTTCAACACCCTCGACTACCTCCGTTTCACCACCATCACCAGCATCTCCGTCACCGTCGGCTACCTTTCTGGTCACCCTCAACCTGAAATCGCACCTGTACAGCAGATCGGTGGGGGGGGGGGGGATGAGGGAAGATCACCGAAGGGCGGAGGAAGGGAGGAGTCTCGACGGGAGGAGGGAGAGAGGAGGGAGGGGGCGGCGCTGGGAGGGAGGAGGTGGCGGCCGAAGGTGTTGGAGGAGGAGGGTGGTTGTGGTGGCGGCGAAAGATTGAAAATGAGGGAGGAACATATCTGTTGTGGTGGAGGTGGGTTTTGGGGTTGAGAGAAAAGGGAGATGAGGAAAAGAAGAGGCAGAGGTTTTGAGAAATGAAATGTTGAAGTCTGTATGGGGAAGAGGTTTTGAGTTGTTATGTCTTCTAAAAAACAAACAATCTTTCCGTCTCAAATGCCTGCCCGCGTCTGCGCGGCGCAGATATAAGTGACCAGAAGCACTTTTAGCAGAAAAACAAACACCCCCTTAATGAATTAACGTTGAAGATATGTTTACTAGTTTAAAATGGTCTTAAGATTAATGACATTATAGCCTAATGACATCTTTGGAGTGAGATAAGGCTTACAAACAATTTGGTTATGGGTTCGATATTCACAAGGTCTTTTTTTTTTTTTTTTTTTTTCAAATTTAATTGGTTTACTTCTAAATTTGGTGTGTAGTAATTATTGCCTATTAAAAATTGATATGATCGGGTGTTTCCACTAATGACGATGATACTTCAATAGTCTGTCAGTCATTTCAATTCCGTTAAATAAAATAGGTGCTGAACCCCGACCACTAAACATGTGATCTATTACTTTAGTTAGTTGAACACTCCTAAAAAAAAAAGTTTAACATTCCTAAATTTCTAGATTTCATCTACGGTAAAGGTTCAACGCTGAATTTTGTATCTCACTATGGATGCCTAGTATTTCACCACATTGGATAGTCCAATGCCATTTTGAAAGTCGATATTCCCAACAACTAAGGATCCCACCACCATGATAACCCTTAGTTTTTGCAGTCACACTATAATATTGCACGATGTGGTCACAAAGTGAAGGAAGCACGAAACGACATTTTACAGCCACATCAACTATTCAACTTCCCTTCAACCTCTAAAAAAATCATGGGGTGATGATGGCGTGGATTTAAAAAAAAAAGTCAAACAACCAATAAAAAATCATTTATAACCTAAGAACCAACCACAACTATCTACCTCACCGTCACCTTTTGCCCCACGCCCGTGGAAATCTCCCCCCAACCTGCCCCACACCACCTTCCACGCCACATACGGTGTGGTGGTGATGGCGTGAAAGGGCTCCACGTCTCTTTCCATCCCCCCCCATGTAGGCTAAGACTGTATGGTGTATCGGTGTGGCGACGTGGAAATCGGCGTGGGACAAATGAGGTTGGATTCCCAACTATCGTGAGGTAAGTGACGTGGCGGTCGTTCATTGGTGGTCAAAACTACTAGCCGTTTTAAAACGGCTAGCTGATTCATTTTTTTAAATCTAATATATATATATATATATATACACACATGTATGTATTTTTAATTACATTTTATGTAAAGTTTTGAAAAAGAAAAAAAAAACGAAAATTACCCCCACAGCCCACCACTCAATCATGCCAATATCCACACCACCACCACCCCGCTAATTTCACGCTCTTGAAGGGGATTTTTTTTTTTGGCTGACGTGGATGTCATATGTCGCTTTATGCCTCTCAAAAGGCATGACCACTCCATTTATTATAACAACAAAATTAAAAATATTACACGACAATTTTGTATAATAGCTTATTGCTAGTTGAGCAAGTTTTCCCCTTCTTGCATACCATTCAAGTAAATTTATGCTTGCTAATAAATAAATTACTTCAAGTTCGCATGTTAAGGTACATATTGAATAGTGTTACTATTTGGAACTCACAGTTTCAAACTACGCTCTATATAGCAGTTGGTCACCCACATATTTACACGTTTCTTAAAAAATAAAAAAAAATAAAAAACTCATTTGTATTAATGACCATTTTTCTTATAGTTAATTCACTTTTAACTCAAGTTTTTTTTTTTCCAAACTATATTTGATTAGTCAGACCATAAGTAACGATTCATGCCTTTAGGTGGCATTTTCCATCACATCATTATCATAAAACCCTTTAAAAATGTGTAATGGTTAAAATCATTCAATACCCTTTTTAGTTATTACTTTCTATATTTTTTATCCTATTTGGGTTGTGGGCATTATATTAGAAAATTTAGAAATGCCCATCCCTTTTAATGCCCATATCATGCCTAAGGGGACGGTGTTGGGGGCATTATCATGCTAATTTATACCCCTATAATGCCTATTACGCATCGTCGCATATACTTGTCATTTTGAGTTTTAATTTCATTAAATCAACATTTTCAATACAAAGAAATTGAACATTTTGCTACAAAATTCATCATCATGAGTTTCATAACAGTCAACACGATTTTATTTTACTTTAATTTTGAAACACTTTCGAACTTTAGACAAATAAAAGCCATTACAAACAAATTTGGTCCACTACACCAAACTCTTTGTTTTGATTGATATACCAAAAGGTTGCCATTTTCTTATAAAAATATCAATATCAGGGGAAGGGTGCTACTGGGGTGGTTTTTATCTTTTACTGATGTTAATCAATTATGCACTGTTATATCATTTTACTGATTTACTTCACAAAAACATTTTTTAAAGGCAACACTCCACTGATTTTTTTTATTTTTTTTTTAATTTCACTAAACTTTTTTTTTTAATTTCACACGGTTTAAGGGTTAATATTAACTACTTGCACTATTACAACCGTCCCACCACCAAACAGTAAGTAAATTCAATTTTTAACTTTGGAATCTGTTAATCGAATTGAATAACATTGAAACAGTTCCACCAAACGGTCAGTAATATTGAATAACTTTGAACCGTTCCAAATTTTTTGTATATAGACACAACTCACATTTACCACCGTATAAACAAAGACACACACAAAGATGACTCGCTGGACCTCGGAACAAGAGATGACGTTGGTGGTGTGCTACAAAGACGCCACAAACGACCCGGATCTACAACAACGCTCGAGGGCCTCGGGCTCTGTGACACCGGCAAATTCGGGTTAACAACATGGTCTAGATGAAAGTCTACCTTAGCGAGTCACGCGTATACGGTACTTAACTGGGTTAGTTAGGTCGGGTTATGGTTCGGGAACTACTGGTTAGTCTAGAAGATCATTGGATGTTGGTCTAGAGGTTCGTTAGATGTCAGTCCTTAACCAAGTGTCCAAACGGTGACGATTTGTAGGATCGTCAGAGCATACGGAACGTACGAGTCTCGAGTCCCGGGAATTGGTGAACGAGTGTAAATATGTGTATTTACTTGTGTTATGTGTTTACAATCATTATATGACTTGTCGGTATGTTAATATGTGTTAACATACGTTAAAACGGGGTTTAACGCGCAAAACGCACCAAACCAGCCCCTATAGGCGATTAGGGAGGCCTAATCGCCTATAAGGGAGGCGAGTGGGCATCATTAGGGGCGATTAGGCCCCCAATCGTGTGTTAGTTTGGGCGATTAGGCCCAATCACATGTACTTCATGCGATTAGCAGCCCTAATCGCATGAACTGCTGCACAATCGCGTGTAACGTGCTGGAACGACTAGAAACGCCTATAAATAGAACACTTAACCTCCTAAACTCCCTGATATCAACCCTAGTCGTCCCATAACCGCCCCACACACCTAAACAACCTCTGGAAGGCGATTTTGATCAAAAACACAAGGTTTCAAGGTCTAACCATCAATCTTTTACAATTCTAAGGTTTGATTCTTATCCATAACACTTTGTAAATGTTTTTAATCAATCCCTAATGGTCCAGACCTGTTCATAAACGAAAAGGCTTTCTGAAAATCGTCAATAAAGGTTGTTAATCGGATTATAACTAATTAACATGCGTTATGGGTATGTATGATTATAAAGATAGGATTTTTATGGATCTTGATGATGTTTTGATGTGTTATCATGCTAGGTCAGAGGTAATATTGTTAGTATGATGATAGGAACCTCAGTAATCGGATAATAGGGTTATGCTTACATGCGTTAATTGATGTTGCATGCTATGTGTATAGTGTTTGGATTGATTTGGTTGCATGCGGGACTGATAATACGAGGTTGAACGAAGGGTTTTGGGTTAAACATGTTTAGGATAGTGTTTGGGATGATATTGGGTAGTTACACACGTTCTGGATCTGATCTGGGGTGTTAAACGCGCGAAAAACCGGAACAGCATGGTTACAGGCGATTAGCAAGGCTAATCGCCTATAATTCATGAGATTGGGGAGCTAATCGCCAATAATGGCATGTGATTAGCCCCAATCGCATATAATGTCATGTGATTAGCCCCAATCGCATATAATGTCACGTGATTAGCCCCAATCGCATATAATGTCACGTGATTAGCCCCAATTGCATGTAAGTTCACGTGATTAGCCCTAATTGCTAATAATAACATATGGTATAGCCCCAATCGCCTATAATAGAGGCGATTAGGATTCCTAATTGCTAGTTGACCAACCTAAATGCTAGTTGACTTTTCCTAATCGCGTGTACTGCTGCTGTAAGTATAAATTAGCATTCCGAGACCCGATTTCACATGTAGAAACATGCTAGGAACCCAGTAACATGTCTAATAACTTGGTAACATATATTTGGATGTAATTCGGTGATACGTGAACTATGTGCTATAATTTGTTGAGTGTGTTAACGTATGTTAAGTGTAGATGCGTTAATGTATGTTTTGGAGCGTAAACATAACACGGGAGTCTCGGGTCACCAATGGGATGTCGAGACTTGTCAATTGGGTCAGTTAAACAGTCACGGTGTTTTCAAACGAACTTGGTTATGGTCTGGACATCTAGGGACTAGTTAACCTGCGGGTTATTAGTCTAAGTACTTGTAACTGTCATATGTTAGGTCGCCACTATACGGGACTAACATAGCAGCTGATTTTACTCGGGATTAGGAGTAAAGGAACTTAAGGTGAGTTTACGGCCCCTCTTTTAACTGGTTTTACGTTTTCGGGGGAGAAAACATGTGTTAAAACAACTATTTGGTAATCACTGTCATACTATGGGTTCTAACGTATACTACACGATCTTTGGAAGTCCCGGGGGGAACCATGAATGTGCGGGTTTGCACAACGGGGAAATGTGAATAGCGCTATTGGGAGTGACCAACCCCGCTCGTCGGCTTGGAGGGCCGGGCGAGTGCATATTGTCTCAAACAGGAACAACAGGAACATTTGGAACTATTCGGGCACAAAACTGGTATACGTGTTAGTAATGGTTTTCCAATCGTGGTAGTAACAAAACGTACGCCTAGCTAGCGTATACTGGTTTTCTATTTATTATAGTATGGACAGGTGGACTTGGTACTTGAACTGCAAACCTGTAAACTCACCAGCATTTTTGTGCTGACGTAAACTTTTACATGTTTTCTCAGGTCGCTAAGGTAGCACATGGGACTAGGGCGCACGCGTCTGCACGGCGTCTAGATAGGGTTGCATGATTTCATAAACATTGAACTTTGGTTAATTATGTTGAACTTTATTTTGAATAAGCTTCCGCTGTAAACGGGATTTTAAAACTATGTTTTGGTATTGCATTAATTACATTTAGACTTGTTTATTGTGATCGTTGGTTTGGATCCTGGTTTGTCATGCGCCTCGCGGTAAAACTCCGCCAGTGGATTTTGAGGGTGTGACAGATTGGTATCAGAGACAATGGTTATAGTGAACTAGGACTGCATGTAGAGTCTAGTCTATAGCCGAGTCGCACACACTAGACGATCACATGGTACTAAACGTTATAGTGGTTTACGTATGGTCTTGTCGGGGTGTCTCTAAATCGTTGGTCTTTCTATGTTACATCATCCGTTCTATCTTAGGTTGGGTTACTTGTTTCCTAGGCAGTGTGGTCTATTGGGGTAACTCGTGTGCTCTTGAGATTTGTCCAAGGCTCGGACATCTCCCCTTTCGCACTCCAATAGAAGCACTTGTCATGAACTACCGTAGTATTACGGTGTGTAGCTGAGAGTCTATGTTCGGTGATTTGAACTTTGAACTAGGAGAACACTTAGAGGACCATGTAGAGCGTTTTATCATTTTGGGTGCACACAAAATCATAAAACGAAATGCATGGAAGCACTAGTGAGCTCTGAGTTTGAAGGGATAGTCCTGGATTGGATCTGGCTTTAATCTTGTGAACATTTGTGGTTATCTTTAACTGCGAAACTAAATTTTCTCGTTCTTTCTGCCAGAATCATGTCTGGAGTGCGTGGAGGACGAGGAGGTGGACGCGGTGGTGGACGCGGTGGTGGTCGTGGTGGTGCTGGTGGTCGTGGTGAAGGTATTAACCTGTCACAGGCTGATCTGAACAACTTGCTCCAGGCTGCCTTTCAGTTAGGGCACAACGGTGGTGGTAAGTTGTTTTATCCATTTTCTTTGCCTCATTGGTGAGTCTTGTGTACGTTATTCGTGATTTCTCATACGTTTCATTTCAGGTGGTCCTGTTGACCCACCCCCACCCATGTGCACCTATAAGATGTTCCGGGACTGCAAGCCCCAGGAATTCTCTGGCACCGAGGGTGCGGTCAGTTTGCTTAGGTGGTTAGAGAAAGTGGAGTCGGTATTCTTGATGTGTAACTGTCTCCCAGAAGATCGGGTGAAGTATTCGGCTGCGTTATTTCAAGACGTGGCATTGACTTGGTGGAATGGTATTACCCAGAATATGGGTATTGGGGAGGCATATGCTATGCCATGGGAGAACTTTGTGCAGTTGCTGAAGCGGGAGTATTGCCCGAGGGAAGAGGTACAGAAGCTGGAACATGAGGTGTGGAACCTCAAGATGACTGGGTCGGAAATCGAGAAGTATACGGTTAGGAGGAATGAGTTGGCAGTGCTATGTCCCGATTTGCACGTGCCGGAGTATCGTAAGATTGAACATTATGTCTCAGGGTTGGTGCCGGAAATTGCAGGGTTAGTGGCTGCTGGGAATCATCCTACTTATGCGGAGGTAGTTCGATCTGCACATAGGATGACAAATTTAAAGGTGAACGAGGGGATTTTGCCGGCGAAAGGTTCGACTGCTAAGACTCCAGAGAACAATAAGCGCAAGTGGGAAAACGACGGGAAAGGGTCTGGGTCTGCACAGCAGGGTAAAAAGTTTGATAATGGGGGTTCATCGTCTTCGGGTAATAAGCAGGGTGGTTATGCAGGAAAACTGCCCAAATGCAACAAGTGTGGACGCCATCACCAAGGGAACTGCGACAGTAACCGTTGTCACCGCTGCCAGCGGACAGGCCACTATGCTAAAGATTGTCGGGTTACACTTCCATCGACTCAGGCTCCGACTAACAGTTCAGCTCCGACTACTCAGGGGACTGCAGGGAAACAGGGATGCTACAACTGTGGTGACACTGGGCACTACAAGAAGGATTGCCCAAAGCTGAAACAGGGTGGAAACAACGGGAATGGTAACAACGGGGGCGGCGGCAGAAATGCACGTGCCTTCGTCATTGGAGCTGCTGAGGCTAGGCAGGACCCTGATACAGTCACCGGTACGTTTCTTCTCAATAATCATTCTGTTAGCGTGTTATTTGATTCTGGTGCCGACAAGAGTTTTGTATCCATGGGTGTTAGTCGACTGCTAGATGTAGTACCTGTACCATTAGAAACCAAGTATATTATTGAGTTGGCTGATGGTAAAACGATTGAAGCTACTAGTGTCCTTCGGGAGTGTCAGTTAGAGTTATCGGGTTTATCGTTTCCCATCGACCTTATGCCGGTACCATTGGGTAGTTTTGACGTTGTGGTAGGAATGGATTGGTTATCTTTGTATCGCGCGGAGATTGTCTGTTACGATAAGGTTATTCGGATTCCTCTCCCTGATGGAGAATTTCTTTCTGTGTACGGTATCAAGGGTGGTGTTTCACTAAACATCATCTCTAGCATGAAAGCCCTTAAGTGTCTTCGAAAGGGTTATCCAGCCGTTTTGGCGCTTTTATCTGTTTCCTCCAGTGATGAGAAGAAGATTGACGACATTCCGGTGGTACGCGAGTTTTCTGATGTTTTTCCCGATGATTTATCTGGTCTTCCTCCTCATCGTCAAGTCGAGTTCGGTATTGATCTCGTACCAGGGGCTGCTCCTATTGCTCGGGCCCCCTATCGTCTTGCACCTCCCGAGATGCAGGAGCTGTCTAGTCAGTTACAGGAACTCTTGGACAAGGGTTTCATCCGGCCAAGTTCTTCCCCTTGGGGAGCCCCGATTTTATTTGTCAAGAAGAAGGATGGGAGTTTCCGTTTGTGTGTAGACTACAGAGAGCTGAACAAGTTGACCATCAAGAACCGTTATCCTCTTCCACGTATCGATGATCTATTCGACCAGCTTCAGGGTTCTAGTTATTATTCCAAGATCGACTTGAGGTCCGGTTATCACCAGCTGCGCGTCAGGGAGGCTGACGTTGCAAAGACTGCTTTTCGAACACGTTATGGCCATTTTGAATTCTTGGTCATGCCTTTCGGTCTCACGAACGCACCGGCGGTTTTCATGGACTTGATGAACCGCGTCTGTAAACCATATTTGGACAAGTTCGTCATTGTATTTATTGATGACATTCTGATCTACTCCAAGAACGAGACCGAACACGGGAAACATCTGCGGTTAGTTTTGGAACTCTTGCGAAGGGAACAACTTTACGCCAAGTTCTCAAAGTGTGACTTTTGGTTACGCGAAGTCCAATTTCTAGGACATGTGGTTAATGAACTAGGGATTCATGTCGATCCTGCTAAAATCGAAGCGATCAAGGACTGGGGAGCACCTAAGACGCCAACTGAGGTGCGGCAATTCCTAGGCCTTGCGGGCTATTACCGTCGTTTCATTCAGGGGTTCTCGAAGATTGCTCAACCCCTCACCACTCTCACTCAGAAGGATAGGAAGTTCGACTGGGGTGAATCACAAGAGTCCGCGTTTGAAGAACTGAAGTCTAAACTGTGTTCTGCTCCTATTCTGTCTTTACCTGAGGGTCCTGATGATTTTGTCGTTTACTGTGATGCTTCCATTCATGGACTCGGTTGCGTGTTGATGCAGCGCGAGAAAGTGATTGCGTATGCTTCTCGTCAACTCAAAGTGCACGAGAAGAACTACACAACTCATGATTTGGAGTTGGGTGCCGTGGTATTCGCGTTGAAAATTTGGAGACATTACTTGTACGGTACCAAATGCACCATCTACACCGATCACAAGAGTCTCCAACACATTTTCGACCAGCAACACTTGAACATACGGCAGCGTCGCTGGATTGAACTTTTGAACGATTATGATTGTGCTATTAAGTACCATCCTGGCAAGGCGAATGTTGTAGCAGACGCCTTGAGCAGGAAGGAATCCTCTAAACCTCGTCGCGTTCGGGCATTGCAGCTCACTATCCATTCGTCGTTACCTGATCAACTCCGTTCTGCTCAATTGGAAGCTTTGAAGGAGGAAAACCTTAAAGCTGAAACTATGCACGGTGCCGACAAGCACCTAGAGCGAAGGCCTGATGGCCTGCACTATTTCGCAGAACGCATATGGGTTCCTTTATTCGGGGGACTACGGGAGCTTGTTCTTGATGAGGCTCATAAGTCCCGGTATTCTATTCATCCTGGATCGGATAAGATGTACCAAGATCTGAAGGTACTTTACTGGTGGCCAAACATGAGGTCGGACATAGCCTCATACGTGAGCAAATGCTTGACCTGTGCTAAGGTCAAGGTGGAATACCAGAAACCGTCGGGTCTCCTGCAACAACCTGAAATTCCGGAATGGAAATGGGAACGGATTACTATGGATTTTGTCACACAACTTCCTAAGTCACCAAGCGGGAACGACAAGATATGGGTGATTGTCGATCGGTTAACGAAATCAGCCCATTTTCTTGCTATTAAGGAGACCGACACTATGGATCGTTTGGCTCGTCTCTACTTGAAAGAAGTTGTTTCTAAGCACGGGGTACCTGTTTCTATTATCTCGGATCGTGACTCCCATTTTACGTCTCACTTCTGGAAGTCTTTGCACAAGGCTTTGGGTACCCAACTAGACATGAGTACGGCTTACCATCCACAGACTGACGGGCAGAGTGAGCGTACGATTCAAACTTTAGAAGACATGCTGCGGGCATGTGTGATCGATTTTGGCAAGGGTTGGGAAGCTCATCTGCCGTTGGTAGAATTCTCGTACAACAACAGTTATCACACGAGCATCAAGGCTGCTCCGTTCGAGGCACTGTACGGACGGAAATGCCGCTCTCCTCTTTGTTGGGCGGAGGTGGGTGAGAGTCAACTCACTGGGCCCGAACTAGTGTACGAAACTTCGGAAAAGATCGTGCAGATTCGTAATCGGTTGGCGGCGGCACGGGACCGACAAAAGAGTTATGCCGATCAGCGTCGCAAACCACTGGAATTCCAAGTTAACGACAAAGTGCTTCTGAAGGTTTCTCCGTGGAAGGGCGTCATACGCTTCGGGAAGCGTGGCAAACTCAACCCACGGTATGTCGGACCATTTACGATCCTGGAACGGATTGGGCCGGTGGCATATCGTCTTGATTTACCGACGGAGCTCGGTAACGTACATAACGTCTTCCACGTGTCAAACTTGAAGAAGTGCCTTACTGACGAGTCTCTCATCGTTCCACTAGAAGAGATCAAGGTTGACGATCGTCTTCGGATTGTGGAAGAACCTGTGGAGATACTCGACTACAAGATTCGTAGCTTACGACACAGCAAGATTCGCATCGTGAAGGTTCGATGGAATTCGAACCGGGGACCGGAATACACTTGGGAACGAGAGGATCAGATGAAGTCTAAGTATCCTCACCTATTTCCTAAGGAAGCGTTCGAGTCAAGATATGTCTCCTCGACAGATGAATGAATCTCGGGGCGAGATTCCTTTTAACGTGGGGATGATGTGACACCTCGGGTAAATCTCTCTTTTGATCTCTACTCTTTGATTCCTATCTGTTTGTTTATTCCCTTCGTTGTTTCTTTTGGTACTTACGCAATTTTCGGGACGAAAATTCTTTTAACGTGGGGATGATGTGACACCCGGCAAATTCGGGTTAACAACATGGTCTAGATGAAAGTCTACCTTAGCGAGTCACGCGTATACGGTACTTAACTGGGTTAGTTAGGTCGGGTTATGGTTCGGGAACTACTGGTTAGTCTAGAAGATCATTGGATGTTGGTCTAGAGGTTCGTTAGATGTCAGTCCTTAACCAAGTGTCCAAACGGTGACGATTTGTAGGATCGTCAGAGCATACGGAACGTACGAGTCTCGAGTCCCGGGAATTGGTGAACGAGTGTAAATATGTGTATTTACTTGTGTTATGTGTTTACAATCATTATATGACTTGTCGGTATGTTAATATGTGTTAACATACGTTAAAACGGGGTTTAACGCGCAAAACGCACCAAACCAGCCCCTATAGGCGATTAGGGAGGCCTAATCGCCTATAAGGGAGGCGAGTGGGCATCATTAGGGGCGATTAGGCCCCCAATCGTGTGTTAGTTTGGGCGATTAGGCCCAATCACATGTACTTCATGCGATTAGCAGCCCTAATCGCATGAACTGCTGCACAATCGCGTGTAACGTGCTGGAACGACTAGAAACGCCTATAAATAGAACACTTAACCTCCTAAACTCCCTGATATCAACCCTAGTCGTCCCATAACCGCCCCACACACCTAAACAACCTCTGGAAGGCGATTTTGATCAAAAACACAAGGTTTCAAGGTCTAACCATCAATCTTTTACAATTCTAAGGTTTGATTCTTATCCATAACACTTTGTAAATGTTTTTAATCAATCCCTAATGGTCCAGACCTGTTCATAAACGAAAAGGCTTTCTGAAAATCGTCAATAAAGGTTGTTAATCGGATTATAACTAATTAACATGCGTTATGGGTATGTATGATTATAAAGATAGGATTTTTATGGATCTTGATGATGTTTTGATGTGTTATCATGCTAGGTCAGAGGTAATATTGTTAGTATGATGATAGGAACCTCAGTAATCGGATAATAGGGTTATGCTTACATGCGTTAATTGATGTTGCATGCTATGTGTATAGTGTTTGGATTGATTTGGTTGCATGCGGGACTGATAATACGAGGTTGAACGAAGGGTTTTGGGTTAAACATGTTTAGGATAGTGTTTGGGATGATATTGGGTAGTTACACACGTTCTGGATCTGATCTGGGGTGTTAAACGCGCGAAAAACCGGAACAGCATGGTTACAGGCGATTAGCAAGGCTAATCGCCTATAATTCATGAGATTGGGGAGCTAATCGCCAATAATGGCATGTGATTAGCCCCAATCGCATATAATGTCATGTGATTAGCCCCAATCGCATATAATGTCACGTGATTAGCCCCAATCGCATATAATGTCACGTGATTAGCCCCAATTGCATGTAAGTTCACGTGATTAGCCCTAATTGCTAATAATAACATATGGTATAGCCCCAATCGCCTATAATAGAGGCGATTAGGATTCCTAATTGCTAGTTGACCAACCTAAATGCTAGTTGACTTTTCCTAATCGCGTGTACTGCTGCTGTAAGTATAAATTAGCATTCCGAGACCCGATTTCACATGTAGAAACATGCTAGGAACCCAGTAACATGTCTAATAACTTGGTAACATATATTTGGATGTAATTCGGTGATACGTGAACTATGTGCTATAATTTGTTGAGTGTGTTAACGTATGTTAAGTGTAGATGCGTTAATGTATGTTTTGGAGCGTAAACATAACACGGGAGTCTCGGGTCACCAATGGGATGTCGAGACTTGTCAATTGGGTCAGTTAAACAGTCACGGTGTTTTCAAACGAACTTGGTTATGGTCTGGACATCTAGGGACTAGTTAACCTGCGGGTTATTAGTCTAAGTACTTGTAACTGTCATATGTTAGGTCGCCACTATACGGGACTAACATAGCAGCTGATTTTACTCGGGATTAGGAGTAAAGGAACTTAAGGTGAGTTTACGGCCCCTCTTTTAACTGGTTTTACGTTTTCGGGGGAGAAAACATGTGTTAAAACAACTATTTGGTAATCACTGTCATACTATGGGTTCTAACGTATACTACACGATCTTTGGAAGTCCCGGGGGGAACCATGAATGTGCGGGTTTGCACAACGGGGAAATGTGAATAGCGCTATTGGGAGTGACCAACCCCGCTCGTCGGCTTGGAGGGCCGGGCGAGTGCATATTGTCTCAAACAGGAACAACAGGAACATTTGGAACTATTCGGGCACAAAACTGGTATACGTGTTAGTAATGGTTTTCCAATCGTGGTAGTAACAAAACGTACGCCTAGCTAGCGTATACTGGTTTTCTATTTATTATAGTATGGACAGGTGGACTTGGTACTTGAACTGCAAACCTGTAAACTCACCAGCATTTTTGTGCTGACGTAAACTTTTACATGTTTTCTCAGGTCGCTAAGGTAGCACATGGGACTAGGGCGCACGCGTCTGCACGGCGTCTAGATAGGGTTGCATGATTTCATAAACATTGAACTTTGGTTAATTATGTTGAACTTTATTTTGAATAAGCTTCCGCTGTAAACGGGATTTTAAAACTATGTTTTGGTATTGCATTAATTACATTTAGACTTGTTTATTGTGATCGTTGGTTTGGATCCTGGTTTGTCATGCGCCTCGCGGTAAAACTCCGCCAGTGGATTTTGAGGGTGTGACAGGCTCCCACCCGGAGAGTTTCTGGGACCGTGTGCTGGCCGATTTCAACCACCACGTCGGCACCAACAACCCGACCATCGTGAGCCTGCAGCGGAAGTGGGTCGATCTCAACATAAAGTGTGATCGGTTGACCACCCTGTACAAGAACACGTTGAGGGAGGAGCCGAGCATCGAACCGGAGTTTGCTATCGAGTTCACACATGTGGACTATGCGGCTCGATACGACAACAGTTTTGACCATGTCGAGGCATGGCAACCGTTGCGCCAACTAGAGGTTTTTTTATTTTGTTTAATGTATTTTATTTTTATATTTAATAGTCATGAATTTAAGTTTTTTATGTTCCTCTTTAATGTTTTTTTATTTATTTAGGTTTTAAAACAAACGGTTAAAATAATAAAACAATACTAAAACAAACGGTTAAAATAATAAAACAATAGTATTTATTTAAGTAAAAAAAAACAGTTACCAGCACGGTAAAAAGAACCAGCAAAACGGTTCACGGGACCACTACGAGCAATAGCATGGGTGGCGACGGTGTTACTGTGCTGGTAGTGGATACCCGTGACCAATTCGGATGGCGCCCCGTCCCCCTTATAATGGATTAACATCTAAATACTATTAATATGATCATTCAGTTTGTTCTTTTTTTGAATGGCCAATAAAGTCATCACGGGCTTCCGTGAGAATCCCTTCATGACGAATTCAGGATACCCACGGGCCACCGGTCTTCCAGGTCCACCAATCTAGGGAAATCCAACCACCCACCCGTCTGAAGACACGGCAGTGAATTACCTGATATCCTTTAAGGCTCGAATTTGTGACCATTAAGCTTTAAGTCACCTTTCATTATGCCTTTATACCACTCCACAAGAAGGTGAGTGTACATTCAATTCGTTCTAATCAGGCATTAGTGTTCTAATTTTACCATTTATGGTAAGTATCTTTCCCATGCATCATCAAATACTTGCTACTTAACAAATAAGACATGTCTACGAAGTTTTAAACATTCTTCCATCATCTTTAACATATTAAAAGTGTCGATTTAGGTTAAACACACAATAAAAGGACCATACCATCCACTTATAACAAGAATACAACGAGCAAATAATTACCTTGCTTAGTGATACTAGACGATAACTCGATAACCCTTAGAACACTTCTAAATGAAGTATGTTTGATAACTTTGATTCATTCAGTTATGCTCATGAACTTTTTTTTTTGTTAAATCTGCCTATGTTCGTTTTTTGTTTAAGTTCAATTATTAACATGTATGTGCGTATATATTAACTATACATAGATATTAATAAAAATTAAAATAAAGGATTAGTTGAAATAAAATAAATAGTTGACTTCCAATGATGCACGTATAAGTCGCAGCTTTCTAAAGTACACGTATAACCATAACTCTGAAATCATCCCGAAAATACCGATCTTAAAAATTGTTAAAATTGGGTATCGATACTAAAAATGCTCGAAAATGTTATGATTTGATCACTTAACAATCGGTAAAATACTAGTACCGTATTAAACTTAAAAAATTGATCCAGAAAACTCTAAAAAGTAGGGAACAAAAATGATTCAGTAAGATAAATTTAGTACCGGGTCGATTTCAGGATTTGAAACCATTTGCTTATCCCTCCATATGCTCCAATGAAGGTTAACTTTTGTGTTAACGTTTTTAAAAGCAGACCAAGATTCGTCACGCTTATATTAAAATATATAAAAAAATAAATTATATTAACCCATTAAAAAAAATAATAGAGTAAACTAATAAAAAAATGTTGTGGTCACTTGACAAACCCAAATCAACAACTTCTGCACCACCGGTCCATGATTTTCCGACAGAGATACTAATAATTGATTGAATCCACACCTGGTGAAGTGAACGTACTCGACCATGGGCTAGCTGCTGTTATTAATGCTTTTGGAAATGACCTTTGATTTGGATGTTCAGTTTAAGTATACAAGTTCAGCAAGGTGGTTAATTAAATTACTCACAAAAGAAAATTAAGCCATACGGAATGGTCTCCGGGCTGTTGAAGAAAATTAAGCCATACGGAAGTGAACGCCTGCAAATATAGACGGCACTGGTGACCTGATCCGTCATCATATTTAGAGAAAACCCAACGTCTGAATATCCACCGAAATAAAACTTCTGTCTTTAACTTTTTCTGCTTTTGGTAAAATTCCCAACACATTATGGAGTTGAAGCATTAATTGTATAAATATATTGAACTGATTTGATCATGTGTCACATTATGTCATATATCACTATTTACATGACTATTTAAAACAAAAGCTGTTGTAGAAAACATAATTAAAAAAAAAATAGTCATAAAGGTTAAATAGCTAACTAAAAGGCAATTAAAATTAATTTATTTAACTGTTAAACATTTTTTACATGATTCGACAAAAACTGGAAATAACATTAGTCAATGTAATCACCCTGGGTGTGAGGCATGCAAATTTTTTATAAGGAACATTTTTTTTTTTATAGTTTGCTGATGATCACAAATAGATTAGACATCTCACAAACAACCATCGGTGAAAATCTGTAGGGAAACAACCAACAACGATCCGTTAGCAAACTATCACTGAAAAATCCATCACTAATCCGTCGATGACTCGAACAATTAGTTATCCATGTGTGAAGTGGCCTTTGTGATATGTCATGAAATCTTTGCCACACTATGTTTTCCTTCTTAATTTCACGACATGTGACCAATGACTGAGATCTTCACTTATAACGGCTAAACTACAAATCTTGTTGCCAACGAATCTCCTTTGACTTATAGTGTAGCCAATAAGAATATAAGGGAGCACACAGTGAAGAATCCAGGTGCCCTCCTTTGCGCCAATCGCAGCTTACCACGTACCTGGACTACCAGCACACCACCACCTGTGAACTTCCTTCACCGGCAGCACCACTCGTGCCTCTCTCTCTCCTCTACACCCTCTATCTCTCTTCTCTGCAAACCGTGATATATCTCACGGAAATAGGGAACCAGCCTTCACGGAACCCACTACCTCAGTCACCATCGGCAGTGAACCCATGGGGGTATTCAGTAGTGGGGGTACCAACCCCCTTTGCTGGTAGCGCCCTGCCCTCCCTAAGACACGTATTTAGGAATGCGGGATCTTATGTATAACCATACGACTAAGCCGTGTACGATTTTTGGTTTATTTAGAAAATTGTTTGATCCGTGCATAGTTTAATCATAATATCCAACTTTACTAGTAAAACACATAATTTTCTCTGGAGAAAAAGTGTGTACCTTGTTATAACCGAATCTTTAAAACCTCACAAATTTTAGAACTTATTTTATTTTTTTTTTAACTCTAAAACGTGTCACTCTATGATATAACGGACTCGAGAAGTTTTGTGGAACTCGTATTTTTTATGCTAATTTACACAATAAATTTAATAAACTCAAGCATTTTGTATAGCGTAAATCTGAAAAAGGAACTCAGATTTAAAGAATGGTGGAAATGGAAAGTGACCCAACGCAGGGGGTCATTATTGCAGTACCATACATCTGGTACATCCAGAGATTATTTAATTGAAAATCCAGAAAAAAACAATACAAATTAAAATACAAGAATACACATACACGAATAATATATAATTATTATTTTTTAACTAAACCTGGTTAATGTTGAGAAAAGGAACCAATATTTTTAATGGTTTAGTTTCCAACTTTTTTTTCGTAATGCGGTCAACTTTGTTTTTATTTTTTTTATTATAAAGGCTGTATTACCAGTAATATGGAGTACTTATATTAAAATCAGTGATGTGCCATTCCAGTTTTATTAAGTTTTTTTTATCGGAGAACAACTATGTGGCAACCATCCTTGCGGGGTGCCGTGCCCAAGAATCGACTACTCGACCTCCAGCAGCCCCCGCCTTCTCCCGATGCGCGGAAACCCGAGCCCCACCCGCCCGAAGGCACGACAGTGTTATAGAACTCGGTAAAACCTCGCCGCCCGTCAGATTCGAACCGGCGCCACCCGTATTCGATCTTCACCCGGATACCAAACCATAATGTTGGAAGTGGGAATTGAACCCATGATCACCTAAGTGAACATAAGGCCTCTCCACCACTCCACCACTATGGATGGATGTGATTTTTTTCTAACATTTTAATGGTAACAATAATAATAATAATAATAATAATAATAATAATAATAATAATAAAATTAAATGAAGAGGAAATGAAAGCGTTGAATTTTTATTTTATTTTTACTTAGTTCGGGTGTAGTGGAAGCGCTATAGGGCGGTATAACCCCATAGTGTTGGGGAACACCGCTCTCCCGGGCGATATGGGCGTTTTAGTGGTGGAGGGTTATGGATATAACGAGCGTTAGGCTTAAAAATTGGAAGAGGATTTGGTTTTCGACCGTTGGTAACGGTCATATTCTTAAAAAAAAACTATTTTATTCACTATATATATATATATATACAACATATACAATTCTACACACAAACAAATACACACACATTACACATACAATTTAACTAGATCAAAATATACACACAAATCACCATAATTACACAAACAATTATTTTACGACGACGGTGCGGAAGAGGAAGAAGCCGTTACGAGTGCGGTTATGCTAGCGTCGAGCGCGATGCAACACCTACATAATGCGCCCTCACGGCTGATATTGTCTAGGGAATATATACAACGAGACCGTGTATCCGCCAATGAGCGTTTAATGAATGATTATATCAATGCGAATCCGGTTTACGGCCCTGATATGTTTAGGCGAAGATTTCGGATGAGTAAGACCTTATTTTTGCGCATTACCGAAGATTTAGAGTCAACATACGACTACTTTAAGCAAAAACCCGACGCTAGAGGGTGTTTAGGATTCACCGCAATTCAAAATGTCACTTCCGCATTACGTGTGCTCGCCTACGGGAACACATATGATATCAATGACGAGTATTTGAAGATGGCGGAGAAAACCACACGCGATACCTTGGAGTATTTCTGCTATGGTATATTTACAAATTTAAATATATTTATAATTATAATTAGTAGTTACATTATATATATATATATATATATTATTTTTTTAGGTATATGCTAATTATATGCAAAACGATACTTGAGAACCCCGACATGGAACGACCTTCAACAGCTATACGAAGCGCATTTACAAAAACATGGCTTACCCGGCATGATTGGTAGTATAGACTGTCGTCAATGGCGGTGGTATAGTTGTCCAACCGCATGGCAAGGTCAACATACACGCGGTGACCAAAAGGGACTAACGTTGGTTTTACAAGCAGTTGCCTCACAAGACCTGTGGGTTTGGTCGGCCTTCTTTGGTCTCGCCGGGTGTATGAACGATATAAATACTTTTCAGTTTTCGCTATTGCTAGAGTCTTACATTGGCGGAACAATACCGAAAGCTGGGTTTTATGCAAATAATAATTACTACAAGCATGGATACTACTTGGCGGATGGTATATATCCGGAGTATTCAATGCTCGTCAAAACGTTTAGTAAAACCCAAGAATATTTTAAGACACTTCATAAGTCAGCAAGAAAGGACGTCGAGAGATGTTTTGGCGTTTTTCAAAGCCGATGGCATTTTGTTAGAAATCCTTGTCGCGTGTGGGAAAAAAGAAAGGATTAGAATGGTGATGTATGTTTGTATCATAATGCATAATATGATACTTGAAGACGAAGGAAAGGCAATATGCCCAAACTATTTTCCGAAAGATGATGTTCAAGGGACACAAGCGACAATGGAACAAAGATTGCAAAACAGTACCATGTTGCGTTCCACGGATATACGTAACGTGTTGAAGACGGATTTGGTCGAGGAAGCATGGGCTATTCGCCCGATTCAAAACAACGAACACGAAGAAGAAGAAGGAGAAGGAGAAGGAGAAGGAGAAGGAGAAGAAGAATGAGAAGAAAATGAAGATGAAGAAGACGACGACAACGAGTAGTAATTTATAATTTTAATATTTGTAATTTTTTTTATTTAATGAAATATTATTAGGTATTTAATATTATTATTTAAATAAAAAACAATAATTAAGTAATGATTACTCAATCATTTATAACGCCTCATAATGTCTCTTCCCACTACACCCTTTTTTTCCATAACGCCCTTTCTATTACTTTATAATATTTTATTCCCTATAACGCTCTATACCGCCCCTCCACTATATATGCCTTGTAGTTTGATATAAAAAAAATATTCGTGGACCCAAAAAATGTAGCCTAATTAATGCTACACAGAGAAACAAAAAAGTCAGATAGTTAAGCTCTTGTTGCTTTTCTTCACAAACCTCTTGGAATGACCTTAGAGGTTAGAATTTATGCTTCTTTAAGGAGGTATTGGATACCTCTCACTTTCTCTTTTCTCATCTTTCTCTTGCTGTCTTCCAATCTCTTGCTATCTTTATGGATCTTTTGTAAACTATATATATTTGTGTAAGCAACAAGGGACGGGACATCCATGATGCACTAAAATTGACAATGATTTAAAAGAAGATTAATAGATTAAGGGGATGTTTAGCAGCATTGTGTTAAGCTATTAAGAGGTCTGACCTATTAACTGGTAGCTTTTGGATCAGTCAACATGTCTAAAAATTTACCCATTAAGATGTGTCTTTTCAGTAAACCAAATACAACTGATGATTCACATGTAATCTCTTAATAATGAAATCATTAAGAGGTTACCAAACAACCCCTAACATGATGAAATATATTTGACTTGTTTAGTCAATGATCCGAACACAAAACATCTTATGGGAAGATTGAGCATTTAGAAATTTTGATGTGGAATTGGGAACATACCATATACCTTGGTCCTTGGATATTGTGATCATTTCTTACTGATGCGTGAAAATTTCAAGATTAATAAGCTTGTTGAGTTGTTTATCGGTGAGATTGTATCTTTGGATAGAGTAACACTTACTGTTGTGTTAAAATAGTAAGTTTAACATAAGGATTGCCATTTTAAAATGTAGAACATGCACTCGTGTGTTGGGGTGAGGTTAGTCAATGGGAGATGGTTTAAATAGATGTAGATATAGTGGTTTATGACATTGAACGCATTAAATTTGGGAACCAATCAACGAGATGAGAAAGAAATATCCCTACTTCTTATGAAGAATTCGTGTATGCATTGGTGATATAGTTGTAACACACATACTTTGATATTTGTGTCATTATATAAATATCCTGATTATGTGTCTATATAAGTGCGCGCACACACATGTACATTTACATGTATATGCATAGGGGAATTCAATGGACCATTATACATGTTGCTTCATTAGTGGTACATAGGTATAAAAATGGAAATGAGGGTTCATATATATGGGGACGTTAATTCTCAATTCAGATATATATACATGCAAATGGAATACTAATTTAATAATTCTTTCTCTGTTACTTCTTTTCGCATGCCAATGGTCATATATTCGACCTATTGCTCGTCCATTTTGGAGTCATTGTACCGCCACGGTCACCTTTGTATTCGATCACCGCGAAGTAACAACCATGCAATCCAAACCTTAATCCTAATATATAGATGCCTTTAAACATACCATCACCATTGCAAACCCAACACTGATGACACACATGTACCCAAGTGTCACCACTATTTTTCTGGTTTCACTTTATTATGTTCATTGGATTTTTTGATTTTTTTTGATAAAATGGTGGCATAGTACAAGAATTTTGTGCAACTAGTGTGTGTCGGGGATGATTTTGTGCATATGGTGAATCCGCAAGTTGAACTTGCGGATTATGTTTATGTGGACAACGACTTTGCTTCTCGTTTGATGACTAGGAGGAAAGAGAAATGTGTTGTTGAGGTGTGTTAGGAGAGAGAAAGTGAATCCGCAAGTTCAACTTGTAGATTCAATGCCACCTCAATAACACCTTTATCTTCCCTCCTAGTTATCAACCGAGCAGCAAAGTCGTTGTCCACATAAGCATAATCCGCAAGTTTAACTTGCGGATTCACCATTTGCACAAATCCATCATTGACACACGCTAGTTGCAAAAAAAAAAAAAAATTGTACCGTACCACCATTTTATCAAAAATCATGTTAATTGTTTCACTTTATTATGTTCACTTTATTGGAACTTGGTTAGTTTGAATGGCATTTTGTTATATTGTGTAGATATAACATTATAATGTATGAAATTGGCATATACATATAGTGTGATGTGCCTGAATTGGATGTGTAAATCACATGTTTTTTTTTTAATATGCCCATTTCTATGCACTACAAAGAAAAGCAACAATAGTGGAGACTGTTGTTGCCGCTAATGCGTCACCGCTATTGTCGTTATGCCAAAACATCTCCGCTAACGCCTTACGTCGTTAATACTGACCCGTCACCTTTAAAGACGGGTTGGTTGACCAACGACAACAAACTTCGGAAAGAGCTTTAGCGGAAACATATGTCTCCGATAGAGCTCTTCATGGAAAATTGACATTTCTAACTTGACTACGAGCATTTTTGCTATATATATGAATTGACATTTCACTTTGTGTCAATTTTGATGATGTATTTCTGAATTTGATTTGTTGGGTGAAAATGATACGAGGGAGATGATCTTGTCTCACAAAGCGTCTTGGTATTTTTATTTATCTTACTTTCAATTCATGCACATGTTTATGCCGTGGAAATCAGACCATAAATTCATAGAATTATATAGATGAATAAAGAAATTGTAGAGGTTTTTTGTTTTTGTTTTTTTAGTGCTACAGTACAAATTATTTGTGCAAATGGAGGTTGTGAGATCGATTTGGACTTTTGGTGTAACCGTAATCTCAGGTTGCGGTTTAGGGTGAAATCGATCAAAGGATGATGACTAGATAAATGTGTCTAGGTGGTGGATATATGGACGAGTGTGACTAGGATGAAACCGCAAGCTTAGGTTGTGAATTCGTGCCAACTTTATTAAAACCGCAAGCTCAGGTTGCAAATAATTTTGCACTGTGAGTTAAAGGTTTGCAAAGATCGACCAAAGCTAATGTCAATTGGACTAATTAAATTGATCTGGGCGTGATGAAGTGCAAGGTTAATTTTAATATTGTTGAAATGTTTAAATATTTGTTGAGTGGATTTGCAAGCATTTAGATAGGTTTCTAAATTTCAAGACGGACAATAATAGTGCAAGTGAATTTACTACTTTTATATTGGACCCACATAATTTAGGTTTAACAAATCATCACCTGTGTCATCCCCTTTGTTAAACTTAATTTTCAAGTGGGGGACCGCAAACAATATTGGACATGTAGTTATTGATTTTTTTTTTTTTTTTTTTTGACCTAGAGAATTGATGCAACGTGGGCCACTTCTTAGATCATGTGTTCTTAGACTCCATATCATATGTAGTAACGTATTACTCTAAGATAATATAGTTTGAATACTCTTGGATAGTGTAGGTGTCTAAATGTAACTTCTGTATCTATATATATATCCTTGTAAACCATCAAATTATAAAAAAATTAAAATTAAAGATGGTTCATGGTCCACGGCGGTTCTTATTAGGGCCAGCCCTGACTCTGGCCCACCTAGTTTTTTCGTTTCGTAGTGTAAATTTTACTGAAAATTTTTAAAAAAAATTATATGTATTGAGTCCGGCCCTACCGGATTTTTCGTTCAAGATCCACCACTGTTCATGGTATCAGCCAATCCAAGTGGTTGAGCATCCCAACCCTTTCCTTTCCTTTTTCTCTTTGCTGCAGTTTCTCATCCCTTTGTCTTTCCCATCGTTCCTTTCTACTTCCTTCTTCTTTTTCTTTTTGCCTTATTTCGATCCTCTGTTCCTTTTTTGTCCTAATTCCATGGGTGCTTCCTCTTCAACAAACACTCCTCCAATGAATGGTTTGGCACCCATGATTGCCATTAAACTTAACTCCATCAATTAAATATATTGGAGAACTCAAATGCTTCATCTTCTCTCTTACCAAGGTGTTTTATCCCATGTTGATGGCATCAAAACAGCCCCTCCATCTATGGTTACCAACAACGATAAACAAGTTTCTAATCCGGACTATATATCATGGCTTCGCGATGAACAACAAACACTTATTCTTCTTAATGCTTCTCTAACCGAAGAAGCCTTATCTGTTACAGTCGGCTTATCTTCCGCACGTGACATTTGGCTCGCCCTTGAGGCCGCTTTTTGTAACAAGTCGTCTGAGCGTGTTCAAAAGTTACAGGATCATCTTCATGTTCTTAAAAAGGTGACAAAACGGTTGCGGAATTTGGACGCGCCTTTAAGGCAATTTGTGATCAACTTAATGCCATTGGGCGTCCCGTTGATTCAATGGACCAACTTCATTGGTTTTTATGCGGTCTTGGTCCAACCTTTGAAAGCTTCTCAACCAACATGCGCACTACTCGTCTCATTCCGTCACTTACAGATCTTATTGCTAATGCTGAAAGTCATGAAATGTTTATTAAAAAGCTGCATGGTCCCGACAATTCTCCTCATATTGCTTTTTTGGTACAGTTTCCAAAACCATCTACTATGGACCACAAAGGCTCTTCCTTAGGCGGTATGTATCGGCCTAACAGGCCCACTTATGGTCAGTCCAGGTCCAATAAGAAACCGGGCCACTATGCGTCTCAATGTTATCAGCTTGCCACTTTTGCAACTGCTGCTTCTCCTTCTAATGCTCAATTGGCCCAAGCGTTTCATGCTCAGAGTCAAGTCAATTCTACGGTTCCTGATTGGGCAGGTGATACGGGTGCTTCAACCCATATGCTTCCACCAAATGATATCTTTCAAAATGTGACTCCTACTCCAGGTAATCAAAGAGTGTATTTTGGAAATGGTGAATTGTTACCAATCACTCACGTTGGTGACACAAAAATCCTTGGTAATATTGCTCTCAATGACGTTTTGGTTGTTCCAAATCCAACAAAAAATCTCCTTATTTCTATTGGAAAATTGACTGAAGATAATCATGTTGATGTTTTATTTTCTCATCCGTATTTTTATATTCAGGATCGTCGAACCAAGGAAACTCTAGCTCGGGGTTGTCGTGAAGACAATCTCTATGTTCTTCGCAACACTCATAAAGCTCATGTTGCAACACGTTCGTGCCCCAAAGCTTCCTTTGAGTTATGGCATCCCGTCTTGGGCATGTCAATTTTGATGTCGTGAATGCCCTTAAAAATAATGGTTGTTTCTCTTTTACGTCTTTATTACCTAAACCAGGTCTTTTGCTCGTCTTGTGAACTTGCCAAGTCAAAAAGGCAACCTTTGTTTTGAATAATAAACGAACCTCTTTTCCATTAGAAATCATTCATTGTGACTTATGGGGAATATCTCCTATAAATCTGTTGATCATTTCTTGTATTATGTTGCGTTTGTTGATGATTTCTCTCGCTTTACTTGGTTGTGTCATTTGAAAGCAAAATCAAACTTTATTGAAGCATTATCTATATTTGTACCTTTTGTTCAAACACAATTTTCTACAAAAATAAAAATCTTTCAAAGTGACGGTGGCACAGAATTTATCAACAATCGTCTACATCGCTTGTTTGAACAAAATGGTACCTTTCATCGTATGTCTTATCCTTATACCCCACAACAAAATGGACGGGTTGAACGTAAACATTGACATGATGTGGAAACATGTTTGGCTATGCTTTTTCATGCCAAGGTTCCAACTAACTATTGGGCGGATGCTTTTTCATCGGTTGTTTTCATCATTAACTGATTACCCTCCTCCTTGTTATCCGGTTAGTCTCCGTTTGAATTACTATATCATCAGACACCGGATTATGAGTCGTTTCGGTCATTTGGTTGCCGTGTGTTTCCTTTTCTTCAGGATTATGCTAAAAATAAGTTATCTCCCTGAAGCATCCCTTGCATTTTTTTAGGATATTGTAATAAATATAAAAGCCATAGATGTCTTGGTCCATTCACCTCTCGCATATATGTTACCCGTTATGTTCGTTTTGACGAGTTTTACTTTCCATTTGACTCTACCACATTAGCCACCTCTATTAATTTGTTGGAAGTGTCCACCTTTTTAGATACCTTTCCCACTACCATCAACACACATTCACCCACTTCACCTCCCATTAAGCCTTCATACACTACTGTTACCCAAACTCCTACTTGTGTTCCTTTTCCACCAGCCTACAAACAACCCGAATTATTACCTTTATCGTGGCCCAACCTCTTCCAACTGGCCCAATTATAATTCTACATAATGTTGCCTCTCCTGACTCACATACACATCATGACCCCACTTAAATTTCCTCAACCGATTTACCAGGCCCAATCCCTAACACCGACACAACTTCACCCACTTTTCCATCTACAGTCTAAACAAATCCTTTTCCTGCTCACCCTCGTGTTACTCCAGCTTCTCCAACCTCTACGCCATCAACTACACCACATTCTACTCCACCAAATTTACCCTCTTCTTCGACACCTTCTCCTGATCCGGTTGATGCCCCTCAACCACTTCCGTTTCATCCCATGATCACCCGAGCGGAAGTCGGTATCTTCAAGTCGCGTCACCGTGTCGACCTGGCGTACACTGATCATTTACACTACCTCGAGCTTTATTTGTTGCTGTCGATCCCAAAACTTTTATTACAGCATCTAAAGATACAAAGTAGATTCGGGCGGTGACCGATGAAATTAATGCTCTTCATAAAAACAACACTTGGACTCTTATGCCTCGCCCATCTAATGCCAACATCGTTGGTTCAAAATGGGTATTTCGCACCAAATATCGGTCTGATGGGTCAATTGAGCGACACAAGGATCGATTAGTTGCTCAAGGTTTTACACAAATTCCTAGCATTGATTACTCTCATACGTTCAGTCTAGTTGTTAAAGCTACCATTGTTCGTACTGTTCTTGCTCTTGTAGTTATAAATGATTGGCCCCTTCATCAACTGGATGTTAAAAATGCCTTTTTACATGGTCATCTCACTGAAAATGTTTTTATGGAACAACCCACTGGCTTTGTTGATTCTCATTTTCCTAGGGCATGATTTCATTGTCTCAGTTTGTTTCTTACAACGAGTGGTTTCTTGCGTAGTCGTGCTGATCCATCGTTATTTATTTTCAAACGTGATACATGTGTCATGTATCTCCTCGTTTATGTTAATGATCTAGTTTTAACTGGAAATCAACGATCTACTCTCACTTCATTCATCTCATGTCTCAACAATGAATTTGTCATTAAGGATCTTTGGAAGCTTAACTACTTTCTGGGACTGGAGGCTACCTACACAGAAAATGGTCTTTTCTTAAATCAGTCAAAATATACTTTAGATATTTTATCTCGTGCTAAGATGTTGGATGCAAAACCTGCGCCAACACATTTAAGCACCAATGTTTCTTTTGTTTCTACAGGTGACATGTTTTCGGATGTTTCTCATTATCGTTCTATTGTGGGTGCCCTTCAGTATTTAACTATTAAACGACCAGATATTGCATATGCTGACAATAAAGTCAGTCAATTTCTTCATGCTCCTACAGTTGATCATTTTCAAGAAGTGAAACGTATTTTACGTTATCTCAAAGGGACTCTTGCTTTTGAACTTCATTATACTCGTCCGTCTCGTACAACATTACTTGGGGTACTCAGATGCTGATTAGGCTCGCTGCTTGGAAACAAGACGTTCTACTTACGGATATTCTATATTCTTGGGTGGAAATTTAATTCCGTGGAGTGATAAAAAGCAACCAACTGTTGCTCGTTCCAGCTATGAATCAGAATATCGAGCTATGGAAAACATTGCTGCAGAGATTGTCTGGATAACTCATCTTCTTCAAGAACTTCATGCCTTGCCCCCTAATCGACCAACTATACTATGTGATAATCAAAGTGCCATATTTCTCACTCAAAACTCCGTCTCTCATAAACGGGCTAAACATATTGATATTGACTACCATTTCTTACGTGAGCTAGTGGCCGCTGGAAAATTAGCTACTAATTTTATTCCAACCAAGCTTCAGGTTGCTGATATTTTTACAAAAAGTCTTTCGTTCTCAGTTCAATATCTTTCATGACATGCTTCGCATAGGACCACCACCGTTTCGCTTGCTTGCTTGCGGGGGGATTAAGATAATATAGTTTGAATACTTTTGTATAGTGTAGGTGCCTAAATGTATCTTTTGTATCCATATATATGTATCCTTGTAACCATCTGAAGAAACGAGTATCACGGTGATTAATACTTAATCACCATGGGGTCACTACATGTTGTTACTTGTAACATCGCAAAATTTTTCCCCAAATTTTTATACATAAAAGCCCTTATTTTATACATCATTATCATTAATTTTATACAAATGTGCCTAAGTCTTTATTTTCCTAACACACAACTTATATATATATATATATAATAATCAGATTTTTTTTCTTATAACCAAACTTATACACCTATCTTAACCCATTAGCATAACCCAACCAAGCCCACAACCAAAACCCAATACTTAATCTAATACCCCTTTTATTTTTGAAGCCCAAACCATCAAACCCAGCCCAAGACTGGCCCACACCTTCTTCCCTCTCCTCTAGTCTGTTTAAAAAAAAATATAGAAATTTTTTTTTTGTTGAAGCCGGGACTCGAACCCGAGCAACAACAAGTCCAACCCCTTTAACAATAACGACCCAACCAACTGAGCCACAACTCATTCCTGTTATAATCCCAACCCGATTATTATAAAAGGCTTCTTAAAATACTTATTCTTCTTCTACACATGCTCGCTGCTATATACCAGCCAAGCAACCCTTTTTTTGTTGCTTTTTGTTGACTTTTGATTGAACCTGTATATAGAAACAACTGACTAACTGATTCGTGACATGTAATTACGCGTATTATACACAAAAAACACAATCACAACATCCCAATTTAAGCTAATTACGCGTATGTATTAAAGGTACGGGTCAAAATTTCCTAATCTATGAATCATATGCTATAGTATAAATTGAACCCTCCTTGACAAGCTATAAGTGCCGAAAATTCTTTCCCTCTCTCTCAAATCCTTCTGTTCAAAGCTTTAATTCACGATTTCAAGACCCGTTGACCTTTTCTTTGACTCGATCTTTCTGGATAGCCTCGTGTTTTGTAAGTCCCGGTTAAATACATGTTTTCGTTCTTTGATATGGTCCGATTAATAACCCCATAGTCTCTGGGATAAATTCTTGTTAATCGGATCAATTGATAAACCTAGGGTTCATACGTTTTGCTTTTGGGGAAGATGATAACCGTACATATATGTTTAAAAACATTTTAAATACAAACTTTAACAACCATCTGATCTAGATCAGATGGTTATGTATAATGTGGTTGAAGCAGATGGTCTTGAGTTCGATTCCTTTTGACAGCAAGTTTTTTTTTTTTAGAAAACCCTTTCTTATATATTTTTGTTACTAACTTTTAAAATAGTTTTTAAATACCAAAAATGATTTATAAATTCTATCTTAAGTTACTTTATGTTATTCAGAAGGTAAAGTTTAACATACAATTTTTAGTTTTTCAAAAATCATTTATTTATTATATATAATAAATATTACAAGTTTATTCTATTATAATTATAAAAATTCTATAAAAATATCAAAACGATTTTATAAAATTCCACAAAAATTATCCTAAACTTATAAAACAATAAATATTCCAGAAATGATTTTTATTTCTGAAAAATCATTTATTTAATATTTTTAATCAATTATTGTTATTTTTAATCATAAATAAATCATAATAAATTCATTTTTCAATATTTTTGCACCAAAATTTTATATAAATTTTTCTGTCCATTTAGAACAGATATAAAAATTTTAATTTAAAAATTCTTTAATTTTAATATTTTTAGATATTAAAGTTATATTTTGGCAAAATAGAAATAAATAGACTAAATATTCTATTTTTAAGGAAATAATTTTATAAAAATTATTTTCATACTCAAAACCTTATAATGTGATCATTCTTAATCAAAAACCTACAAAAAACTTTTGTTTATTTATTTATCGAATTTCTTTTATTTGTTAAACAATTTAATTAATAATCAAACGAATACTTATCCCCAAATTTGAAACCCTAGAACATATTTGTAGACTAGAAAGACTTAGACATATTTATTACCTTATATATAGGGTAATACTTGGCATCGTTGGGCTACACTTATTCTATTTCACGAGACTTAACATTTTGCTAAGGTGAGTTTACATAGCCCCTTTTTTTCTGTTTTACATTTTGGGGTGAAACATGTTTAAACATTTTATACACTATCATTTACTCATTCTTACATTGTTGAAACTTGTGATTCCACTACACTATCATTTACTCATTCTATCATTTGACTGTAACAAAAAGACACAGTACAATCATTAACATTGATCAAGCTGTCTGTTTAGATTATAGCGCTATAGGTCTGACAAACCCATCCCCCAACATAAATTCAGGGATGATCGATAACAGTTACACTTTTACTAACTTGCGAGTTAGGTCTCAGTCGACACAAGGTTTGATTGTACAAAGACGCATTGTTACATGTCGGACTTATACTCTATCATTATACAACTGTGATTGTTGTACAAACCATTGTTATCTATTATATTCGAAAACCTATGTATTCTCACCAACTTTTGTTGACCCAAAATATTTTCAAACTTAACATGTTTCAGGTTATAGCTTGCCTGAAGATTTGAGTTAATGCTTGAAGATGTGTACTTAGTATTATTCATTTTGATGTACGAATTCTTGTAGAGCAATTGTATATAATGTAATTAAATAAATTATTGAAATTTATTATTGACCATGAGCTACTGAACAATCATCACTACGTGACATCCCGATGTTTCCGCCATCGGTTGGGGTGTTACATTACTCAAGAACAACCCTTTGCCCACACCGGAGGTAAAACCGTAACCGTGAAAGTTAATACAAGTGTGAGTGTGGTGAAAGTGAGAACACAAGAATATAAGTGGTTCAGTCGTTAATGACCTACATCCACTGTAAAGAGATTAATCTTATTACTTTGCAGATTACAAGGCTATTACAAGGATGATCTCTATTCTAGCTTGTGCATACGAGTGTTGATTTTCGAATCCATTGCAAAGGAGATGATGTCTTCTATTTATAAGAGAAGTCGTGGGCCATGGGAGACGACCCACGAGAAGCTAAAGTTGATCTGGGCTTTGATTGGGCCTAGAGGTCTTCGGCCCATGAAATTGTCGGGAAACGGGTGGCAATAAATGTTGACATGAGATTGATTGAAAAGGCGCAGCCCTCCCACCCCCTAGCCGTGGTGCTGGTCTGCAAAAGTTACATGTGGCGCCTCCTGATTGGGCGCTAGCGGCGCTTCGTTCTGACACAGCATGGTTGACTTACCTGCTGGCGTCTGATGTGGCGTCTGGCAGCAGGTAAGCACGTCTGTACCATGCTCTGACCAGTATTGTGGGCAGCAGCATGGTGGAAGCATGGAAGCAGTCACGTCACTGTTCTCGTCAGTGGTTATTGGACCACCCCTGACACGTGTCGTTATATGATTGGCGCAAAGCCTGCCCAGATCTGAGTGAATCTTCATTTTTGATCGTCCGTACCTCGTACTAAAAGCTGTGGCTGGACGAATATTCCACGCGTGGAAGTAAGCGCGAAGATTCCCCTGAGGTGCTGACGTGAATGAAGTCACCTCACGCATGAAGTGACTTTTCATGCCGAATTATGTCCGCGGGTTAAGGCGACAGTCTGAGGATGCTTGCCTATCCGTGCTGATGTGCTCAACGCTTAGACTATTGAAAAGTGGGATAGGAACGCCGTCCGCGCGAGGATTGGACTCCTTATCCCTTCACCATCAAATTATCAAAAATTAAAGATCATTCAATTACCATAATGCCCCTTCATAAATCATTATAGAACAAGTGGCAAGAATCACATAAACCAAAACTTCATGCCTTTTCACCGATTTCCCTGATGTTTTCATAATCACGTCAACACCCAATTTTCAACCATAATGCCTACGATGTCGGTTTACAAGACACTATGGGACATTATTGAAGGAGGAAAACGCCCAAACCCTCTCCCACTGCACAAGGTCAAAAAAAGTTCATTTGTGCCCCTAGATAATTAGTAATACTTTGGCTTTGGGGGTAGGAGTTTAACATTATTACATGGGCCAACAGAAAATATTGCAAAAATAGGGTGTGGGAGGGGTGAACTTAAAAAACATTTATTTTATGTCAATTGTAGTGTGAATGCTTAATCAGGCTAAAAGCTTACATAGGGGGAGTTGTCGATTCAGTTGTAATCTCGAATTAATCTGGTGAGTCATATTTGAGGAGGATTATAAGGACCAAGAGTCCAAGACTAATGATCATGAAGAGTCAAAAGTTATTTGGAATTACAAGTAAAGGGAGGAGTCAAAACATGCACCACCATTGTCCACCACCCCCAATAGTCTACCACAAGCAGCCACCTTCTGTGTTCATCACCAACCCTTCACCTCCAAATTCTCACCACTATTCAAGCACCACCACCCCCTTCGTCCGGGAAGGAAATAGCAAGAAATATATTTTGGAATAGCATTAACATTAGCGGAACTTGGTTACTAACCTTGTAGGAAATTTATAACTTTTTACACTCCTACGTTTGAATGACGCAACAAGTATTATCACATCTAAGGTGGGGACGGGGCGTCACCAGAAAAGCTCATGAGTATCCCATTACCAGCACGGTAACACCGTCACCACCACGCTGGTAGGGGTCTCGTGAACCGTTTTTTTGGTTCTATCTAACGGGCTGGTAAAGAAAAATAATAATTGCAACGGTCGAATTTAAGTACTTATTTTATTACTTTTTTGACCGTTATTTTCAAAAGGTATATAATGTGGACGGTTTAAATAAAAAAAACACAAACAAACAACTAGATTAACTAAAACACAAACAAAACAAATGGATCCAAGGAAAACAAAAAGTGTTTCAAAGGGTAGCAGTGCAGAATTGATTAAAAATAAGTGAAAGAAAAAATTAAAACTATTAGCACCCCTTCCCTCTAAGAAAACTATACATTTAGACTATGAGGAGTGGTGGGGGGGGGGGGGGGGGGGGGAGAGGTGGGGGGAAGCGCCATGTGGCACTTGTGGGGCCCTTTTGGGGGTGGAAAATAATTGTGGGGAGTGGAAGGGGGGGAAGAGGTGGGGGGAAGTGCCATGTGGCATTTTTTTTTTATTTTTTTTTTAACTTTGTTATATAAAACAATAATAATAATAAATATTTTTTATTAATAACAAACCTAGAAAAATACAAAAAAAAAACCTAGAAAATTAAAAAAAATACAATAAAACCGAAAAAAATTAAAAACTAACAAATCAGTTCAGATTATATTTTTCGATAATATCACGCTTCATTTGAAGCGTCATCTCTAACTCCGGCCCTTGCATATGGTCGGTGTTCATGGCGAGAAATTTCAAATCCTCGCGTTTTTCGCGCTGCTCTCTGATAGACAATTTGCGCTCTTTCATAGTCAACTTCTTTTCAAACGCTTCGCGAATACTTTTTTTCTCCTCGAGCATTTTTTCTTGAATCGTATTGAACTGAATCATGGTGGCATTTAAATCTTGCAAGTCAGCGCTGTAAGCGCCGGTTGATCCAGAACCCGAACCCGAGGCAGTAGATTTTTGCGCCCTCTTTTTTGACTTATCTCTACCGGGTGGGCGACTCAATTCCTCTTCAAACTCGTCATCATCCAAATTAACGGCTTCTACGTTTTCAGGACCAGTTTGACGGTTTCTTGACGATCCTGTTTTCGACCTTTTTGCGGAGTTGCTTGCAGTGGGGACGTACGCTCATTTTGAGTGGTTCTTGGCGACTTCCCAACAATGAAGAAACTTGAATTCGAGACCGGTTTCGTTACGATACGCTAATAGCGACCGGCTGAGGTTGTCGGTGTCCGTTTCACCGCTTTTTGGATTGTTTCTTGCGTGATAATAATGCGGTTGAAACGCGTTCATTGCCCTGTTTATCTCTGTCCACTTGGACGAGAGACTATCGTTTGCTCGATAGAACTCTCGTCCCATCAACCCATGGAACGCGACGTTTATGTCGTTCCAAAAGTCGATTTTATGGCGACTAGTTCCTACAAAAAAAAAAAAAAAATATTAGCAACACCAAGTGTATAAAAATCATGTTAAAAAAATTATTACCAATACCTTCTTGTTTTTCCGACTCGCTTATCCACGCTTTCGTTATAGCGAGCTCTTCATCGGGTGTCCACTTAAGTGGTTGGCGGTTAGCGGCGGCTATTGCTTTTTCCTCCGGGGTCTTCCTCCTGTGACTTCTTCTTGCACGGGGGTTTTACCCGAAGATGATCCCGCGACATTTTGGGGTTGTGTTTCGGGTACGGTTTGGGTTAAAGGAAGTTGTGAAGGAACGAGCGAATCATTGAATGGGAAATTAGGATAAATTTGCCCACTAATGAAACCCGCATAACCCGCGTAGTCGGGGCAAGGTGAAGGAATGGGTGGACGGTTTGGGATCGGGCGAACCGGTGGTGTATTCGGGTTTGGGACAAACGCGTAAGGGTTGTTCGGGTCGAAGCCTCGGTTGTATGGGTTCATTGTTGGTTGAGGAAGTGTATAAAATTTAGATGAAAAGTGTATAAATTTTGGTTGAAAAGTGTATAAAAATTGGTTAAAGTGGGTGTTTTGTAGTGAAATGAGGGTAATTTATAAATTTTTATTTTTTTGACCGTTGCCATGACCGTTGGGTTTAAATTTTTTTTTTTTTTTTTAATTTGACCGTTGAAAATGAAGCCCTCTCCACTAAACTCGCGCCACGTGTCCCCCATCACCCCCCCCCCCCCACGCCGTGGACTTCCTCCCGCCCCCCCCCCACTCCCGCCCCTCTCCACGCCATTAAGCGGCGGTGTTCCCCCCCTTCCCGCCCTCTCTCCCGCCCCCACTCCGCATAGTCTTATAGAGATAACATACGTTAGAAAATGCACCAACAGGTTCTCACTGCTGTACCTTACAATTTCTTTAATGATCAATAATAATAACATTAAGACAATATCTCAACAAATCATATCAGTATATAAAACAGAAACCCAAAAGTTTAATATCTCAACTGACTTTATCTGAATCTACCCAAAACAAGTAACACAACAAGCTGTTGAACTCTAACCATAAAACAGTAACCAAATTTCCACTCTTTTGATGTTTCTTTTAACCCCTTCGGCTTCTGACTTCATCATATTTATCAATAAACATAGGTGGATACAAATCCTTACCTAATTCTGCTGAGTAAAGATCAGTGTCACTTCTTCTTGCTGTCACCCCCTTTGAAAGTGGACTCGGTTTGTTACCATTAGATCGCCTTTTAGCTTTGATGGACTCAGTGAGACTCATGTAACTCGGTTTGCTTACGCTTCCCTCTTTACTGCCACTTTTGCTTGATAAACGGGTTTCTGAAGTTGAAGATGACGAATTGGTTGATGATGCAGTGTCATCAAACACAGAACCAGAACACGGGTTTGATGATGATTGTGTTAGCGGGCTTGAGATAAACGGTCTTGTAGAGACCCGCGTTGAAACTAGATTTTTTCTAATCTTTAGTGAGTCATGTTCAGTAGAATACGAGCAAGATTTAACACTGCGGTCGTCAAAGTTCTTTATTTCAGATGAAACTTTACGAGAATCATTGCTTTCCCATGATTTAGCAGCCATCCATCCATTTAACCAGCTCCATTCGGCGTTTTCTTTGCCTGATCTTGGCGAAACAACCTTATTCTTCGCTAATAAGCTGTTTGGATTCGTTCTTTGTCGCTAAAGCACAAACGAAAACACATATCATGTTACTAATAAGTAGGGGTGCAAATGAGCCGAGTAGCTCGCGAGTTACTCGAGATCGGCTCGAGAAAAAGCTCGAAACGAGCCGAGCCATATCGAGCTCAAGCTCGAGCCTCGTTTATTTATCGAGCCCGAGCTCGAGCGTGGCATATAAAGCTCGTCAGGCTCGTCGAGCCTTAGTATAATATTAGTTTTATTAATATTTTATAATATTTGCCCGACATTTAAAGACGTTTAGTAACCGAGCCGATCTGAGCTTTAGACTTATCAAGCTATCGAGCCTAATCGAGCCTATATTTATATTATTTTTATTTAATATATTAACAAAATAAACACTAAACGAGCCAAGCTCGAGCTTGAGAAACTACCAACGAGCCGAACGCGAGCTTTAAAAACAAAGCTCAAACCGAGCCGAGCTCGGGCTCTTATACGTTAATCGAGCTCGGGCTCGGCTCTGCTCGTTTGCACCCCTACTAGTAATATGCAATTAAACACACACTACAAATATTCCAAAATAGCAAAACCATTACCTGTTGATAAAGGGCATAAGCCTTAGCTCTATCCCTCTTAATGGCACCATCTTGTTTCATTTGTTCTTTTGTCCTCAATTCGTCGGCTGTTCCATGACTATTGCACCATCCACCCTATCCAGTAAAATTTAAAAATCACTAGCTTGGTAAATGGTAACTAATAATTACACTCTAAAATGCGAAAAACAACGTTGTTTAGAAAATAATTTCATTGTACCTCAGACTTTTTGTCAATGCCTGCTTGGTTTCTAGATGCTACAGGGCACTCTGTTGTCCCGGCAGCTTGAGCTCTGGCTCGAGCCTGGGCCCGAACTAGAGCCTGCATGCACCTAAGTGTCACGTCGGCTTGTTTTCGAACGAGCCGTCCCCGTACTATTGCTTGGAGCCTGACCAACGCTTTTAGTGCCCGTAAAGCTTGTCTCGCCTTAAAACAGGCATATTAATAGAGATATAAATTAGTAAGATCATTGCATTTTGTGATGGTTTTATATATACAGTTATTAAACCAGTTATTTTGAAAAGCAGCGCACTAACTAGGGGTGGTCATCGAATCGAATAACGAATTTTTGAATTATTCGAATCGAATTTTTTGAATAATTTATTTTTTTTACTAAATTCGTATTCGATTAAAAGCTGACCAATTCGATTCGAATTCGTATTCAAATAAAAAACTCAATTTGAATTCGTATTAGAAACTCGAATTCAAAGCGAATTCATATAAATTCGTTTAAGGTTAAGACTTAACTAGTTAGGCTTGGGCTTGGTAATGAGCTAATTTATGACCAAAACTGACTATTTTTTACAATGACCCAAACTCAGCAAACTGCTATACTAGATTATTAGAATTCTTTACTAAAAATACAGTTATTTTGCAAAAAACAGTCCACTAACATGCATTTAACCAACCCCTTTGAAGTGGATTTCTAATAAAACCATTAAAACCACAAAAGAAACCTAAATATGACATCGATTCAGACTATATTTTGTATGTATTATATGTATATATAGTTTAAAAAAATAAAAAATAAATAATTTTTCTTAAAAAAAAGCGGATTAAAAGTATGTCAGAATTTCTCGAATCTTTTTATTCATTTAAGAGAAATTATATAAGTACTTGAAAAAATATACAATAGTTGACCGGTCAACCTAACACCAGTAGAATTGACCGGTCAACGTAGCACAATTTGGTTCATTATCTGGAAAAATCCTCAAGATATATATCCAAAATGTTAAAATAAGACACGTTTATAATTTTTCCAAGTAGCATAGCATGTCAAAATATAAAAATTAATGGTTTAAAACATACCAGAAAAGAGCGAAAAACCGATTGAATTCGAATAGCAGCCCATTCCTGCCTAACAAACAAGAAATCCTTAGGCGGGGCTCTAACGACAGCAGCAACAGCAGCAGAAAACGGAACCTCTTCGGAACGCGAAGCATCCGAAGTCGACAACCGTCCTTTCACCCCCTTTGAAGCCGAACATCCCGCTGAGGGGCTCCTCCATAGCCTCCATGTTCTGCTCTTGTTACCCCCAATCTTCTCCTACCAAAACACAATGAATATATCAGTCAAACACTATAAAAAATAAACACATTGAGAATTGAATAAATAAATAAGAATTGAAAGAGAAGTTACTGGATCAGTGGAATTGGACTTTTGAAAACCGATTAATGATTTGATCCATCTAGCAGAGCCTCCCATTTGAGAGTACGGAAGCCTGTTACTGGTGTGTTGTTAAATAATAAATATTTATAAGTTTAGTTTTGAGAAGCAAATAAAGTTATGAAGGAAGGAAGGAAGGAAGGGGGAGAGTCGTTTGAATTTTGAAAGAAAAGTGGAAATTAAAGGAGAAAAGAAAGTAACGGATAGTTTTTATTAAATATGAAATATTGTGCTGCATTTAATGGGCGCGTCAATTGGTGGGTTCTTCCATGTTTCAGGGGACGGACTCACACAATTCTATTCGGATCCCAAGGAACCACAACGGCCAAATTATTCTTGGGCTTCTATGATAGGATTTCGAACCGGCCCAAGTGGCAACGTTTATTTTGTTTTAAATCAATAATCGAATTTATTGGTTGGCCCGCACGATGCGTCCATGTGTTATCGAGCCTCTTTTGAAGAGCGCAGTCTAATCCGTCACCTTAAACACTTATATTTGGGTATTATTATTATTACTAATCTATATATACTATCTATAAAGCATGAGGTAAGGATTCCTGCAAAAGTTAAGTATAAATTTAATTGCAGTAAGTACAAACATTTGATGCATTTGTATAGGGGTAAATCAGTCTTTTTAACATTGAACAATACATAGCGTAATGGGATACAAAAGGATTGCAAATTCAATTCACTAGGCCTGATGCAATCAGTGCTTTATACGTTTCTCCAACATTCAACAATACTAAATGTCTCAAATTGAATTCTACGCTTCATTTAACATCTCCCTTCTATTGACAACCTTTACTATAATCAATTTCCTTGAATACAAGAATGTGAACAGCCCATTCCCCATTCATAGCACACGATCCCAACCAACACCTTATGAACCTCCAATAACTGATCCCAGTTAGGTTTTATCAAACAAAAAGCCATGACAGAGGATAGCATCAATGAACAAGTACGGGACGACGAGCTTCGAGAGGTAAATAATATATTACATTTATAATTTGATGTTATGCTTAATTCTGTGTGAATTTTTTTTCAATTAGTGGTTCCCCCTAATATCGTCCTCAGATTCAAGCAACTAAGCATGTTCATGTTTAGATGTCTACCTTCGTCACTTCTCATTCTAGAAATCGGTAACCGATAATCCGTATTTGCTTTCATTATACTATTATTTGTCGATTTGTATGATTAAATATGTGATTTGTTTAGTTTAGAAGGTATTTCTTGATGTTTTGGGTTTGTTCAAGTTGATTTCGAATTATGAGTGAATTACTGCACTAGAACACAATGATATTTGGATACTTGCGAAAAATACAGGTTCAATCTTGCGGCTCATGTTAAATAATTTCATGATATATTTTTAAGCATTTGTTCTTGGATTTGAATTCGCTTTTATTTACCCTAAGATTTAATATAAACATTATTAATAGCATTAAAATGTAATGTCGGCTCTGAGAGGACGTGTACTATTCCCCTCAATACAACTGGCCGGTGCATCTTCTAAGTCACCGTACAAGTCCCTTAAGCAGCTTAGTTACCTGCTGAACAGGTATCTCCCTTTACCCTCTACATCTGTCCATCAACACCTCTCTCCTCCTTCTCCTCCTGCTTCCTCTTTGTGTCACCCATCATCCCATCTCTACATCGCATGTAACACCCCAACCGATGGCGGAATCATCGAGGTGCCACGTAGTGACGATTGTTCAAAAGCTCATGGTACTAAAATGTAAATATTATTGAATAATCAAAATTGTCTTACATGGAAATGGAAAATACATTGTCTAAATGAAATGTAAATATTGAAATAACTGAATTAAAATAAGCACTAAATGTTCCTTGCTAAAGCACTAGATCAAACTGCACCTGAAACATGTACAAATAGATTTGGTCAACATATGAAATGTTGGTGAGCATTCCTAGTTTTGATATATATATATTTAGTAGGTTAAAAGATATGCAATTCAAGTGCAAGCTACAGTGCAAATATGTAAACTATGTATCATACAAATGAGCGAAATCAACCCTGTGACTGTATAATGTACTGTATGAACTGTAGTGTACTCAACCAATAAATGGATGATAACTTAACACTGGCCACGGATTCTCCGATGAAAAAGGGGGAGAATCAACCTAGGCGGGTTGTCAATCCAAATAGCGCTATCCAATGTTAAGGTCGGCTTGTACAATGTTAATGATTTCACTAAGTACAAATGTATTCTACATGTAATGTTTAAGCATAAAGCACGTTTGTAAACAAATGCACATAGTACTAGAATTGTATTGTAAAAATGTGAACTTGTATTTGTAATTTGTATAAGTGTACATGTAACACCCCAAAAATGAATAAAAGCAAAAAGGGATAGGAAATACTCACAGTTCACGTAATAACTTGAATTTGAACTTGGACAAAGAAATATGAATTGAGATTACTCCCAAATGATTAACCTAAAGTAATTGATAATGTGTAAGTGAAATAACTCTAGGATACATGTATTTCTAGGGCTTCGAATTGGGGACAAACGTTTATTTGATTAATAATAATTTGTTTATTAAATATGAGAAATTTAGTGAATAAATAAACAAAAGTCTTTTTGTAAAATTTTAAGTTGAATATAATCACAACATAAGGTTTTAAGTATGAAAATAATTTTTATAAAATTATTTTATTGAAAATAGAATATTTAATCTAATTATTTCAAATTGGCAAAATACGACTTTAATATCTAAAAATATTAAAATCAAAGAATTCTTGAATTAAAAATTGTATTTCTGTTCCAAATGAATAGAAATAATTCATGTAAAATTTTGGTGCAAAAATATTGAAAAATGAATTTATTATGAATTATTTATGATTAAAACTAACAAAAATTAATTAAAAATATTAAATAAATGATTTTTCATAAAAATAAATTTATTAATATAAATTTTAGAGTCTTGGAAAGCTGGGATAATTTTTATAAAGTTTTTGAACTAAGATTGCTATTTTTAATAATTAAATGTATTTATATTAGATATATAAACATAAAGAAATGGAAAAGAAAAACTGAAAAAAAAGAATTACTAAAACACGCCCACTACTGGGCTCGAACCCGTGACCTGTGGTGTGAGAGTGCACGCCCAGACCAACTGGTCTGGGTGTGTGTTTGTTGATTGTTTTGATTTCGCGTTTTATTTATATAATACCTTAAACACTCATCTTCCCCAATTACATAAGAACAAACCCTAGTTTTCCTAATCAAACAAATTCGTGTCCAATAGCCCCTGAATCATTGGGGCTATTGTTCACGAGATGTTGTACAATGAAACCCACAAAAAAAGAAAGCTTACAAGATACGTATTCGTGGGTTTATGCTCGGTCAACCAAAAGTCAAACGTGAATCCAAAATGCTTTGAAAGATGATAATATCAGAATTTGAGGTTAAGGGAGATGAGTGAGCGAGTTGTTAAGCTGTTCCAATGCTCAATTTATAGTGCAAGTGTCTAGATCAATCAATTGGTAAGGTTGACCTTGTGTTAAATGGGTTTTGTCAATTTAGGTATGATTAGTATGAATTGAAGACAATAATACGCGTATAGACTCGTGACAGGCCGATGATTGTGATTCCAAGTCAACCAAGATAAATTTCGCGTTAATCAAGCTAGTTAATTGGTCAAGGGAGAAGAAAAATAAAAAAAAAAAAAGAAATAAATCTGCTACTGCTCGCTGATGTACCAGGGAAGAAGAAAGGGCGCGCAGACAAGGGTTAAATACATTATGGATTGGAATAACAAACAAGGAAGAGGCTTGGCCTAGTGGTGGACGCGTGTGTGTTGTGTGCGGGAGGTCTCCGGTTCGAGCCTTAGGAGAGGCAGCCATTTTCCTATTTTTTTTGTTAACTGAAATCAAGAGGGGAGGGAATGGGCCTGCTGTCTAGTGGGCTCAAATGGTGGATTGGGCCGAGTCTGGGCTTCAGGAAAGATATGGTTGGGTTGGGTTGGGTTTAGAAAATGGTTTAATGGTTCTAAATAAATAAAATCTGTTTTTTTTTTTTTTTTAACTTATAAAATCTGAAATTTTTTTTTTATTATTATTATTATTATTATTATTATTATTACAAAAATAAAGAAAAGTGACGGATGTCACATCGCATCTCCTGAACCCGGTAACAATACACATCGCGTTTTATGGTTTCCAAAATGGAATCCGGCAACAACACCACTTACAAACCCGTGTTCGCCGCTTTCTGGCCGACGGGGTGTTTTTATGCTGTATCCGGCTGGGCGGTGGCTGTGGTGGTGGGGCCGGTGGTTGTTACGTGGTTTTAGCTGTGAGACGATGACATAGCAGTGGTTGCAGTCAAGTGGCGGCGGTGGTAGGCCCACTTTAAAACTAGCTAGCGGCGGCGGTGGTGGTTAGCGTGTTAGATCACCTGATGCATGTGGCTTTTTCGCCATGCCGATGGTCGTGGTGACTGGATTTTTTTTTTAATGTTGATCGGAGAGGACGGAGATGGTGGGGTTAGGTGTGTTCGTGGTTGCTGAGGTCATTATCAGAGATGGTTGTCGTGGTTACAACAGTTGTTGGCGATGGTGTTTGGGTGGACCTTTCAGATGGTGGTGGTAGAGAAAAGTACAGATAGAGAGGTAGAGACGGAGTGAGGGAGGAGGGGAATGAACAGATAGAGAGGTAGAGAGAGAATTGGGGGAAATTGAAGTGTGGTTTAGGACTTGAGTGTATTGAAACTTGCTGGCACTTCATAATGGTAAGTCTCCAAAGTTTTCCTTTTTGTAATAAAACGTTGATACATTGGTAGACAATCAATTGTATTTCACCCTTAGTTAAAAAATTTGTGTCTGATTCTATAATTGTCGTTTAAGTTTTGTAAAGTGGTGTTTCAAAGTGTTTGAGTTTTATAATGTAAACTGTCTTCCTTGAGGCAAAGTGCCAAAGAATAAAATACAACTGACGAGTGATGGGATCATGACTATTAATTTAGATAACTACTGGATGATGATGGCTTGTATTACTCCCTGATGAAATGTAGTTAGCTACTATACAATTGCTTCTTCCCATTTAGTTTCTCTTTATCTGTATTGCATGCTTTTGCTCACAACTGATTTGAATTTTCAGATTATCCTATTGTTTATGATTTTTTTTTCTAATCTGTCTAATTCGGGTGTACTGCAATCTGCCTCATTATGTGGGGTATAATCTAAGATCTCAAGGTATATATTTTTAGTGATCATCCTGGTACCATTCCTCCCCAAGAGGCCAAGGCGGTGATCACGAGGTAGGAATATGGTCGAACCCAATTCGTTCCATGTAGCCGACCGAACTCGAACCGTTCATACATATATGACTATTCACTATTTCCCTTGGCCTAATGTGTCATACCAGATTGGAAAAGATGTTGTCACACCCCAACCGATGGCGGAATCATCGAGGTGAGACTTAGTGGTAGATTGTTCAAAGACTTCATGACATTAGATTTTGTGACAATATAGTTTAAAGATAGAATTTCATTTATTGTCTAAAAATAGAAATACAAGTAGTTCAGATAACGAAAAATACAACAACAAGAATATGATAACTTGAACTAGAGTGAGTTTCTATGTCCAATCCTAAGTAGTTTTCTTGAATGTCCTGCAATAAATATTTCCTGCAACATGTATAAAATATCCGTCAACACATAAAGCATTGGTGAGCATACTAGTTTTGACATACATACATAGTATAATAAAGTTTTGCTTATAGGCATATGCAAGAGAACCATACAAACGGCGACTAGCCACGAAGAATTTTGCTTAACATGACCCATGTAGGGGGCGGATAGCCAATCCTATAGCGCTATACATGCAAGGTGGGTTGTCAACTATATGAACATTTGTATGTTAGAGTAAATAATTCTACATAGCATAGCGTACAAGCATATAATAGACTTTAGATTGCGCATGATAGAATTTAGAATATGATAAGACTTTAGACTAAGCATAATAGATTGTAGAGTTTAAAATCGTTTGAGTTTTGATAGTGATACATGTTGAGCCCCAAAGAATAAAGGATAAAAGGGGGACAAGTATGAACTCACCTTTGGGTGCGTTTTAGCAAGGTTCCAAAAGAATGAGTCTTGGGGGATTAGTTCCTTAGCCTTGGTTAACTAGAATTAGAAAAATAAAGAGTCTTAGGTTCGAGTTTAGATTATAGATTCAAGAGAGTCAAGCAAGCCTTTTAGGCAAACCAAGCACAAATTGCCTTTAGGGCAATCCGGATGGTCATGAGAGTCAAGTAGTGCCTTTAAGGCTAACCAAAACACAAACCACCATAAAGGTGATTCGGATGGTCAAGAGAGTCAAGTATTGGTAAGGTAGGGATGTATCCGCAAACCTTCCAAGTTATTAGATTAGTAGAGTTTTGAAAGTATATATTTTAGTATTTACATAATATAACTATAGGGTTAAAGTAGTGTATGGTGACTTAGTTTGGAAGAGCCTTGGCTTTCCTTTGTCAACCATTAACCATAGCACAAGTCCATTAAGTTGTTGGTGAACTTGGTTGGTATCACTTCAACTAACCTTCTAGTACATAAAAACAATAGAAGATGAACCACCTTTGAGGCCTCATTTTGGTGTCCTACTCATATTTATTTGCCATAGCAAACAAGAGCAAGGTCCTAGAGGTTTCCCCAAGGGGTTAGAAGAAGAGGAGAAATGAAGAAAGAAAAGAGAAGTGAGAGTTTAAAATGAGAAAACTCACTTAGAAGTGGGCTTCCATCACTTAGGATTTCTTGAAGAATTTAGATGTTTAGAGAGGATTTGAGATTGAGTAAGTGTTAGAATGGGTAGGGAGTGGTGTATTTATAGGTGGGGTGAGTTGGTTGGGTATTAAATGGAGTAAATGGGGTAGTTAGGAAGAGATTAGGTAGGGGTTAAGTTTAATTATCATAGGGTGGTCATGGTTGTGTAATGTTAGTGTTCAAATAAAAAAAAAAAAAGAAACGATAGAAAAAAAAACAACAAACGAACATCCATGTGATGTTGTTCTTGTTTTTGAATTGAATTGAAAGTCAACATAAGGTATTAATTGGTCACGTTTTTTTTTAACTAAAGTATTACTAATATATATATATATATATATATATATAATAAGTATATATATATATGTTTAAAAATAACTAAATATATATTAAGATCTTAACTAAATGAGTTTCTAGATTGATTAGGATATAATATATTGACGACTCGCCAATAATTGGTAAGAGTAACATAAAAGAAGCGAATAAAGGCGAACTTAGAATTTGTTAAGTATAGAATTTAAAATACAAGAAAAGTTAAAAATAACGCGATGTTACATTCTCCCCTACTTTAGGAAATTTCGTCTCGAAATTTAATTAAGAGTCAACCTTTTTTAAAAAAATAGGTAAGTGGTTTGATATGGGTTTAATAAAAACAAGGCTTGTTAGTTTATTATGTTTAAAGCAAATAAGGTATCTAGTCACTATGCGATAACATGCTCGTAAGAGAAATACTTTTAAAATTTTAACCCAAGGCTATACGTAGAAATTTGAAAGTTTAACCGACTAAAGCATTTTTGTAAATAGTGAATGAAAAAGGGTACGTATAAGTAGGTTTGTGTATGGGGTTAATGTAACAAATGTTGGGAAGAATAGTGAATATACGATATAACATATACATATACGAAATAGTAAAATTTTTTGGGAATGTAAGCAAATATATTGTATAACACAGAGGAAGTAGTAGAAATTTTGGCTTGTAAAAAAAATGTCCTTGGGTAATTGAGTGAAATAGTAAATATGTGAGCATAATGAGTGACTAGATGCGGGAATGAGTAGTATTTAGTAATAGATATTCGGTTTGCACAAGGTCGAAAATTTTATTAGAAAAACTTTTAGAAGGCGATTAAATAAACGAGAAATTGGACTATTTGAAAACAACTTTTTGGTGATATAAATAGTATTTATTTAGTTTTGAAATCCAGTGCATAATTAGTCTAGGAAATATATAAAAGTGAGACGAATCTTGTTTTACATGCATAAATGCTTTTAGAGATTAAGGCCAGAGCTTACGGGATTTAGAAATAGATTCTTGATAATGGAAGGATTGCTGATTAAGCAAGGAAAACACGAGGAAGGAACGAAGTTTGATGGAGATTACAAGTATAGATTATTCACGACAAGAATGATGTTGCATAGTAGAGAGTGTGGTTCAAAACAAGGTTATAATATGCATAAAAGATAAATAATGCAAGCGTAATTAGACTAGTAAACTATAACATAAACGGTATCGCAAAAGATAAATAACGTAAGTGTTGGTCAAAATTTAAACTCGACACCCAAAACTTCTCATGGCACGAATAACTCTACTTTTGGTAGTATGACAGGACATTTATGTATAGGATGTACCAGCGGCGTATCCACCATGCCGGTATCATACCTCATCCGTGTTGTTATTCAAGTCATGATAGGTTACATACACTAGGACTTGTTATGTTTTCCATACGCCCAATTTTTGTAATTACGTGTGCACCCGTAATTAGTCCAATTGTCGTATGGTCCACATAATTTGTCTTAGTTATGTGTGGGTCGCTAGTGGTCACAAAATACTTATACACAAAGGAAAATACATTAAACAGTTTTGATGTTGCAAACATAGCAAGCAACGTGACATGCAAACACATAATGCGAAAAAGGCATTAAGCAAGTTTTTTTTTGTGTTATCCGTACGCGTTTTTTTTGTGTAGTTTTATGGTTTCATGATATAATGGTGTAGACTTGTGCATATGTGGTTACGTTCAGATGTATAAAATCAAACAAAAGCATAGACAATTGGATTCCTAATGAAAACGCGTAAAATGTTTTGACTGTGGGCAACATAGAATTCGGGTTTATCACAAATTGAGTTTTATGGGTACGCGAGCAATCTAGCTTTTCAAGACTAAGGGCCAAGTTTGATGGTAGAAGAATTTAGTTCGTTGGATGTTAAAGAAAAACATATTTAATTGAAGTGGGGAAAATTTAGTGTAAAAGTTTTATCGAAGATGGTCGTTTGATTTATGAAATATCCATTTTATTAAGCAAGAAAAAATAGTTTATTGACAATTTTAGTTTGGCGTTGATGAATATTTTGATTCGTGATACGATTTTAAGAAAAAAGTTTTATAAAGAAGTAGGTTATTTGTTTTAGCGTGTCTTTGCTCATAAGTCCTGTTTGCTAAAAAAAATTCTTTTGTTATGGACGACATTAGGCGTCCTGAAAACAAAATTTATTTTTAACACTTTTACCATTTAAAATCTCGTTTGTTATAACCACTTGACACACATTTGTTAGTGGTTTGAAGGTTGAAAGTGAGAATTTTATATAAGAATAAGCATCCTCTTAGGAATAGTAGGAAGAACTCTGTTCAAAAATTTAAAAAAAGATTGCACGCGAGGAGAAAAGGGTTTTGCGATGTTTGAATTTTGCCGATAATTACGATTGTAACCTAAGATAATAATAGTATGTCTTAATTCATAAAAGAAAATTTCAAATCCGAACAATTTCTTGAAAACATTACATAAAGAAATTCTCATTTTTTTATAAAGAAAAGATAAATCAATCTTCTTTAGTATGGTGAGTGGGTCTTCCAGCATCGTAGATCACCATGGCAAGTCTTGGACACCGGTTGCGTCCATGGGTCGGATCGTTGCACTTGGAGCATATCCATCCATTGGCTTTAGTGAATGAGGTAGTACTAGTAGGTTTTTCAGGTCCTGGTTTAGTGGTACGGCGACATGTTTTGGCTAAATGACCATATGTACCACAGTTGGCGCATATGCGGCATTGTGTGTGAGTGGGATGGTGATATTTACAACTGTCGCATAGCGGAAAGGTTCCACGGTACTGCTTTTTGTTGGAATTCGGAGTCTCAGGAGTTGTGGAAGTGTGGTTTCGTTTGAGGGTTTTGCATTTTCGGTTACCCTTTCTCGTTTGTTTGGTAGGGGTATGGGTAAATGGTTTAGTATCTACATAGTTTGTATTTTCCTGGATGGTATCGCTGGAGTTTGGAGTTGGGTTTGTTGGTGTCTCTAGGTTAGGGAGAATCTTGATCAATTTTTGGGCAATAAGACTCGCCAGTTGGTTGAGATCGATGCTGTTGAGACGGGAAGACATGTTCGAGAATCATACATAGGAAAATTTACATAAGCGGTTTTAAGCAAGGTGACTTTTGAATTTAGAAAATAAGTTACTAGAATTTTGTTTAACAATGAAAAGCTTGCGGGTAAGATTAGATCGGTGAAATTGATGCAAATTTAGATAAACAAAATACATAAGCTCAAGTTGTTCTCATAGATTTAGTATGCAAGTTCAAGTTACACGTATAGGATGCAAGTTTCACATTGTTCAAATAGCGTAACACATATGTATAAGCAAGTATAGTGCACTTAGTTAACATAAAGGAGTTTTGATTTATGTTGGTTTGCGATTATTAGTATTGTTTGGAGGTTGCTAGAGTACTTGAGATGCGAGTCTTGAGAGCCTTTGCGAGTAGTAAAAAAAAAAAAAATAAATAAATCGAATATATGTAGTGAAAACATAGCATGAAAACAACATTGAAAATAATATTAACATAAAATGAGGGGCTTGTTTTAAGCAAGCCATTGGAGTGTTCCGGAACGGAACTAAGACTAACCAAAGTGGTTCGAATTTACCTTTGAGTTTGAAAACATGCTTTGGCCTAATAGGTGGAATACTCTCGCTGAAACTTTCGGTTAACGGTATTCACCCTTCCAGTTACTACATGTTTCTTGTCATTAGTAAATTTGAGACTTTGGCGAGATTTAAAATAAAATATCAAGGATTGAAACTAGTCGCTAAGTTGCGGATTTCACTCCTATCTTAGCGATGTCGTTTCTTTGAGTGTGGTTTGTACACTTTGTCCAACGTGGTAAGAAAATTAATTCTAACCTTCGATTGGTAAGTGTCCACTAGAATGAGAATTGTGAAATTTCCACCAAGGTGAGGATATCACTCCTATCTTGGTGTAGTTTCAAAAATACAAAGAATTTTCGCAGATCGAAAGTTATCACCAAAGTGAGGGTTTCACGCCTATTTTGGTGATTTCCTTTCGTTTGTGTTATACGAGCGTCTTTGAGTGTAGAGTAATCCACAAATAGGAAGGTAAATTTTAAGGACCAAGAGAATGGAGTAGAAGCAAGATAGGGAGAACAAGTATTTTAAGCATGATAAAAGGAATGGTCAAAAGGGTTCTTAACTATAGTCTAGGTCAAACATGACAATTTTTCCTAGATCCCTATAGTCATGGCTCTGATACCAATCTGTCACACCCCAACCGATGGCGGAATCATCGAAGTGAGACTTAGTGGTAGATTGTTCAAAGACTTCATGACACTAGATTTTGTGACAATATAGTTTAAAGATAGAATTTCATTTATTGTCTAAAAATAGAAATACAAGTAGTTCAGATAACGAAAAATACAACAACAAGAATATGATAACTTGAACTAGAGTGAGTTTCTATGTCCAATCCTAAGTAGTTTTCTTGAATGTCCTGCAATAAATATTTCCTGCAACATGTATAAAATATCCGTCAACACATAAAGCATTGGTGAGCATACTAGTTTTGAGATACATACATAGTATAATAAAGTTTTGCTTATAGGCATATGCAAGAGAACCATACAAAAGGCGACTAGCCACGAAGAATTTTGCTTAACATGACCCATGTAGGGGGCGGATAGCCAATCCTATAGCGCTATACATGCAAGGTGGGTTGTCAACTATATGAACATTTGTATGTTAGAGTAAATAATTCTACATAGCATAGCGTACAAGCATATAATAGACTTTAGATTGCGCATGATAGAATTTAGAATATGATAAGACTTTAGACTAAGCATAATAGATTGTAGAGTTTAAAATCGTTTGAGTTTTGATAGTGATACATGTTGAGCCCCAAAGAATAAAGGATAAAAGGGGGACAAGTATGAACTCACCTTTGGGTGCGTTTTAGCAAGGTTCCAAAAGAATGAGTCTTGGGGGATTAGTTCCTTAGCCTTGGTTAACTAGAATTAGAAAAATAAAGAGTCTTAGGTTCGAGTTTAGATTATAGATTCAAGAGAGTCAAGCAAGCCTTTTAGGCAAACCAAGCACAAATTGCCTTTAGGGCAATCCGGATGGTCATGAGAGTCAAGTAGTGCCTTTAAGGCTAACCAAAACACAAACCACCATAAAGGTGATTCGGATGGTCAAGAGAGTCAAGTATTGGTAAGGTAGGGATGTATCCACAAACCTTCCAAGTTATTAGATTAGTAGAGTTTTGAAAGTATATATTTTAGTATTTACATAATATAACTATAGGGTTAAAGTAGTGTATGGTGACTTAGTTTGGAAGAGCCTTGGCTTTCCTTTGTCAACCATTAACCATAGCACAAGTCCATTAAGTTGTTGGTGAACTTGGTTGGTATCACTTCAACTAACCTTCTAGTACATAAAAACAATAGAGGATGAACCACCTTTGAGGCCTCATTTTGGTGTCCTACTCATATTTATTTGTCATAGCAAACAAGAGCAAGGTCCTAGAGGTTTCCCCAAGGGGTTAGAAGAAGAGGAGAAATGAAGAAAGAAAAGGGAAGTGAGAGTTTAAAATGAGAAAACTCACTTAGAAGTGGGCTTCCATCACTTAGGATTTCTTGAAGAATTTAGATGTTTAGAGAGGATTTGAGATTGAGTAAGTGTTAGAATGGGTAGGGAGTGGTGTATTTATAGGTGGGGTGAGTTGGTTGGGTATTAAATGGAGTAAATGGGGTAGTTAGGAAGAGATTAGGTAGGGGTTAAGTTTAATTATCATAGGGTGGTCATGGTTGTGTAATGTTAGTGTTCAAAAAAAAAAAAAAAAAGAAACGATAGAAAAAAAAAAAACAACAAACGAACATCCATGTGATGTTGTTCTTGTTTTTGAATTGAATTGAAAGTCAACATAAGGTATTAATTGGTCACGTTTTTTTTTAACTAAAGTATTACTAATATATATATATATATATATAATAAGTATATATATATATGTTTAAAAATAACTAAATATATATTAAGATCTTAACTAAATGAGTTTCTAGATTGATTAGGATATAATATATTGACGACTCGCCAATAATTGGTAAGAGTAACATAAAAGAAGCGAATAAAGGCGAACTTAGAATTTGTTAAGTATAGAATTTAAAATACAAGAAAAGTTAAAAATAACGCGATGTTACAGATGTTGCCACACAATGTGTTCAAGGGTGGATTGGATGGCTCCCGTCAAGTAACAACATCAATTTTCTGGCTGGTTGAATTTAGCAACAAACAAAACATCTACAAATAAATGAATAGTTTGATACTGTTGGTTTTTTCTCTTGTTCTTTGGCACGTGATCATTTTTACTACTTTGAATGATAATGAGAAGTTCTTATCATGAGAGGGTTGTAAACTAGCACAAAACGAGTATCGGGCACTACATTATCGTCACCGTTGCATCACGTAAGTTTCCGACAATATGTGCTCCAATATATGTCACCCCGCCGCAATGCGCGGACACCCCACTAGTACTAATGTTGTGAATTAAATTATCTCATGTGCATTAAGCGATGTATTAATTAAGAGAAGTTTATTAAATGATGGCAGATTATGGAATACTGCACATAACACTTTTACCCTATGTTTCGAACGTTGTAAGAGACGTTTTATAAATAATGTGAAATTACTATCTTTTTCTATCTAAAATTCTTTATTATGTAATGGTAGGTTGGCTCGCACTATACTTGTTATATTTGTGCATTATTATTATTATATCTAAAAGTTAAATAATTATATACTTTTGTATTTAAATAAGATACTACGTGATGAGGTGAGTGTCACCGAAGCTCTTTAAAGAACACATTTTAACTCGTTATGCTTTAAAAAACTATTTATATCCCTTTGTAGCTTTAAAAATTATCATATTTTCACAACGGGCAGCTTTGGTAGATCCCACCTGGTTTCGAAGTTGTGGTCAAGTAACACTACGACAATACAATCGATAGCGATCGGTAATTATTTATCATTAACATTAATATTACTTATGAATTATTATTAAACTATTTAGTTTTTTTTTTTGAAAGGCGAATTTCATTAAACAAAAATCAAGACCGGGACTTCCTAAGACAGAAAACCCCACGAGCCAAAATTACATCACATCAAAAGTAAAGGACTTCCAACCCTTTCAATCCACCCCACCAAATTTGCCTCTACTACAAAACCAAAGATAAGACAATGACTTAACGTCAGCCACTAATTCTACGACGTTCCTATTCTTCTGAGAAAAAAAGCCGTTCATTTCTAGCTTTCCAAAGACGCCAGCAAGCCACCATGAATATCCCATACAAGATCTCTTTTCGCGACTTCGACCAACCCGAACTATCCACCACTTCCACTATATCTTTTGTATCAAAAAAATAAATGGGAGGTAAATGAACCCAATTAGCAATACCCTGCCACATACCAGTCGCCAAACCACAAGCCGTGAAAACATGATCCGCGCACTCTTCAACCTCGCCACAAACGCACATGTGCATTAAACTATTTAGTTATTTAGTAGAAAGTTTTAAGAGTTTCATATTTAATACGTGCATTAATTATTTAAATCTATTTCATAATTATTTTAATATTCATGTAGAATACCATTTTAACACTTTTTTTAAAGCCTAATTTATTTTTTAATCCTGTGGTCATTGAGACTTGAACCTAAGACCTCCCACAACCTAGGTGTTTTAAAAGCTTTGCCTTTGCCAATTAACCACCACCCCATTGGTTACCATTTTGACACCTATCTAACTTCATTAAGTTGCTCTAACATAAGCATTATATGTTGTAATTCATTAAATTTTGTTGGAATCCTTTAAAAAAGCATTATAGTATAGTATAGATCAGTATTGCAAAAGTCGGCCTACTTGGCCTTGTACTCGTCTTTGGATCACTTCCAAGGCGAGTTTACCCTAGTTGGACTTGCCTAGTCGTTGGTAGTCAATATCGGCCAACTCGGGCTTGTACTCGGCGGTCAAAATTAGTCAACATCGGGCTACTCAGCCTTGTCTCGATGAAGTTTGAAAATTAAACATGTACCATTTTGAATTATGATTATTTTTACACATATACAATATAATTATTATTTTTATATATTTATCATGTCTCCATACTCCTTGAATACTCCCTGAATACTCCAAACTCTCTAATTAGTCGACCAACGACTGCATGGCGACTTCTGCAACCCTAGTATAAATATTATAGATATAGAGGAATATAGATTAACTCATCTTAATACACGATAAACATAGTAACAAGATCATTTTTTTAGAGAAAATTACACAGATTGTCCTTTAGTTTTACCCAAAATTGCATCCTATGTCCTTTTTTTGAATTTTTGACTCCTTATGTCCTTTGTTTTATACACTTGTTACACCGTTTGTCCTTTAAGCCAAACCTCGTTAAAAAAGTCTGTTAAGTCGATCACGTGCCCCTCATGTGAGGGGCAATCCTGTCTTTTCACCCTCAAAAGGACAATCTGTGCAATTTCATGTATAACTAAAGGACAATCTGTGAAATTCTCTCTAATAATAATAATAATAATAATAATAATAGGAAAATTAATAAAAATAAATTGTAACACCCCAACCGATGGCGGAATCATCGAGGTGCCACGTAGTGACGATTGTTCAAAAGCACATGGTACTAAAATGTAAATATTATTGAATAAACCAAAATTGTCTTACATGGAAATGGAAATACATTGTCTAAATGAAATGTAAATATTGAAATAACTGAATTTAAAATAAAGCACTAAATGTCTCTTTTAAAGCACTAGATCAAACTGCACCTGAAACATGTACAAAATAGATTTGGTCAACATATGAAATGTTGGTGAGCATTCCTAGTTTTGATATATATAGTAGGTTAAAAGTTATACAATTCAAGTGCATGCTACAGTGCAAATATGTAAACTATGTATCATACAAATGAGCGAAATCAACCCTGTGACTGTATAATGTACTGTATGAACTGTAGTGTACTTATCCAATAAATGGATAAAAAGCTTAACACTGGCCACGGATTCTCCGATGAAAAAGGGGGAGAATCAATCTAGGCGGGTTGTCAATCCAAATAGCGTTATCCAATGTTAAGGTCGGCTTGTACCATGTTAATGATTTCACTAAGTACAAATGTAATCCACATGTATTGTCTAAGCATAAAGCACGTTGTAAGCAATGCACATAGTACTAGAATTGTATTGTAAAAAATGTAAACTTGTATTTGAAATTGTAATAGTGTACATGTAACACCCCAAAAATGTATAAAAGCAAAAAGGGGTAGGAATACTCACAGTTCACGTAATAACTTGAAATTGGACTTGGACAACGAAATATGAATTGAGATTACTCCCAAATGATCAACCTAAAGTATTCGATAATGTGTAAGGGAAATAACTCTAGGATACATGTATTTCTAGGGCTTCGAATTGGGGATAAACGTTTATTTGATTATTAAACAAATTGTTTATAAATAAATAAAAGTCTCTTTGTAAAATTTTAAGTTGAATATAGTCACAACATAAGGTTTTAAATATGAAAATAATTTTTATAAAATTATTTTCTTGAAGATAGAATATTTAATCTAATTATTTCAAATTGTCAAAATATGACTTTAATATCTAAAAATATTAAAATTAAAGAATTTCTGAATTAAAAATTGTATTTCTGTTCCAAATGAATAGAAATAATTTATGTAAAATTTTGGTACAAAAATATTGTAAAATGAATTTATTATGAATTATTTATGATTAAAACTAACAAAAATTGATTAAAAATATTAAATAAACGATTTTTCTGAAATAAAAATTATTTCAGAAATGTTTAATGTTATATATACTTAGAATAATTTTTGTAGAAATTAATAAGATTGTTTTGATATTTTTATAGAATTTTATAAATAAAATAGAATAAACTTGATTTATTTATTATATATATTAAATAAATAAAATTTTGAAAACTAAAAATTGTAAGTTGAACTATTACATCAGATTAACACAAGATAATTTTTGTAGAATTTTTAAAAATGTTTTAGCATTTTAAAATGAATTTATAAGATTATAAGTATTATATATATATATGATTTGCTTAAAAAAAACAAAAAAAAACAAGAAAAAGGTTTGTCCAACCCGGGACTCGAACCCGCGTGGACCAGCAGACGAGCACCAGACACAACCACCTGGTCTAGACCAGTGGTTGTGTTTGGTTGTGGTTTATATAAAATAAATACCAAACACCCATGACGTGTTCTTCCCCAATTAATCAACTTCGAGCCCTAGAATTAAAATTGATCGAATTGCACAACATTAACCCAATTGATCATGGGGTTAATGTTGTGTAGGTTCCGATTAATGAAACCCATATCAAAAATTACACTTACAATCGCGATTAAGATACGAAATGGCTCGGTCAACTGTAAAGTCAAAACGCGATCAAATGCCAAGAACAGAGGATAATTGGGATGAATTTTAGAAAGATGTAATGGCGAGTTGTGACTGCTCTGAAATGATCAATTTATAATGAAATGGTTCGGTTGTTCGAAATGGAAATTGTTGACCTTGCTTTAAAACATAAACGCGTAAATGGGTTTTAATCGGGTATGTTTTGACCGCAATAATACGTTTAATACACTTATTATATGTAAATTTCGTCATACGAGCCAATTAATCAGTTCTTGCCATATTGTATTTGATTAAAAGTCAACAAAGGAGAAGAAATGGGGCTGCCTTCGTGTTCTGGATGCAGCAGCGTGAACAACATATTAGTAATAAGATGTTATATACAATTAAAATCGGGATAAGAACAAGGAATGAGTTGTGGCTCAGTGGTTAAGGCGGGTGTGTTTGGTTTGGTTCGGCGCCGGTTCGAAACCCGGCTTGAACACATTTTTTTTTATTTAAAACGGTAAAGAGGGAAGGAGGGGTTTGGGCTTGGTTTCAGGTGGGCCGGTTCAGCTGGGCTGGTCAGATGGGCCCTTGGGCTTCTGCTGTTGGGCTCAGCAGTAACAAGAGGTGAAATAGTTGGGTTATTGGGTTAAAGGTTATGGTTTGGGCTTGACAAGTGAGGGTGTTTATGGATATATATATATATATATATATATATAATCTGATTTTTTATTATTATTATTATTAATATTAATATTATTATTATTATTATTATTATTATATAAAAAAATAAAAAGTGACGGATGTCACAGCATCCCCTACTTTTAGAAACTTCGTCCCGAAGTTATTAGAAACATAGGGTTATGGATGCTTGGGTAAAAATTAAGGTAACCGCGATTTGGAAAGTTTGAATGATTTGGGTGAGAGGTTTGATGAGTGTGGGTTAATGATTGGATTAGGTTCGTCTCGAATAGCAAGGAAATAAAGATCTAGTAATTCACTAAGTTTCAAGTTTAGGAATCCTATGATGAATGTACGAGCTGATTGACTACAGAAAGACTAAATGAACTACCAAGTAAACAGAGTTCGTTCCTGGTCCGACTTCCAGTCTCACTTTCAACGGATCATTAGTGTTTGTATACAGGGTGTACCGCAGCTAACCCACCACACCTTTGATACCTTGAAAACGTACTGGACGTCTACCCAAAAACTCTAATAGAATTTCACACTACCCTAACGCACCTGTAAATTCATGATTACGTTCCGGACCGGAATCATCAATTTACCTTACATTAGGGTTTTATGTCCTTCTATGATCCTATTCTAACAACACATTAACGCAAATAAATTTCACAAGAAGAGGACACAACAAACACGTTGAGTTACAATGAGATGTTATCAATGAAATGAGGCCATGTAATAATGAGGTCAATTGCATGGGTTTGCAATAATAGTATTTAAGTATGGGCTACCACTCTTCCGAGGAGCCCTTTAAATGAAATGTTTATCTGAGTTGAGTGGATAATACACACATGCAAGCAAGTTTGTAAGCACTACAACCATTAAGTGTAAGTGTTATCTTAGTGGCCTATAGGAATAGTTTACGGGTATCATGAATAATTAAATGTCCAATGGATAGTCAAACTAAGGAAAAATCAGTTTCATGTAATAACCAATGATGTTTTTAGAAAGGCTCTGTGGGACCAAGCACCGAGGTTTGGAAATCAAGTCCAAATGTTTCAATGAAATGTAAAGTAGAGTCTGAAACTTATACGATATAAAATTAAACGTAATCAATATGATAAATTTCCAATCTGTGTTAATACACAATAGTATGCAAGGAAGTTTCTAGACGTTGTATGCTAATGAGTGCGACAAAATTGGGTACAAAATGAAAATAGAATCAAGAAAATGAAAACGCAAGTGTCGGATTCCCGAGTCTTAAGAAGGTTCCATCCATGGCTTAGCCAGGGGGGTTAACGTCATCCTGGCCGTTTACTTCGTTGACATTGATACCGAAGGCTCGTCCATGTGCCACCAGGCTTACATTATTCAATTTAGGGCATTGAGGTCGCATGTGGTTAGGGTCTCTACAATGATAACATGCTCGACCGTTAGAAATCTGTAGGGGTTCCTGGGCAGTTGTTTGATGATTACCCTGTGTCTCAACCATTACTCGACAAGTAGTGACAAAGTGTCCAAACCTTCCACATCTAGTGCATTGACGACATGGAAGATTTGCAGGGTGATGATACTTGCAAGTGTTGCATTGAGGATGGGTTCCCGTGTAGGCTTTCTTGATAGGAGGTTGAGTCACAGGATCCACAACAGTATGGTTCAGATTATCGCCCATTCGTTTCTTAGAGTTCGAAGCAGTAGTGGCGGCCTTTGCTAAAACAGTCTTAGGTTGTTCAACAGTATTGGTGGTTTTCTCAGTAGACGTCTTGGTGCCCTTTCTAACAAAGTTTCCTTTCCTTACGTGTTTGTCTGTTAAAGTGGCTGCAAGCTGGATGGCTTCTTCTACCGTAGTGGCTTTGCCTCCAGTGACAACGTCTTGAATCAGGTCAGGTAATCCCTCGATATATTTTTCGATTGCTCGAGAGACTGGGGTGACCATGTGTGGAACCAGTATGCTAAGTTCGTGATATCGAGTATTATACGCAAGATTCTCACCACTGTCTTGTTTTAGTCCGTGGAACTCTTCCTCCAGTTTCCTGATTTCGTTCCTAGGGCAGAATTTGGCGATCATGAGTTCCTTAACATCTGCCCAAGATAATGATAAAGCAATATCAGCTCCTCGATTGCGCTTTTCACCATTCCACCAGGTTAGCGCCCCCTTTTGAAGGACACTAGTAGCATAGCGAACGCGGAGTTCATCAGGACATTCACTGTTCACAAAAGTACTCTCCATGCTTTCAAACCATTGGAGGAGGCCAGTAGCACCCTCCTCACCAGTGAATTTTGTGGGGTTGCAGGAGTTAAAGTGTTTGAAAGTGCACCGAAATTGAGTCGTACTCCCTGTGTTGGCACTGTTACTATTCTGGGTTATCTCACTGACAAGGTTTGGGATCACTGCAGCAATTTGCTCGGCGACCAAAGATGCGAGGCGACGATCAGAACGTCGTCCAGAAGCACGAACAGGGCGTTGGCTGGCATCACGGAGCATGCGGCGAGCAGACATCTATGAGGTAGTTAATTAATAATCATGAGATTAGAAAATGTAAGTGTATAATCGTACAAATGATTTATGAAGATATGATCTTGTAAGCAATCATGATATGCAAAGTATTGTATATGAAACGAGAGGGTATTATTGGAAAAACTTGTACAAAATGCTTGGAGTGTCCTTGTCTAGCTGAAAAGCTCAACAAGAACGTTGACTTTTCAAAGGAATTGAACCCAATGGTGATCAAAGAAGACATGCTTTAGCCTATAAGTGGACACTCACTCCAGGAATCCCCAGGTAAGCATAACAGGTCCGTCAATGGATTTATGCGCTATGCTTGCCTATGCCAGAAAACCCAGTGTACAGGCATCCACCCTTCCAGATTGCACGTGTCCTTATCACACTCATTAAAGTTCAACATCTTTGAAGGAGCAAAAATAAGAGTAGGCATTATGAAAGGTACTGCTCCCGTTCCATGGTGATGTAAGCTTTCCACTCCTTGTAGGACACCATTTCTATGCACCAGGATGAAAGATGAGGAGAAATGGAGAAGAAGAGAAAGATAGTGGAAGGAAAGTAGAGGGAAATGAGGGTAAGACAATTTAGGAAATATTATGCATGAAAGTTCGGTTATAGTCTAGGCCATTTTATCTAATAACCTAGTTCCCTATAACCATGGCTCTGATACCAATCTGTAACACCCCAACCGATGGCGGAATCATCGAGGTGCCACGTAGTGACGATTGTTCAAAAGCACATGGTACTAAAATGTAAATATTATTGAATAAACCAAAATTGTCTTACATGGAAATGGAAATACATTGTCTAAATGAAATGTAAATATTGAAATAACTGAATTTAAAATAACGCACTAAATGTTTCTTGTTAAAGCACTAGATCAAACTGCACCTGAAACATGTACAAAATAGATTTGGTCAACATATGAAATGTTGGTGAGCATTCCTAGTTTTGATATATATAGTAGGTTAAAAGTTATACAATTCAAGTGCATGCTACAGTGCAAATATGTAAACTATGTATCATACAAATGAGCGAAATCAACCCTGTGACTGTATAATGTACTGTATGAACTGTAGTGTACTTATCCAATAAATGGATAAAAAGCTTAACACTGGCCACAGATTCTCCGATGAAAAAGGGGGAGAATCAATCTAGGCGGGTTGTCAATCCAAATAGCGCTATCCAATGTTAAGGTCGGCTTGTACCTTGTTAATGATTTCACTAAGTACAAATGTAATCCACATGTATTGTCTAAGCATAAAGCACGTTGTAAGCAATGCACATAGTACTAGAATTGTATTGTAAAAAATGTAAACTTGTATTTGAAATTGTAATAGTGTACATGTAACACCCCAAAAATGTATAAAAGCAAAAAGGGGTAGGAATACTCACAGTTCACGTAATAACTTGAAATTGGACTTGGACAACGAAATATGAATTGAGATTACTCCCAATTGATCAACCTAAAGTATTCGATAATGTGTAAGGGAAATAACTCTAGGATACATGTATTTCTAGGGCTTCGAATTGGGGATAAACGTTTATTTGATTATTAAACAAATTGTTTATAAATAAATAAAAGTCTCTTTGTAAAATTTTAAGTTGAATATAGTCACAACATAAGGTTTTAAATATGAAAATAATTTTTATAAAATTATTTTCTTGAAGATAGAATATTTAATCTAATTATTTCAAATTGTCAAAATATGACTTTAATATCTAAAAATATTAAAATTAAAGAATTTCTGAATTAAAAATTGTATTTCTGTTCCAAATGAATAGAAATAATTTATGTAAAATTTTGGTACAAAAATATTGTAAAATGAATTTATTATGAATTATTTATGATTAAAACTAACAAAAATTGATTAAAAATATTAAATAAACGATTTTTCTGAAATAAAAATTATTTCAGAAATGTTTAATGTTATATATACTTAGAATAATTTTTGTAGAAATTAATAAGATTGTTTTAAATTTTTATAGAATTTTATAAATAAAATAGAATAAACTTGATTTATTTATTATATATATTAAATAAATAAAATTTTGAAAACTAAAAATTGTAAGTTGAACTATTACATCAGATTAACACAAGATAATTTTTGTAGAATTTTTAAAAATGTTTTAGCATTTTAAAATGAATTTATAAGATTATAAGTATTATATATATATATGATTTGCTTAAAAAAGAAAACAAAAAAAACAAGAAAAAGGTTTGTCCAACCCGGGACTCGAACCCGCGTGGACCAGCAGACGAGCACCAGACACAACCACCTGGTCTAGACCAGTGGTTGTGTTTGGTTGTGGTTTATATAAAATAAATACCAAACACCCATGACGTGTTCTTCCCCAATTAATCAACTTCGAGCCCTAGAATTAAAATTGATCGAATTGCACAACATTAACCCAATTGATCATGGGGTTAATGTTGTGTAGGTTCCGATTAATGAAACCCATATCAAAAATTACACTTACAATCGCGATTAAGATACGAAATGGCTCGGTCAACTGTAAAGTCAAAACGCGATCAAATGCCAAGAACAGAGGATAATTGGGATGAATTTTAGAAAGATGTAATGGCGAGTTGTGACTGCTCTGAAATGATCAATTTATAATGAAATGGTTCGGTTGTTCGAAATGGAAATTGTTGACCTTGCTTTAAAACATAAACGCGTAAATGGGTTTTAATCGGGTATGTTTTGACCGCAATAATACGTTTAATACACTTATTATATGTAAATTTCGTCATACGAGCCAATTAATCAGTTCTTGCCATATTGTATTTGATTAAAAGTCAACAAAGGAGAAGAAATGGGGCTGCCTTCGTGTTCTGGATGCAGCAGCGTGAACAACATATTAGTAATAAGATGTTATATACAATTAAAATCGGGATAAGAACAAGGAATGAGTTGTGGCTCAGTGGTTAAGGCGGGTGTGTTTGGTTTGGTTCGGCGCCGGTTCGAAACCCGGCTTGAACACATTTTTTTATATTTAAAACGGTAAAGAGGGAAGGAGGGGTTTGGGCTTGGTTTCAGGTGGGCCGGTTCAGCTGGGCTGGTCAGATGGGCCCTTGGGCTTCTGCTGTTGGGCTCAGCAGTAACAAGAGGTGAAATGGTTGGGTTATTGGGTTAAAGGTTATGGTTTGGGCTTGACAAGTGAGGGTGTTTATGGATATATATATATATATATAATCTGATTTTTTTTATTATTATTATTAATATTATTATTATTATTATTATATAAAAAAATAAAAAGTGACGGATGTCACATAAATGTTTTCTGAACCAAAAACTTTTATTTAGGTTCATGATCCTTAAAAATAGTTTTCCAGAAAATTTGGGATTTAAATCATTAAAAATGAATTTTTAATCAATTATTTATGATTAAAACTATTTAAATTAATAAAAGTATGAAAATAATTTATTTTCTAGAAAATTTTTATGTGATAATTTTATTTATGGTTTCAAGATGTTACTCCTAAATTTTTATAATTTTTGGGAAAAAGATGGATTTATTATAAATATTTTAAGATATCAAGTATTTATATATAAATATTATATATAAACAAACTAAAAAAATATATAAAAATGATCAAACCCGCCCCAAAGGGGGTTCGAACCTGTGTCCTCTCAGCAGTAACACAACCTTGTGACCACTACTCCACAACTATATTTGTGTTTCTATTTGAAAGATTAAATATTTATCTAAAAAGCTAGTTTCATCTTCTTCCCCAAATATTATAACATAAACCCTAACCCTAATCCCCAAATCCAATAACCCGATTAAGGCTCGATAAACGTCCTGTAATAGAGGGGTTTTAATCTATGAAGGCCGAAATACATGATGCAAATAACAATTTGAACTTACAACTCGTTTTGGACTCGAAAATGATAATGCAAAAGCCGAAACTTGTAGGTTCGATTAGAGGCCTTTCTGTTCGTTCAATACGTGATTTTTTTTTTGTGGGTTTGTGATGTGTAACAGGGAAACAAATGTTCGAAGTACCAAATTATATAGTTGTTAAGTGAAACATGGCCACGAATTAAACCCATCTCGACGGTTACACCATGAGTCTTAAAGATCGATTTTATAGCATAATTAACCGGTTTTAATGCACCATAAAGGCCACGAAATAATTAAGAGTGATGGAGAAACGGACTAGTAGCATTAAATCGAGTTAGATGATTATAATAAGCGAGATTGGGTTTGCCGGATTTTAATTCCGGTGACCGGAATTCCGGTTGGAAATCAGGAAGGAGGGAAGGAAAACACGTTTTTTTTAAACTTTGACATCTTGGCAAGAATGGTCCCTCTAGTTTATACTTGATATATTATGCACAGATTGTCCTTTTGAGGGTGAAAAGACAGGATTGCCCCTCACATGAGGGGCACATGACCAACTTAACTGAGTTATTTAACTGGGTTTGGCTTAAAGGACATAGGATGTAACAACTGTATAAAACAAAGGACATAAGGAGTCAAAAATTCGAAAAAAGGACATAGGATGCAATTTTAGGTATAACTAAAGGACAATCTGTGTAATTTTCTCTTTTTTTTAACAACAGTTATCTAGATTTTCTAGGATAATATGTCACATCGACGCACTACGGGATTTGAATTCCTAATTTGGTTGCTGAGTTTATCATTGGGATGTTTTTCCATTAAGGGTGAGCAAATGTCAATTCGGTTTGATTTTCACTCATAATCGAAACCGATAAACGAAGTTCGGTTTTACAAAAAAATCTTAATCGAAACCGATCGGTTAAGTTGGTTTGGTTAACACGGTTAATATGTCGGTTATCCGTTCGGTTTGGTTACGTTCGGTTAATTGACAAAAACAAAACTTGTCCATAACTATAAACATAAATCAGTTTGTCTAGTGTTTTGAACCTTTTCAAACATACAAATACGTGAACTATCTAGAAGATACATGAAAATATGTGTAAAAACCGAATTGAACTGACGTTGTTAAAGTTAACCTACTGATTATTTAACTCACAAATACTTTTTTATTTTCTCATTTCGAACAAAAATACTAGTTACAATGATTAAATTCGTTAGTACGACTTATTTCATACTACCTCCGTCCCATTAGAAGTGTCTTGGTTTGAAAAACACAAAGTTTTAGGTATATTAAATGATTGCTTTTTTTGCTTGCCATATGACAATAATACCCTTGTCATATGTGGGTCCATCATATTCTTTGTTTATTTTAGTTGTGTTTTTAAGGATAAATTTGGAAATTGGCTAATAATTTTTTAAAGTAGACACATGAAATGGGACAAATAAAAAAGAGAATATGGACAGTTCTAATGGGACGGAGGGAGTAGCATAATTCTAGACACATCTGAAAATTAAAAAGTAAGCACGTTTGTTTATTTTTCCATCTACATCCAACAAGACTTGAAATTAAGAGGTAATTTCTACGCACCAAACAAACTAATTAGATAGCTTTCAAACTTGTTTAGAGCTAAAGAACACGTATAGTGGGCACGAGTTCGGTCTTGAAGACTCGGTCCTGTTCTTCAACGGGCGAAGAATAGTTCAAATTTAAACAAATAAACAAATTCACACACACACCCACATATACTGGTATATTTGTTTGTACATTGAAACAAATAGATTGATCAGATAAATGGTTCTGGACGTCACAAACAAGTCACTCATAATTTAGCAAAGCTTGTGGTTGATCCATCATCTCATATATGGACGATATACAGCCATATTTAGTGATAGACATCATTGTCAATACTTTTTTTTTGGATGGCTAGATGACTAGATCACCCGGTTAAGCCTTTGGCCTTTGATCACCTAAGTTATGAGTAGGAATCCCGTAGTTGACATATTACTGCCAGGTTGAACTGGTGCCATAGTTCGCCCCCCGCCAGGATTCGAACTTTAGACCTCCCGGCAGAAACCCCACCTAAATAATGGGTAAACCTCCCCACCTCCCCCAAACCAATTGATTTTGAGATCAGACCATCTTAATGATTCAGCACTTAATCAACCAAACAACCCCTTAGTTTTCTAGTATTACGCTCATTATTTTTTTTAATGATAACTGCAACAAAATCTAAACCAATATTTGAAAGTTATTATTTACCAGGGAAAACAGTTGGTTGCAATATCTTTGATTCTTTGGTCTCTTATTATCCATCTATAATTATTGTCATGATTGGATGCATTAAAATAAAGATTTTGTTTGTGATTTGGTTTTGTTTTCAACCATCAAGAAGTTAAATTGCACAACATAACATTAAGGGCGCTTTGGTGGCGTTTTGGCCCCCATGGCGCTGGGAACTCCGCCCTCCGAACGTTATGGGGGCGTTATGCTTGAGATCGTTATGGTCATGGCGACCGTTGTGCAACAATATGAACGTTGGATGATGATTGTTGACCGTTGGTAACGGTCATTTGCATATTAAAAAAAAACTCGCCGGAGAAGATGGTGTCGCCGTCGTGATCTCCTCCTTGTCCTGCCTCCCCCCCCCCCCCCTCTCTCTATGCGTTTGTGTGTCTGTGTATAGATATAGAATAAAGGGGTGGTTTAGGTTTTGGGTAGGTAGGTGGGAGTGGGAAGTGGTTTGTTAATAATAATAATAATAATAATAATAATAATAATAATAATAATAATAATAATAATAATAATAATAATAATAATAATAATAATAAAAAAAAAAAAAACAATGATTACTCAATTCATTTATAAAGCCTCATACGGCCCTTTCCACCACACCCTCTTTTTTCATAACGCCCTATAAAACCCCTTCTATTACTTTATAATATTTTATTTCTCATAACGCCTCATAACGTCCCTCCACTACACATGACCTAAGAAAATATACTTTTTATTTATTCAGAATACCAAATTACCACCGATATCAATATTTAATGGGTTAGAATCCCGTGTATTACACGAGTTACGCAACATATACTAATAATCACGCACACAATTTTTAATAATTATGCAATTTATATGATAAGAAGGCAACTTATTAGAAAGAAAACAAAATTGAGCTAAATATTTATATGAATGGATTAGTTTTTTTTTTAAAATATTTATAATTTTGGTCTATGTAACTTTAGTTTAAGTGATATATTATTTTTTTATTAAAAAACTTGGTTTCTATTAATGTAATTTGAATTTAAAATTAATACTTTGTAGGATTTTTGTTGTTTAAACTTGGTCTATGCCCCATCATTTGTGCACTGCAATTTATCGCTCATTTCAGACCCAATAAACAACACACAACCCCTTAATTCGATAACTTAATAACGGGTTAAAAAAATTAAACATACTGCTGATCGTTTTCAGTTCCCAGCTTCACTTCCTCCCAATTAAATTCTCCAGTTCAAGATTAATATCTACAACTGACAATGAACCATCAACATGCCTTTTAGCCAGTGAAGTTGCAACAGCCCTGCAAATTTCAAGATAAAAGTCATGATTAAAGGTATTTTTATATATAACTAGTGGGGGTGCCCGCACGTTGCAGCGGGGACCACAACACTTTAAATAGAAAACATGTAGGATTGATTCATTAGGTTCTAGGGGCCTTTTTTTCAGCTCGTACGAGACACATAAATCCTGAGGACTGACTTTGTGTATGAGTATAACGTAATAATTTCATAATTCAAACCGTTACCTAATGATTAAAAACACAACTTTCATTATTGATTTCTCGATTTCTATATAGTATTATCAAGTTTATAAAACTTTAACTTTCTAAATTTTCTAATTTTGTATAAAAGATAATAACAAAACATAGCATTATGAATTGTTTTTATAGGTTTCTATTTAATGTGTTCAAAGTAATTATAAAATTGAATGTCATGATCTCTCATAAACTCTCTTGACTTTTGATTTCCTTTTGATTAAATATGGTGTTGTAAAGACAACTTTGCCCCCAAAAAGTAGTTATTTTATGCATTATGTATTGTATGACAAGCAACTATACTTGTACTTTCTTAATTTTTAAGAAGTCCTTGGGAAATGCTTTATAATATAGTATAGATATAGATAATATCACTTTTATGACTTGCTAATCAGCTTTAAAATTCAAGAAATCAAAGACTGAAGCCAACAAAGGTATAACTTTTAACCCTCAAAATCAAAATCTTTAACCTGATCCATATAAAACTCTACAAAACAAAATCAAATAAACTTCAAATAAACCCAACAAAAAAAAAAAAGATTCAAACCCACATACAATTACACAAACCTCAACAAACATTAAACGCAAAAAGATGCGGAGTGCTGTAACACACGCACACACAAACAAACATATTCGAAGCATTTTCATTAGCTTTTCCACAAACACATATAATACCTGCACCCATAGGTAATTGGGTCAAATCACCACTCTAGCATACCCATAGAATACTTGCACCCACCACTTGTAACCCATATACTTGCAAACTAACAATATGATAATGATTTCATTTCAAATTAAATAAGACGCTACACCCAGCACCCCTTTTACAATCAAGAACACATAGAACACGCAATGGGGGAACCCTAAAAAAAATGATAGGGCAACTTCATTACCTCAGTAACTCCTGCAATCAACTTTTCAAATACGTTCGCGATGCTAGTTATGCAAAATTCTTGATCATGTAGTTCATGGTTTGTAAATACAACTGGTGGAGTTTGTCTGTAAAAAAACAGATATATAAATTTCATAATAAACTGAAAGTAACATACCAATTATGTTTTATATAAGGGGATGCTTACATAATTTTGAAAGTATCAACCACAGGTAACGGAAGATTTAAAAGAAGATCAGATGCAACGGTTGTCATTAAAGACATGGAACCTAATATAATGAAGAAAATATTTGGAATATATGTAAGAGGTGAAAAAACATGAACTAAAAAAATTCTAATGTGACAAAAGTCATACCTTTGTAAAGCCGAACTTTACAGCACGTCAGAACAACAACAATTTTGTCATTGGTAAGCCTCTTAATTTCATCATTAGTAAACTTCCAAGCCAACTTTCCCCATAACGATACATAAACTTTTTGGTCACTACGTGTAGATTTTTAATGTTAAAACCAAATTTTTGCACAACATTGAAAAAGATAATAGTAGTTTCATACTTATTTAAAGCATACCATTCATCAGAAATTACAATATTTCGTATAGACCACTTCATATACAGATCTTAAAGAGTTTTAACTGCCCAGATTACACAAATTTATTTCATATAGACCACTTCCTTGGAATTAACTTATAAATAGGTGTGATTGCAACATGGTGTATCCATAACATATATACACAAACATCGCTCAAAATGCATCAATCTTAAGTTGGACCATTGTTTTTTTTCAGAAATCCATGGAATCATCGCATACATCGAAACATGAATAGTCTCAATTAAGATAACCAAAGCTGTGGTAATAACTATTGTGTGACATAAATTTATACAGCCGACTCCTAAATGGTAGCAACTATATAAAACGAATTAAGAAAACTAAATCAAATGCAACAATCATAAGATATGACTAAATCAAATATAAAAATCATAAGGCATTCTTTATTAATGATGGGAAACCGTTTTGATGTCTAACTGATAACATTAAGACGATAAAGGCCGAAAATATACCCTCGAGATCTGTATAGTTCTTTGGAATCGATCTACAGCAAGTCATTGTTGGAATCGATCTCAGCAGACAAATTATCCAAACAATTTCTTATAGATCGTCTGAAAAAAAGTATGAACCCAGATCCAGTTATCATAAAGTATAGCGGATTAAAATTGAAGAACACATACCTTAAAGGCTGTAACAAATACCCTTCAATGGTAAACTGACACGAAGTGGATTGAAACCCTAACATCACAAGAAACCCCCGTTTTTTCTTTCTCACAAAATATAATGATTCATCATCAGGAAGAAAGATTGATTCGGTTGGGTTAGATGAAAGACATGGACTTTTTGAGATCTCATAGATGTAAGAAACTAGAATTTGGGAGAGGGTAGGTGAAAGGATTATTTCGTGAAAAGGAAGACTAAATATTGTTTTGATTGGTATAATATAAAACGGGTCAATGGGTATGAAACGGACGGGTCCTTACTTTTTTAGGCTCATTGTATGGTTGCCATGTGTAATATGATTTGGAGCCTATGTGGAGGGCCTAGTAAAGGGACATGTGGCACCCTAGTTACTCATTTATTAGTAGGTAGATTTTTTTGATTGCCTAGTAAAGATCACTGCTTGGTGTTGCATTGGCGTCGGCCTCCCGTTTTAAAGAACTAAATTCAGGTTACACTTAGTCCTCTACTTTGCGGCATTTCGAGTTTAGACGAGCTGTGGCTTAGCTCGACTTTGTTACGCTCTTGTCAAATATAATCAGTACAAAACTTAATCTTGATTATAATTATTTGTAATGTCCAATAGAATGGCGAGTTCTCTTGTAGTTTGAAAGCAATCATATGCGCAATTTCACGTTAGTTTTTTAGTTTCTATTCAAAACGGAAAATTTTCGCATGATAATTCACAAAAATTTACGGGGTTACAAAATTAATTGTATAGCTTTTTTTTTTTTTTTTATCGGCAAACTTCAAATTTTATTCCACACCCGAAATATATACAAGATTGTACCAAGCGAGACACTAGCTACAATTAATTACATCGCCCAAATCCATCACCAACTCAAATACAAAAACGCACACTTAAGTATATAGGAACGTTAAAAACGACCCAATTCTCCCACGTCCAACCCCTGTTTATTTTTGTGTTTGACCCATGAAAACGCCATCGCTTGAGCCTCTAAGAAAATTCCTGTCGGGTTGCATCGTTGCCAGAGAAGATTAAATCATTACGTGCTCGCCAAATCGCCCAGCTCATTGCAAAGATTATGATTCTAATCATGCTACGTATCTATTAATAAATGTGTATATATGTGTTTAAAAATGCATTTGATTAACATATACCATCTTCAATATTCAAACAACTAATATTAGCGAATTTAATAATATGGAAGTAAGGATCGAGGTCGAGTGTATAGATGTACATGCGAGCATACGTTCTAATCACAAATTATAAGAAATAAAAATAAAACTTTTCTCCTAAAAGCAAAAAACAAAGAAGTATAATAATAAAATATTTGATTAAATTGAAGTGACGACTTATGGACCTTTTTGACACCCAAAGACACGCTTTTTAACGGGCATTTACGTCGAAAATACATACTCTTTATTGCCCTATGTTAATCCTATATATCCAAGTAGCACTAAACGCCCCCAAAGAATTTAATAATGACACTAGAGATCCTTCTACTTTGTTCATATGTAGAGAACACTCTCAACAACCAAAAGAATAATGAAACATCTAACGTCAACAATGACTAACGACCAGCGATTATTGGTTCGAGTTCAGGCTTTGCGTTCGTTATTCCAGCCCATGTTAGCGAGTCTCGGTGAAAGGTGCATACAAGGACTTGGTCTAGGTGAAGGGATTGGTCCATTGCTAACCATTGTAACTTGTCTTGGTGACAAATTTAGTTGTTTAAGTGCTTGAAATTGTAGTTTTGTTGGGTAATCTCGCACACAAACCGATCCTAGGACCCGTCCCAGATGTCCATCGTGGGGATTTCACGTTTCCTAGCTCTCGTGTTGCTATTTTGTCACAGTGAATGTTAACAGATTCGTGTGACGCCAACCCATCTTCGCTTATAGGTTGTACTTTTATCGACAATTTTCCCCTTATTGAATTGGGCTTGGATTTCTCGTCACAAGTGACATTAGAAAATGGATCATCATCGTCCAATGGGCATTTCTGCACATTATAATTAAAAAAATTAAACACTTTAAATTAAGATACATGCAAAAAGATTTGTACATTATGAAAACAATAAGTTGTGTGTTTACCTTAACATTAGTCAAATCAACTCGATGCTTCTCAAGATAACAAATGAACTCTTTGAAGTTTTCTTCGGTAGGGTGATAATGACCACTATAAGGCCATATTGCCTGTCACATGCAAATGAAACATATAAAAAACTTTGGGTGGAATGAGTTTTTATCCTTTCAACTTGCTTAAATTAATATATTCTTAATTAAGTTCATTTAATTTGTAACTAAAATTTGTGATATATTATACGTACCTCTAGGACTCCATCATGGACAACCATTCGACCAGCCGCTGTGGTGGCTGCACCGGCCAGAAAACTAGAATGTTGAAACAAACCCTTTTTCTTTGGCCAACATACAAGATTCTTGACGTGCTAAGTACAAAGATCCATTTAGTTCCCTCAACGGTTTTCACAAATCTTCGACTTTGTTTGTATAATAATTTTCCATTCTCGATAGTCACTTCATATTCTTCCCTCTCTTTCTACATTTAGAAAGTATGACAATCATGAAAGTTAGTTTATTCTAACATAAAATCATGAACATATCACTTAATTCTTTATAAAATTAAGGAATAACAAATATAGTGTATATATAAAGTTATCATGAATAAGCCATACAGGTCCAAGATATTTAATGCACTGGTATTGTAGAATGTTTCTTGGGCATTTTTCCACACTTATTTCTTTACCATCTCCAACATCAAGCCTGAAAATATCACAAAACAATATGTATAAATACTTGCATTGTGTGGATTCAACATGAAAAGATTTTGTTATGCAATGATTTTGGAGATAATAATCAATTTAACAATCCCAAACATATGATTACCAGTAAAAGAAGGGTTGTGAACTTTGGCTTGTAAACCAAACATTGTAGTATAATTGTAGATTGTGTCCATAACGATGGCGCGGATCAATCTGTGAAAACGAATCGAGAGAACAAAAAATAGTCAGTTAATTATATTTGTTATTGTCTTTGCATAACAAATGGCTAGTTTTTGAGCTTACAGCTTCGAGCCAATGACAAATGGCTAGTTTTTGAGCTTTTTGGTCTTTGCATAGGCCTTTTCCAACCTAGAAAACAATACAATCAAACAAAGTTAAGACTGAATTAGTATAAATTAATGAAAGATAAGGGTAGTGAAATATAAATTGTATCGTACGTACTTGGATGTTTGAATCCAAAGGTCAATATTCAAACAATCAAACATTAACTTCAATTGTTTTGAAGGTAAGAGTGGTCCTGGTCATGCTTACAAGAACTTGTCAAATCTTGACTCTTTTGAATAAAATTAAAAACCTTATTCTTATTTTTTAATGAAAGATTTTATATAACACGTGTGGGCCATGGCAATTCAGACTTATAATTTAACAATATTACTACTTATTAAATATAAGTAACTTCATGTTTGACGAGGTCGGTCGGTCGGTCTTATGATATTACTACTTAGTACGCAACTGTACCTTTGCAACCCTGGTACACGCTCGCCCCCACCGCGACACGGCTGTCTCCGGCTTGTCGGTGCTGAAAAACGATACCGAACTCCGCTTTAAAGCTGCGAAATCTAAAGCCTTCCACCTATATATATAACCAATGTAACGTTCAAAAATTATAAAACTTTGGATTAATTTATATATGAAGATTATAGTCAAAATACATCATGATATACATTTGCTAAATGCCTAGTGCAACTTGATTAACAAACCCTAGAGTCGTAAGTTTCAATATTAAATTTTGGGACGCCAAAACTTAAAAAGAATTCATTTTAAACTTATTTTGTTATGTATATGGCAATTGGCAACCCCAATGCACGATGCTAAGAGGTTGTTTTGTTTAGTAGGATCTGTCTGATTAATTGTTGAATCATTAAGAGGATCTGAATGGTTCAGCACCCCTTATTAGTTTAATGTTTAAGAGCTTAATGAAACCATTCAAATGTTAATTTTAATTGAAACAAACACTTTTAATGCTGAATAATTAAGAGCTGAATGATTAAGAAGTTTATTAAGAGGTTAACAAATGCCCCTAAGTATGCAAAGTCTCAAACTCTTGATGAAAATATTTAAAGCATTATTCATTGTATTTAACATGATATAATTATAAGTATACGATAATATATAATGATGATGTTAATTACCATAGTTCTTCAACAACGACCGCACAATCAGCAAGATTCCTTCGAGTTCGATAACTCTTGTAGAACTTCTGAATGGTAAGAGCTGCAGCATCGAGCTCGGTAAACGGCCTAGGATTACCAACGAACTCGTAGAAGCCGTTGGTTCTAGACAAGTTTTCTTGATCAAGAACAAGGTTCTTGAAAGAAAAGCTCGTCTCCAATGAGCTGGGCACAGCTGGTTGATCATCATTGGAACGAACCTTGATGACCGATAAAAATGATCTACTGAATTGACGAACCCTTTTCAAGACCCAAAAGAGAGAGAAGAACGTGGTTACTCGGCCCATATATATTGGGTAATGAAGAATTAATGTGTTGATTGAAACTGAATGGAATTAAGAGAGTGGTTTGGTTAATGAAATTGAAAGGTGTATATATAGGTGTAGTAATGAAGAATAACATGTATATACATGTGGAAAGCGATGCAACCGTCAAAGACGTAGTAGTTCCAAATAGTGTGGTGTTGGGTAATAAAGATATATCGAGAGACCGTGTTGTGCCCATGACATGAGTAATTTATGACTATTCATCATTGGTGTATATACCATGTCCATTTACGTACGGACACTTTGCTTCTACCCAAATTCGTATACATCGGTTCGACAACATATTATATATTGTCTTGTTAATTTGTTTCAGTTTTATATTCCATAGGCCTTTTGGCCTAAAATCGTAATTAATGGTTCACTCCAAAATTAATATTTGCAAACCGGTTGCGTCACGTGTCATTGTGAACACAAAATTTTGTTTTTTTTAGGTTATTTTATTTTACTTATTTGTATTTATAGTAATAAAATATAGGGAGTGATATTGAGTTAACTGCAAATTTCGATCCTGAGGTTTGGTCCAGTTTGATGTTTCAGTCTAAAAAAGTTTTTTTTGCAATGGAACCCCTGAGGTTTAGATTTCGGTGCTATTTTTGCCCATTTCACTAACTGGGTTTATTTTTCCTGTTAAGTCATGGGTATTAATGTAGTCATTTTACCTATTTATTTTTGTTTTTATTTTTATTTTTTTTACTCTCTTTTTATACATAAACAAAAATAAATCTATACATAAAACCCACATACACACACCTCTCGTCTTCTAGAATCAATCGAAAATCCTAAATCCAACACCTTAGACACAAGCTCCTTTATAAGCTCTAACTCACCCATAGTCAAAAGCCTAGGCTGCCTAATTATAACAGTAGCAAGTTGTCCACCAACAATCCTACATTCTTCCAAATACTTAACATTAGCAGACACCCTTACCACAGGCTGCTTTATATCAACCCAATTACACCTCTTCAACATTCTAATTAAATTCTCATTGTTATGATCATCAAGCATTAATCTTTTTACAACATCAGTACAGGGTTTCCGTCGGCACTGCATCTGAATGTTGATGTATGTTAAGTACGCACTCCATATAGGGTCTTCATAATGAGATGCACTGTACTAGACAACCGAGATGGATCCATACATAATAATAAATCTATGTTAGGCTGAACGTGTATTGGCGAAGGTTGTGGGGGAACGTCTGAAAAGAGGATGTGGGGTGATTGGGTAACCCATGATTGGGGGTTTTTAGGCTAGATTAGGGTTTTGTTAATTTTTGCTAAATTGGAGGTTTTTCTCGTGGTGATGATGGTTAACTGTGACGGTGGTTGTCGTCGGCAGCTCCTTGTTGGTGATTTCAAATGGTGGTGGCAGATCTTTGTTGGTGTTAGGTGATTGTGGTATCCGGAGTTGGTGCTGTGACACCCCAGGAACACACCTCATCAGGGACGATGAGACTCTAACAGAGGGTGAATGTGACACCCCAGGAAAATCCCACATCGGCCGTGGCCAGGAGAGATCCTTGGTTCATAAGTAATGCCTTGCCTCTTAAATCACCAACGCGTTTTGGGGCTTAATGTTAGTGGATGAGAGGAGAACTCCACAGTTAAGCGTGCTCAGGTGGAAGAAATTTCAGGATGGGTGACCTCCTGGAAGTCTCCACTTGGGCAACCAAAAACAAATCCGTGAGCTCTGGATGGGCAAAGCGGACAATATTGGTGATGAGAGGGGCGGGGTGTTACAGATGGTATCAGAGCCACTCCTGTGCCGTTCGGGATGGTGGGTGCACACCTCATCAGGGACGATGAGACTCTAACAGGGGGTGAATGTGACACCCCAGGAACACACCTCATCAGGGACGATGAGACTCTAACAGAGGGTGAATGTGACACCCCAGGAAAATCCCACATCGGCCGTGGCCAGGAGAGATCCTTGGTTCATAAGTAATGTCTTGCCTCTTAAATCACCAACGCGTTTTGGGCTTAATGTTAGTGGATGAGAGGAGAACTCCACAGTTAAGCGTGCTCAGGTGGAAGAAATTTCAGGATGGGTGACCTCCTGGAAGTCTCCACTTGGGCAACCAAAAACAAATCCGTGAGCTCTGGATGGGCAAAGCGGACAATATTGGTGATGAGAGGGGCGGGGTGTTACAGGTGCAGCGATGGTTGGTTTAAGGAGGATGTGGTGCAGCGATGGTTGGTTTAAGGAGGATGTAGTGCAGCGATGGTGGGTTTAAGGAGGATGTAGTGCAACGACGGTGGGTGTAGGGTGGAGGTAGTGTGGCAGTGGTGGTTTTAAAGTGGTTAAGTGAAGGGTGATGGTGGCATGGTGGCTGGGACATGGTGGTTTGGTGTATAGGGTTGATGTGTTGTGGAGGTGGGTAAGTGAGTTCATGGTGGTGGGAATTGTGGTTTGGAGATAGATGCAGGATTTAGAGAGAGAGAGAGAGAGAGAGAGAGAGAGAGAGAGAGAGAGAGAGAGGAGAGAGAGAGAGAGAGAGAGAGAGGAGAGAGAGAGAGAGAGAGAGAGAGAGAGAGAGGGGTTAAGATGTGAATAGGGAGGATGAAGATGACAATATATTTGTGATTAAAATAATCATAGATGAAATGTTAAATTTCCCCTTATTTAACATGACTCGTTGGCTCACTTGCGCTTGGTCGCTTGCAGGCTACAACGACCAGCATAACAAGTAGATATGAAATTAATTATGGATATTCGAAATAAACTTATTTCTTTAACTTAAAGGCTTATATTAAAGTCTTCAAAAATATCAACAAATTCAATATTAAGTTATATAAAATATTAAAAAATTGGAAGGATAATGATAGTGATTGTTTTTATGAGTGAATTCTAAAAAAAATTTAAATCTTAGGTGGTATTAAAAAGATCCTAATTTTAGTCCTTTATATTCCATATATATTATTATTTTTAAATTTATCATTGTAATTAAAAATTAACTTAATTGTGTTAAAATAATATTTAAAAGTGTAAGTACATTTAAGTTGAATTATCATTTATCCATTAAATAAAAAAGCTAACACACAGTTAAAAAATGTACTAAAAATAACTTAAGATAATTTATAAATGTCACTTTAAAGTTCAATTTGACATATTATTCAACCGTGTAATACACAAGTTTTTAAAGACATAATATTTTATTTCTTTTTTTAAACGGCCAACGAAATTCATCATGAATTCTTTTCGGAGTCCCTACTCAGTCAAATCAGGACCCTTCCACCCGGCATATCCAGACATGTAAGGGAGCTCCTGGTTTCACCAAGTCCACCAGTTCCGGGAAAACCGACTATCAATCCGCCCAAAGGCACGACAATGGAATAATCGGTAAAACCCGGCGCTCTCAAGAATCGACCCATGACCTTTCAGTCATGGGTTTTCTATCATTGAGCCACCATACCACTCCACCATAAGATGATTAGTCATAACATTTTATTACTAAATGTATAAATTACATTATTCATCTCATGTAGTACACGTAATTCTAACCTAGTTATGAATAAATTAAGTGACAAAATGGTGGACTTTTGACGATATTGAATTCTCTTGAGTATAATCGGCTGGGTAGAAGGATCCGGTTTGTAATCGTTGGCAGACTAGATTGATTCTGTTTTGTTTGTTTTTGTTGGTTATTCGGGCAGTGGCTTGCTACTCCGGTTGTTTGTATTGTGGTTAAAGATTACTAAGATGAATAAATGGTCTGTTTTGATTGTTCAAAAAAAATATACCTTATCGCCACATAATAATGATTTGTTATATGATTAAACTAGCTTTTATCCGGGAATGTCCCGGCGTTGAAAAATATAACAATTCTAATAATACTAATACTAATAGTAATAATTATTACCCTTGTAATTAAATAAATAAAAAAATAACCTTGCTATAAGGTGACACCATGTGTTGCAGTGTTGCGCGATTCTTTCTCTTAGCTTCTCTTGATGAAGTATAACTATGCATCTTTAAAAGAGTAAAATTCCAATGAAAGCATGGCGATTGAGCCGAATTTCAACATCGTAGATAAGAACATGGTTTAAAAGAAAAAAACATTACTAATGAATAACCTGAACACTTTGTGTTTTTTTTCCTGTATGAACGAAACCCCACAAAAAAATAGTGTTTTTTTCTCCGTTTTTTATATAGAACTATGGTACTCGTTGGAAAGATAATAAAACGCTCGTTAATTTGGTGTAACTTTTTTCTTTAAAAATATCGTATATAAAAGATATTAACGTTTAAAAATTATTGAAGGAAAATAAAAGAGAAAAATTTAAATTTGTTTTTAAATTCTTTTTTCTAAAATAACTCAATTTAAATTTAGTAGATTAAGTTTTATATTATTATTTATTTATTTTTAATTTGCCACATGACATGATACATGCCACACTTAAGGAGGAGAATGCCCTTTTAAATGTCATGTCATTAAAATGACTTTCTAAGGCCTCCATTAAATGTCACTTCATAAATATTCAATTCTTTTATTATAAGTTATAGATAGATGAGACAATACATCTCAAAAAGTACGTAAGAAAGCAAACAAAATGTGGATAAAGTGGTTTCTCCATCCAAACAATATTTTAACATGACCATTATGGTGGGAATGAACTGAAAATATAGACAATTCCTAGCACCCCTTTTATACCTCCTTTTTAAGTTGGATAATAAAGTGTAATGAAACATGCATGTCTCTAAATGGATTAGCTTAACAGTTGGATGTTTTCAAATAAACTAGTTTGATAATCATAAATATTTATTAAAAGGTACCAATTACACTAACCACATTTTTCTTAGACAACTTTTTACCCCTTTGAACATCCACATTCTTGAATTCAAACATAGTTCTCTTCTTTTTGGTCTGCCCAATAGCTTGTGATATGCTTTGGTGGTGTGATAGTTGTTGGAACCTTTGGACTTGGCCATAAAGACATCTATCTATATAATAATTGAGGTTACTTGGGTTGAATCAAGGCCTTAGAGAGGGCCTTTATGATCCAACAACTAATATGAAGCTCCAAATTATGACTATAAAAACCTTTTTCTTTTATCTATCTATATAATAATTGTGGTTACTTGGGTTGAATCAAGGCCTTAGAGAGGGCCTTTATGATCCAACAACTAATATGGAGCTCCAAATTATGACTATAAAAACCTTTTTCTTTTATTTTTTTTTCATTCTCCATATCAAAACTCTCCTATTCTTCCTAATTCCTAACAAATCTTTCAATCTTTCTTCTTCACCTTGCATCATTTGTTGATTATCCACAACTGATTAAAGGTAAACATCCATACTACTCTTCTAATGTTGATTCCTATTATTATTTTGACTTTTTTTATTGTTAACATTATTATGAACAAATCAAACCGAATGAAAATTCTTATTCTTTTACGTGGAAATCATTCTTCTTAAACACATGTTCTAATGAAACGGATTTGTGATAAATGGATTTGTGATAAACGGATTTGTGATAAACACATATTCAATCGGATTTATTATAAAGTGATAACAAAGATACTATTAATTCCTATTGTTATTTTTTTATTCTTTTTAAGATTTCCTAATGATTTGTGATAAATGGATTTGTGATAAACGGATTTGTGATAAACACATATTCAATCGGATTTATTATAAAGTGATAACAAAGATACTATCAATTCCTATTGTTATTTTTTTATTCTTTTTAAGATTTCCTAATCTAATAACCATTTGAAATCATTCTGGTGTTTATCACATGTTCTAATGAAACGGATTTGTGATAAACATATATTCAATCGGATTTGTGATAAAGGGATAACAAAGATACTATAGATTCCTATTGTTGCTTTTTTTATTCTTTTTAATATTTCATAATCTAATTACCATTTGAAATCATTCTTGTGTTTATCACATGTTCTAATGAAATGGATTTGTGATGAACGTATTTGTGATAAACACATATTCAATCGGATTTGTGATAAAGGGATAATAAGGATTGCGTTCAATCAGATTTATGTTAATTTTATTATTGTCATCACGGTTTTTTAGACATATATTGAATCGGATTTACTATTCGATCAGATTTAGTAATGCTATATTTTAACATTTGAAAAACAGGATTTGATCCGAAAACACAAACGCTATTATGTCTTATCATAATGGTTCTCAATTATTCAAGGTATTGCATGACCCTTCGGCAACAGTTTTGGTATATTTGTTATTTTCATGTACATATGCCTATTTAATTTTCAAAAATGATTCTTTATTTTTTAATGTTGTTTTTAACGTGTCAATCCAGACTGTGCTGAAGGCCATGAACAAATTTCTGTTGTCTAAAAACATACATAACAGGGACGTTACAGTTACCACATACGAAGGACAATCTTGGTTGGTACGATTTTTAATGTAATTTATTTGAATTACTATTTTTCGAATTTATGTTTAATATTATTGTAATAATTGACTGTTTTTCGAAATTTTTTTTAATCACATTTATTTATATTACTGTTTTTCGAAATTATTTTAATATTATTGTAATATTAGACCAAATTTATTGTCATCAATTCTAAATTATTGTTATTTATTTACATTAATAATAATTAACCGAATTTAATGTCATCTAATCTGAAATTTGAATGTGAATTATTGTTATTTATTTACATTAATAAAAATTGACCGAATTTAATGTTATTTATTACTATCTTTTAATAATTGACCGAATTTATATTAATATTAATATGAATTTCAATTTACCATAAGAAGCCTCATTTATTTTTTATTATGAATGATTGATTATTAATCAATTTAACCTTCATTTATGAACGAAATAACTCTCATTTATTTTTAATATTACGATTTTAGTTTTACTATTTGTAATAATAGTATTGTTGACCGAATATATTACTAATACTAATTGACATTAATAATAATTGACCGAATTGAATGTTATTTATTACGAAGTTTTAATCTCATTTATTTATATTAATATTACTACGAAATTATGTTTAAACTATCTTTATGAATTATTATTGGTCTTGCCTGCAATTAATAGGATTTATTTTGTTTTTTAATGTTATTTAGTATGAGTTTTAATGACATTAATTATAATTGACCGAATTTAGGGTTATATATTATGATTTTTAAGCTCATTTATTTATTATTGACCGAATTAAATTACAAATATATTACTAATACTAATATTGCAATTTTTAATTTTAATCTGATTTATTTATTATTGACCGAATTAAATTATGAATATATTACTAATACTAAAACTAATATTACGATATTTAATTTTATTCCCATTTATATCTTATTGACCGAATTAAAATTTTCTATTACAATTTTTACGAATATATTACTAATTACTAATAATTACTAATATTAACTAAAACTAATATTACGATTTTAGTTTTACTATTCGTAAAAATAGTATTGTTGACCGAATATATTACTAATTCTAATTGACAATAATAATTGACCGAATTGAATGTTATTTATTACGATTTTTAATCTAATTTATTTATATTAATGTTACTATGAAATTATGTTTAATATGTTTTTATGAATTATTATTGGTATTGCCTGCAATTAATAGGATTTATTCATTTTTTAATGTTATTTATTATGAGTTTTAATGACATTAATAATAATTGATCGAATTTAATGTTATATATTACGATTTTTAAGCTCATTTATTTATTATTGACCGAATTGACCCAATTCAATTACGAATATATTACTAATACTAAAACTAATATTACGATTTTAATTTTAATCCCATTTATATCTTATTGACCGAATTAAAATTTTCTATTACTGTTTTTACGAATATATTACTAATTACTAATACTAATATTACGTGCAGAAATTGTTTCACAAGTCGCTAGGTTTGTTATTTGCATATTCAACATTTATGTTTACAATATTCTTATTTTATAATAGTTACACATTTTAAATTTTCTATACATAATTCTTTTGTAAAGGTTTACTGTGATTGGATGACCTGATTTACTTCAATCAAAAGATACTTCTATTGGCGAATACTGTGTCTTCAAATGATGTTCATTCGAGCACAAAATGTTTGTTACTAAGGTTGCACCACAAGATGTCATTGATTTTGAAATTTAAATTATGATTTTGTTGTTATTTATGAAGAGTTTTAATGTTATTTATGATAATTTTAATGTCATTGATTTGAATGATTGATTATGATTTGGTTGTTATTTATTAAGATTTTTAATCTTATTTATTGATATTACTAATATTACGAAATTCATTTTAATATTGTTGACCGACTTTAATTTTGATATTACAACTTTCCTTTAATCAATTGTGATGAAACGATATTTTTTTTAAACATATACGACTTTCTTTCAAACATTTATTTAAATCTATTTTACAGTTTATAATTTAAATATAATCCGAAGATAACACTGTACATTTATTTTCCTACACTTTTATTATTCTTTTAATAATAAATATAATTTAAATATAATTAACAGTTTCCTAAAATATATATAATGTATTCAAAATAATTTTCAATGTTATTACTAATATTACGACCTTAATGTTAATATTGTTGACCGAATCTGTATAAAAACTCTTTACGTTTTTGTTAAATTGATGGAGGTCAATTCTTTGACTATATGTCTTTGAATTTGATTGTGCTAATTTTAACCGTTGTTGACCAATTCATGTCAATTACCAATCCTTCCAATTTTTATAATTCAAAGACTTTCCTTTAATCATTTGAAATGAAACGATATTCTTTTAAACATATACGACTTTCCTTTAAACATTTATTTAAATCTATTTAACAATGTTAAATTTATTTAACAGTTTATAATTTATATATAATCCAAAAATAGGAGTGTACATTCATTTTCCTACACTTTTATTATTCTTTTAATAATAAATATAATTTAAATCTATTTAATAGTTTCCTAAAATATATAATGTATTCAAGATAATTTTCAATGTTGTTACTAATATTACGACCTTAATTTTAATATTGTTGATCAAATATTAGTAAAAACTTTTTACGTTTTTGTTAATTTGATGAGGTCAATTTTTTGACTTTATGTCTTTGAGTTTGATTGTGTTAATTTTAAGCGTTGTTGACCAATTCACGTCAATTACCAATTCTTCTATTTTTATAATTCAAATATATAAATAAATATTCATACTCGATCACGTCAATCGAGGCACATTATTTCCGATTTTGCAGAATTGTTTGAGACACAACAATACTATATAAACCTTAACAAATAATAAAATCATTTAATCGTCATACCAAATTTAACAACAAAATTAAATGATAATATAAATTTTCAAAATGTTACTTTTGGTACAACTAATAATGATTACTAATGATGTCAATAATAAATTGTATATAATGGGTAAGTCAATTTGAGACGCGGATGATTTTAATGTCATTTATTTGAATGATTGATTACGATTTTGATGTTATTTATTAATATTTTTAATCTTATTTACTGATGTTACTAATATTACGAATTTCATTTTAACATTGTTGACCGACTTTCATTTTGATATTACGACTTTCCTTTAATCATTTGTAACTAAACGATAATCATCATCTTGATTTCAATAAGTGTACTAATTTTAAGTGTGCTAATTTTAAGATGTTAATAATAATTTGTATATAACGGGTAAGTTAATTTCAGACGTGGATTATTTTAATGTCATTGATTTGAATGATTGATTATGATTTTGATGTTATTTATTAAGATTTTTAATTGTTAAGTACCATATTTACACAGTTTAAATAATGACGTTTTTTTGGCGGCTTTTTGTAACATGTCAAAATTTGCCTAAAGTGTGTGTACAATGGGTCCTTTTGGCTACATGTTGAAATAGGTCTGGGGTTGATCCTTTTGGTGTCTATTTTTTAATAAAATATAGGAAATTTATATTACAGCATGTGACATTGGACCCATTTTCTTATTAGTTGTTTTTTTAGCTATGTAATCGGTTTGAACCATTGGAGAGATAACATGAAATTTTAAGCTACCCATTCAAGTAAGTGGGTTAAGGATTGTTTCTTGATTTACTTATCACCGTATCCATATCTTTACAACAACTATATTTTATGTAGAACACAAATATAGAATACAATGGTGGAGGTTTTCATAAATTATTGAAAATGAGCTGCACTCCGAGGATCGTGATGACAATGATAACAACTTCGAAGGTGAAAAATCAGCTATCAATGAACAAGAGTTGGAAGATTTTGATTGAAGTAATGAAAATGGACCATTGGTTGAAGTTCGTTAAGCCCCAACTAAATGATAAGTGTTCTATGCTTAAGCTTAGTTATGATGATAATATAGATATTACCCTTACCCAAATGATGTAATGTGTGATATTGGTTGAAGTTCGTTAAGCCCCAACTAAATGAAAAGTGTTCTATGCTTAAGCTTAGTTATGATTAGAATATAGATATTACGCAAATGATGTAATGTGTGATATTGTGATAGTATGCTATGTAGTTTGCAGTTGTCAAATTAAACTTTACTTACTCGATATATCCATCATTTCGTTACATTAAACTGTTAGATGACATTTTGCATTTAACATCAAAAATCATACATATTGCATTATCACACATTTAGTAACCAAAACAAATCGTATAATACAATTCTTATTTTCCTACTTTTTTTTCATTTTACTTTCGGGTGAACCGTGGGTCCCCACGGGACTCTAACCTAGTACCATTAATTGGAAATAACATGAAATTATACTTTCTTCCATGTCTCCATATGGTAATATGGATGCACCAAGGTTCCTGATATGCCAACCTTTTGATCAAAACTTCGCATGTTTTGCCACCACGTGTAAGCAGGGCATTCTTGTGATTTCCCACTTTCTGCGCAAGTACAAGTTTTGTTTCCAATATCTAATACACATTTTCACTTATAAGGACCAACAACTCCATAATAATCACCACCATTCCAGCTAACTCTACAAAGTATAGCATTCTTCTTTATTTCTTCTAACACATATGTGAAATAGGGTGTTAAAGGTTCATCACTTTTGTCAATAATTTGCAAGACATTGAGAAATCTTCTCATTAGATATTCTCTTATGTACTCTGACACGTGACAATTGGCTTAGTTCAAACTTCAAAATATAGTTTTCAGTGTAAATTTAAACACAAAATCAAACTTTAAAACGTAGCATTGAACATAAAATCAAGCATCACGAAACGTGACACTAAATAGTCCATATGGATGGACGATGTTGAAGAATTATGGTTTAGTATTGGCCTCATGCCTCATGGGTTGAACTAAGTTTCAAACACTCAATTGAAACTTATTTGGGTTATTCGGTTATCCGAATAATCCGAATAATTTAATTGTGAAATCCGAATCCGATCCGAAATCCGAATAAGTAATTCGGATTCGGATCGGATTTCGGTTTTTTTCGGATTTCGGATTTTTTGAACACCCCTGCCTGTAGTTAGTTTAGGTTAGTTATATTAAAGTTCGATTAACTTTATTATGTTTTTTTTCTTGTTAGATTTTCCTTATAAAAACTTAACCAAGTTAACTTTAACTAACTACAAGTTTTTAAAACTTTTAAAAAACTTAATAAATTTTTATATAACTATTCTATAACACTTTACAAAATATGTTTTAAAACTTCGCACTCAAAATTTTGACATTTCCCAAAATCTTTCCACAAACTTATTATACGTTTAAGCTTATAAAAGTTTTCTTTAATAATAATAATAATAATAATAATAATAATAATAATAATAATAATAATAATAATAGTAAATGTATAAAAAACCACAATAGAATTTAAAACGATAAGATTCGCGCAAACGTCCAACACGATATGTTTAAGTTACGATTCAATATACGTTTACGATTAATAACGAAGTGCAATTAAACAAAGATGTATGATCAACAAAATTCAACGTTTTATTAAAATTCAAAACAATCAAAGTACGAGGACTAATAATGTAAATATAAAAAAGTCTAGGAAACGTGCAATTGTCACACAATGTAAAGTGACTCTTCACATACATGCGTTTATATGATGACTCTCCATATGTTTAACGCCTCTATTTGTATTACTTTTGTATTTATGTAAAGGGCTTATGACTTTTCATATGTTTAACTTCTATATTTTTATTACTATTGTATTTATGTAAGGGCATATATAAAGAGGCATTTTTATTTCATAGTATACATCAATAAGAAAAGCATTCCCTCACTCTCTCATTCTTCTCTCTATATTGTTATACATTACATTAGGGCAATTGATAAATTGAAGTTCAATGTGAGTTTGTTAATTTCCTTCAATATGTTGATATATTCTGTAGTATTTGAAGACTCTTTGAGTCCATTAATGGCTGCAAAAATATATCACATGACAATTGTACAAGAAAATGAGAAATTGTGCATTGAATTGTTCCAGTCCTTGTTGTCATGGCAGAGATATTTTCAATTGTATGGAATTGTAAAGTAGATATGTTTTAACTTTTACTCTTATTGTCACAACATTAAGATATTGAAGCAATATTATTTTACTCTAAGCAAAGTTGTTATAGAATTATGTATAGTTTCAATATTTGCTAGCTATCATAAGAATGTTTTTACTAACCAAGTCCAAGTTACCCGTTTAGAGCGAACCGATTATTTTTATAATTATGTATAATGTGTTTCTTGCATTAGTATTGTCATATCTTTTTATTACCTTTTTTTTGTTTTAATGCTTAATTGCTTACGTAGTTTATTTGCAGGTGTTAACATTCAAAGTAGTGAAGAAGTTGTTATGAAGCTGATATGGGCTTCTTATGTTTTTAAGGATCTAGAAATTTCTAATTGTCTTATTACTGTAATGATATACTGATCAAACCATGTTTTATTTGGATACATGGACATAGTCAGATAAATAATGTGTAGTTCTTCACGTTTACACTCAGTCGTCAGTTGCTTAGTTTGTTTGCGTATTCTAATAGTGTTGTTTACTAAATTGGTTTTGCATTTTGACCTTCTTTACTCGACTTTCATGCTTATGGATTTTGTAATTGAGGGATGCACCCATGTCTGTTTGCAATTTGAAACCCTCCTTTCTTGATTTGCAAGTTTCTATTGACAGTACAATTTACACTCTTTTATGTAATTGTAGTTTGACTTTTGTTTTCACTATCCATATGTTAATATGTTGAGGCAATATTGTTTTTTTTTATAATCTAAACAAGGTTTTTCTTGATCTACATAAAGTTCATACACATGTATGTTTGTTTTTCATTTATTATAATATTTCATTGGTGCTCTTTATAGTGTCAACCAAATTAGTAGATATCTAACTAAGGAAAATGTATTAAAGATTTACAAAATTAATCCCAAGGCCCAATGGTGATCTGATATATGTTTAAGTGCAACTAAAAATTCAGCAAACATGTCTTATTTGTAAGTGAATGATGAAATGATTTTGAGCAGGCTTTTAAGGTATGGTGAGAATTACATATTAAACACTTCACATTTGATTTTATTATATTAATACATGTAAAATCGTGTGAATATTAGATGAGAAATGGTAAGTTTGTCCATTCAACTTCGTGCCTTTAAGTATAAATTTTAGGACTCAAAAACTAAACATTTATACAATTAAATCAACAATTTTAAGTTTGTACAATATCATGATATTACAATCCGTTTTTAAATCCCGTTGTAACGTTCGGGTAAACCCACTAGTATATATAGATAATATCGGTACATTACACGAATGATCCTTGATATGTATAGAATCCTGAATACTATCCCTAAGTACAAAAATAAATTATTTTATTATTTTAACAAATACGTTTAAATCAAGTTATCTTAAATAATATTTATTATAAAGACTAATTTGACATGCATTGATAACGTATTAGAAAAAAAAAAAAAAAAGCGTAAATACTGCCTACTAGTAATCAAATACATGTTATTTCTTCGAACTTCATTTTCAAAGGCTTTGACTTCAACAGAACTGAAATGATCTTCACAACAATAGGACACATAATGGAAAGGTGTCCTAAGGCTGAAGGGTATGGAGACACCCCAACCCCCCGTTCCTCACTTTTTCCCCCGTCCCCCTACAACACACCGCCCCCTGCCCCCGTCCCCTTCCCCCCGTCCCCCACGTCCCTCTGCGAACGAAAGGGACTGACCAATCAGATTTTTTTTTTAAATCCAACGGCTATATATATGAGGTAACGACTATTTTTTATTTTTTTTAATTATTTTAAACCAAAACCAAATATATAAACCCCACCATCCAAATAAACCCACATAAATCAACCAAAACCAACATAAAACTCTTCTACTTTCTTTAAAAAAAATACTCAACAATATCATACCTACCAATGATTGATTCCTCATCTTCGTTGAGCGAAGAAAACCGGGTTTTTGTGAACGCGGTTTGGGAATCGGCACAACTAATCGTGGCGGAGGAAGACGAGGTGAGCTCGCAACCGCGACCTAGGCAAGCGGCCATAAACAGAGACCGGGAGGGTAAATTTATATTTTATCTTCAAATATATATATTTAGATACTTTATTTTTTAGAAAGTATAATTTTTCTTCAAATATATATATTTAGATACTTTATTTTTTAGAAAGTATAATTTTTCTTCAAATATATATGTAGGTGCACACGAGCGATTAATCAGTGATTACTTTGCCGACCAACCAGTGTATACGGACGAGATGTTTAGGCAGAGGTTCCGGATGAGCCGTCGATTGTTCGTACGTATTGCCGATGATTTGGCGAGTTGTGACCCGTATTTTACATTACGGCACGATGCTAGAGGCAAGCGAGGGTTCACAACTTATCAAAAATGCACGGCGGCATTGCGGCAACTAGCTTACGGGACGGCATCCGACTCGTGGGATGAGTATTTACGGATGTCCGAAAGAACGGCACGTGATTGCTTGTATAAGTTTTCCAAGCGCGTTGTCAAGATCTACAACAAAAAATATTTGAGAAAACCAAACTCGAACGATATCCAGAAATTGTATAAGTTTCATCACGAAAGGCATGGTTTTCCAGGGATGCTTGGAAGCATCGATTGCATGCATTGGCCGTGGAAAAATTGCCCTAATGCGTGGCGTGACATGTTTTATCGAGGCGATCACGGTCACCCGACTATTATCTTAGAGGCTGCCGCGTCACAAGACTTGTGGATTTGGCATGCCTTTTTTGGTGTTCCCGGTTCCAATAACGACCTTAATGTTCTTAACCAATCATTGGTGTTTGACGATGTTAGAAAGGGAACCGGTCCGGATACAAAATTCACAGTTTCGGGGGTGGAGTACAAGCACGGGTATTATCTTGCAGATCTAATATACCCAACCTATTCCACAATTGTAAAAAGTATTAAGCACCATCACGAAGATAAAAGAAAGAAATTTGCAAAGTTTCAAGAAGCGGCGCGAAAGGATATCGAACGAACTTATGGGGTTCTACAAGCGAAATGGCACATCATCGCAAACCCGGCACGTGCTTTCACACCAAAAAAACTTTGTTATTGTATGTATGCTTGTATCTTGCTGCATAACATGATCATCGAAGACGAAGGCCGAGCTATTTGTGAGTTCGATAAAAATGACGTGGAGGAGAATACTATTCCGGATGACGAAGTGCAACAAGAGTTAAACGATTTCGCGTTACGTAACGAACACATCCATCATCATCTACAAGCCGACTTGATCGAATATATATGGAACAACGGAATCGACGATTAGTATTTTACTACTTAGTTTTAGGATGGTTTGTTATTTTTTTTTAATTTTTAGGATGATTTGTAATTTTTTTTAATGAGTTAACTGCAATTTGCATCCCTGTGGTTTAGAGGTGGATGCACTTTGCACCCATATTTAAAACTTGTCGCACTTTGAGCCACTGTGCTTTTTTTTCATTGCAATTTGCGTCCCTGTGGTTTAGACTTTGCACCCGTATTTGAAACCTGTTGCAGTTTGAGCCACTGTGCTTTTTTTTCATTGCACTTTGAGCCCCTGTGCTTTTTTTTCATTGCACTTTGAGCCACTGTGTTTTTTTTTCATTGCCCTTCGAGCCAACACGTCAGTTTGTCGTTTAAATGGACGTTAAACACTACCACAGCTTCGGCACCAACCACTGTTTTCCTTAAGGAACTCTATCCTAGGTTACAGTTTCTTCTACTGGCTAGCGCTAAACAGACTCGGAAACACAAGTATGATTTTAAATATCTCCTGGTCCGTTAAATCAGTAAAGGATCGGAAGAAGTTGACATGATTAGCGTAGTGGTCGACACTGTAAGCTAGGATGAAAGGAAATTTAAACAAAATAGTGGTTGGTGGCGAAGCTGTGATGGTGGTGTTTAACGTCCATTTAGACGAAAAAAAGAACGTAGTGGCTTAAAGTGCAATGAAAAAAAAACCACAATGGCTCAAAGTGCAATGGAAAAAAAAACACAGTGGCTCAAATTGCGACATGTTTCAAATACGGGTTCAAAGTGTCTCCATCTCTAAACCATAGGGACGCAAATTGCAATGAAAAAAAAACACAGTGGCTCAAAGTGCAATAGAAAAAAAGCACAATGGCTCAAATTGTGACATGTTTCAAATATGGGTGCAAAGTGCATCCACCTCTAAACCACAGGGACTCAAATTGCAGTTAACTCTTTTTTAATTTTTAGGATGGTTTGTAATTTTTTTTTAAATCTACTATTTATTTGAATTTTATTTTGTTTATTTGTTAGTTTTATAAAACTAGTTAAAATTAATATTCATAAAAAAAATAAATAATAAATGCTTGAGACATGGGATTCTCATGTCTCCACACCCCACCCATGTCTCAAGCATAGTGAGACATCACCTTACCTAGGTGGCATGGAGACATGACCTTTCTCATGTCTCCACACCCCATAGCCTAACCAATGAATTATAGGTTGTAACAAATTTTAGGTCCAAATAAAACAAGGATGCTTAGTTTTTAAACATCACGGTAACATTAGGGTGTGTGTAGTGGTGGGGGTTATGTGGGGGTTATGGTATTAAAATATTAAAAAGTAATAGAAGGGGGGTTATGTAGAGGTTATGGAAAAAGAGGGTGTAGTGGGAAGGGGGGTTATGAGGGGGTTATAAATGATTGGTAATGATTGGTTAATTATTGTTTTTCTTATTTAAATAATAATATTAATAATAATAGTAATAATAATAATAAAAATATTAAAACTATTAAATTAAAAAGATTATTATTAATAATAATAAAATAATAACAACATAACAATCTTCAACTTCACCTCTTTCTTTCTCTCTATCTCACTCTGTCTCTTCAACTTCACCTCTTTCTTTCTCTCTATCTCCTCCGCCACCTGCCTCTTCACCACCACAACCACCACCTCCACCACCTTCCCTAATTTTTTTACCTGGTTTGCCTCCTTTCTCTTCTTTGTTATTATTCTTTATTATTATTATTTTTTTGAAGGGGGTGAAATCCAAGACACAACGCCCGCCATGGGCAAAACGGAAAACCTTCAAAACGCCCTATAGCGCCCGGGGAGGCGGTGTTCCCCGGCGCTATAGGGGCTAAAACGCCTAATAACGTTGCCCACTACACACTCTTAGAAAGAAGGCCAAGGCTTTAGTCGATGAAGTAGGAATAATTGCATGTATTACACAAGAGCAAATCAATATTTGTTGCCATTAATCATTGACAAATGTAGAACAAGTGGATAAAAAAACTAATATCACTTTTAATGGTGAAAGATACAGATATAATTATTATGAGTAAAGATCAAATATAAAGTGTTTTTTCGGTAAGAACTGTAAGAATTAAAGGGGGTAAAAAAAATTTATTTTTAAAATTTTTTTTCTCATGTGCTTAAACATACTTTTTAGATGAATAATACAAAAAAAATTAAATTTTTTAGTGTAATTACGTCATTAAAATAAATACATTAGTTTACACTAGAGTAATTATGTAATTACTCTACACATAATTACTCTACACCAATTTTTTTTTTAGTTTTCAATACTATAATACATGTTTAACAATATGAGGAAAAAAATTCGAAAAAAAATAAAAAAATACCCTCCTTTGATTCTAACAGTTCTTACCAAAAAACATTTTGTACAGGATCTTTCCCCTAATTATTATTATTAAAAGAGAAAAAAAGTAAAAGATAATTAAAGCACCCACAATGCATAATTAAAGCACCCACAATGCATAGTTAAACAAACCATCAAAAACCGTATGTCAGCATGTCACGTTATTTTAACCCATTCTAAACCGAACCCCACTTTTTCATTCGACTCCAAACCATTTCAAATCTCTACCTCATATCTACCTGATCACATATTTTTCCTCTTTTATTTAACTTTAATCTAAAATATACTCTATTATTTTATCAAATAAATAACACATTACAAGTATAAAAAGTAAAAATAAATTTTTATTTAATTTTAATTTATATTTGTATAATATTTATTTTTTAATTTATTTTTCAAACGGCTATATTCTAATAGTTATATTTCTAACGACTATATTTTTAGCAACCATATAACACAAGCACTCACATAAAAAATGGCTAGAAGAGCTTGGACCGAGGATAAAGATGTGGCTTTGATTAACTCTTTGGTTCACCTCTAAGAGAACGGGTCACCACGAGGTGTACCATTTAAAGAAGCACTATTTGAACAATTCCACAACGTGTAGGTGAAACCGATTGCATTTCAAACCAAGGTCATGTGAGGTTGTACCTTTTGAAAAAGAACGTTAATTAGTTTTATGCTCTCTTCAACCATGTGATGGATCGCGGTGCCAGGGGAACGAAGGATGAAGCAATTGCCAAGGCTCGTCGCCTATACCATGTGCAGCACGATAACATATTCACTCACATTGCCGTCTCGCAAATAATAAGAGCAAGAGAGGGGCATGCGTATAGTCTAGGGGATGACGAGTAGTTTAATTATGTACTTTGTGTAATGTTTAAGTTTTTAATTTTAGGAACTTTAAGTATCTAGTTTGTTTTTGTTTAATTATGTACTCTTTGTAATGTTTAAAATTTTTAATTTTAGGAACATTAAGTATCTAGTTTGTTTAATTATCTAGTTTTAAAATTTTAATTTATATTTTATAAATACAAATTTTATTTAAAATATAAAACCTAGAATACAAACAAACACCAATTAAATATAAAACCCCACAATATTCAACGCAATACTTAATTAAAAAAACAAAAATAGGTGAACAGGTACGGTGGAACTAACGGACCATTGCTAGTCAAAGGGCTCCAATGGTGAAGTGTGTGTGTGTGTGGGGGGGGGGGGGGGGGGTCCGTCTGGCCAGCCCCATTGTGAATGCTCTTATACAAGTAAGAGAATTAACGGTCATAAAACGACTTGTATTTTTTAATGATTAAAGAAGTAATCGTAGTTGTCCAACACTTGTAGCCCAGTTGGTTGAGGGCCTAAAGTTTTCTATGGGAGACTTGAGCTCAATTCCCACTAGCTACATTCGGAGGACATTGGTGGAGGGGAAATGAGGGATGACCCGGCCATTGGCTTGGGTTCGAGTCCTGATCCCGACCGGTTTTACCGATTATTTCACTGTCGTGCCTTCGGGTGGGTGAGTGGTTGGGTTTTCCCGGGAATTGATGGCAATTGGTGGCCCGGGTACTCTCGAGTACCTGATTCGCCAAAAGGGTGCCCGACAGTGCTCGGAATTGATTCGTTGGCTATTAAAAAAAGAAGTAATCGTAGTCAACTTAAAATAGTAGTTTAAATTTTATATCTTTTAACTAATTTATTTTCACACCGTATGCCATCTATTGTACACATGAAAACACGGTTTCTGAAACTTAAATTTTAGTTTATAACATTTAATTTCTTAGGACCAAAGTTTTACGTACGAGAAAAAATAGTATCGGCCCACACCACTTTTTGACAATCACATCCATATCCATCGAATCTGCAGTCAATTGTTCTTTTGTCGGGTCATTTATAACTTCCACATATACTTAAAAATCATTTATTTATTTTTTTAACGGATAACGAATCAATTCCGAGCATTCTTGGGCACCCTTTTGACGAATCAGGTACTTGAGAGTACCCGAGCCACCAATTGCCACCAATTCCTGAGAAAACCCGACCACTCACCCGCCCGAAGGCACGACGGTGAAATAGTCGGTAAAACCGGTCGGGATCAGGACTCGAACCCAAGCCAATGGCCGGGTCATCCCTCATTTCCCATCCACCATTGTTCTCCAAATGTAACTAGTGGGAATTGAACCCAAGCCTTTCATAAGAAACTTTAAGCTTTCAACCAACTGGGCTACAAGTGTTGGACCTTAAAAATCATTTATAAGAAAATTATTAGTATCATATAAAAGTATGCTAGTTTTTTTTTTTTTTTTTTTTTTTTTTTTTGAACAGCCAACAAAAACATTTCATTCCATATCGGCTACCAGGGTGATAGCCGAAACACCAAGATATTACATACACCAAGTTCGTTTAACAACAGTACACATTAGGGATGTGCTCGGGACGGTATCGGTACCAAACCGATCCCGACAATACCGATACCGAAAAGTCCAAAAAACTGATACCGATATCGATTATACCGGTACGGTATAGGTACGGTACCGGTGTGGTATCGGTATTTTACCTTAAAATACCGATACCATACCGATGTCGTACTGTGACATCCGTCACTTTTCCTTATTTTATTTTGTAAATAATAATAATAATAATAATAATAATAATAATAATAATAATGATGATAAAAGTTTATGTTGGATTTTTTAAACATTAGACTTAATAAACCTTTACCCTAAATCCATTAACCTACAAACCCATAACCCACCCCTTTCTCCTCCTTCTGGCCCAGACACAAGCCCAATAGAGGCCCACTTCCTCTCCCTTTCCCTCTATCTGATATATATAAAAAAAAAAAAAAAAAAAAACTGCTGCTGCGGGACTCGAACCCGAGCAACAGCTGGATAACCCACGCGCCTAAACCATCTGGACTACACCTTCTTTCTGATTCAATGTCAACAAAAATTATATAAAAGCTCAACTTGTCCCTTCCTCCCTGTTCGCATCATTGCTGCTGCCGCTGCTGTGTAAAACAGCCAAAACAACTGAAATTTGTGGAGCAAATCATCACCCTTTAATGTCTCCTTTTGACCAAATATTAATATACGTCAACCTTTGACCATTACGCGTCTATATTAACAATTATAGCCAGATTTCAGCTCTCAATGAGCTTAATATGCGCAAATGATCACCTAGGGTCAAAACCTTCCAAATCAAATAAACGTGTGTAATGGTATAAATTGAGGCATCCCCCAACAGCTAAAGGGTGCGACTAAGAGAACCCCACCCTCAATTTTGTCTGTGCTTCGCTATTAATCACTAATCGGGCTCTTTTTCTTTGGCCTTGTCGATTGATCCTAAACCGGACCTTAAGCTTTCTGTAAGTATGATTTTATTTATGGGTTTTGCTTGTTTTGAGTCAATGATTAAAAGCCCTCTACTAGTTTCTGTTATTAGTTGGTAATTGAACAGATTGAAAGGCTAGGGTTCCTAAGGTTGGATTGGGGAAGACAACTCACGAGTAACATAAGTTAAATAAATTTCAAAACCATTATGAGCACTAAAACTCAGGTGGATCAGATGGTTATGCCCTTACACATAAGGACACGAACCGGCCAAAGGGCCTGGGTTCGAGTCCCATAAGCTTCATTTTTTTTGTTTATTTTCGTTTTTATCTATTCTTTTGCTTTGTTAATTTATATTACATATAAAATAGTTATTGTGATACGTAAATTCTACAAAATTTATTTTATATAAGATGACTAATAAACTTTATTATACAACTTTTATTTTCGGAAAAATTATTTATTTAATATATATAATAAATAATTCAAATTTATTCTATTTTATTTATAAAATTCTATAAAAATATCTAAACGATTTTATTAAATTCCACAAAAATTATCCTAAACTTGTATAGCAATAAAAATTTCAGAAATAATTTTTATTTCTGAAAAACCGTTCATTTTATATTTTTAATCAAATTTTGTTAGTTTTAATCATAAATAAATCATAATAAATTCATTTTTCAATATTTTTGTACCAAAATTTTACATAAATTATTTCTATCCATTTATAACAGAAATACAATTTTTAATTTAAAAATTATTTAATTTTAATATTTTTAGATATTAAAATTACATTTTGACAATTTGAAAAAAATAGATTAAATATTCTATTTTCAAGAAAATAATTTTATAAAAAATATTTATACACTTAAACCTTTATACTGTGATCATCTTTAATTTAAGATTTGCAAAAAGACTTTTGTTTATTTAATTATCAAATTTCCCTTATTTATTAAACGTTTAATTCATTAATCAAACGAATACTTATCCCCAATTCGGAACCCTAGTAAATACTTATAGACTAAATAGACTTAGACTTATTTGTTACATTATACATAGGGTGATACTTGGCAACGTTGGATTATACTTATTCAATTACACAAGACTTACCACCTTGCTAAGGTGAGTATTACTTATCCCCTTTTACGCTTTTACAATTTTTGGGGTGATTCATGCACAACTATACAAAGCTTCCATATTCATTTACACATACATTTTTATTCATTTACAATTCATATATGTGTCTTGTTTATCGTTGTGCTTATGCTTGAACATGAACGTAGCTTACATACAAAATCATACATTTAGACATAACTTATGTTATGGTGCTCTTTACACTCAGACGTAACTTATGTTACGGTGCTCATTTAGACGTAACTTATGTTACGGTGCTCATTTAGACATAACTTTGTGTTATGGTGCTCTTTTAGACTCACACGTGTTGAGGTGCTCATTATCAATTTCATTGTACAACTTTACATGTGATCTTTGTCTTGTTTGGTTACTTGCGTGTTTACATAATGCCTTGGTGATGCTAGACACATGAATTGTACTACCTTTCAAAACTTATACTATATGTACAAAACTAAGTAGTACTCACCAACATCATATGTTGACAAAATTATTTTCGTGCATGTTTCAGGATAAGCTGCTTGACGCTTCACATAGGACCTTGGACTTAGATTAAATCAATCAATTATGTTTATTTTGTTGTATTGTATTGAATTTCACATGTTGTAAAACAATATTCAATGATCAAATATTTACATTTTAGTACCATGAGCTTTTGAACAATCGTCACTACGTGGCACCTCGATGATTCCGCCATCGGTTGGGGTGTTACAGATTGGTATCAGAGACATGGTTATAGGGAACTAGGTTATTAGATAAAATGGCCTAGACTATAACCGAACTTCAACTTGCATGCATAACATTTCCTAAATTACCTTACCCTCATTACCCTCTACTTTCCTTCCTCTACCTTTCTCTCCTTCTCCATTTCTCCTCATCTTTTCATCCTGGTGCATAGAGATGGTGTCATACAAGGAGTGGAAAGCCTACATCACCGTGGAACGGGAGCAGTACCTTTCATGAAGACACTCTTAGGCATAATGCCTACTCTTATTCTGCTCCTTCAAAGTTGTTGAACTTTAATGAGTGTGATAAGGACACGTGCAATCTGGAAGGGTGGATGCCTGTACACTGGGTTTTCTGGCATAGGCAAGCATAGCGCATAAATCCATTTACGGACCTGTTATGCTTACCTGGGGATTCCTGGAGTGAGTGTCCACTTATAGGCTAAAGCATGTCTCCTTTGATCACCATTGGGTTCAACTCCTTTGAAAAGTCAACGTTCTTGTTGGGCTTTACAGCTAGACAAGGGCACTCCAAGCATCTTATGCAAGTTTTTCAATAATACTCTCTCATTTCATATACAATATTCTGTATTTCATGATTTTCATATATTGCTTACAAGAATCATATCTTCATAATTATCTGTACGATTATACACTTACATTTTCTAATCTCATGATTATTCATTGACTACCTCATAGATGTCTGCTCGACGCATGCTCCGTGATGCCAGCCAACGTCCTGCTCGTGCTTCTGGACAACGTTCTGATCATCGCCTCGCATCTTTAGTCGCCGAGCAAATTGCTGCGGTGATCCCAAACCTTGTCAGTGAGATAACCCAGAATAGTAACAGTGCCAACACAGGGAGTACAACCCAATTTCGGTGCACTTTCAAACACTTTAACTCCTGCAACCCCACAAAATTCACTGGTGAGGAGGGTGCTACTGGCCTCCTCCAATGGTTTGAAAGCATGGAGAGCACCTTTGTGAACAGTGAATGTCCTGATGAACTCCGCGTTCGCTATGCTACTAGTGTCCTTCAAAAGGGGGCGCTAACCTGGTGGAATGGCGAAAAACGCAATCGAGGAGCTGATGTTGCTTTATCTTTATCTTGGGCTGATGTTAAGGAACTCATGATCGCCAAATTCTGCCCTAGGAACGAAATCAGGAAACTGGAGGAAGAGTTCCATGGACTGAAACAAGACAGTGGTGAGAATCTTGTGTATAATACTCGATATCACGAACTTAGCATACTGGTTCCACACATGGTCACCCCAGTCTCTCGAGCAATCGAAAAATATATTGAGGGATTACCTGACCTGATTCAAGACGTTGTCACTGGAGGCAAATCCACTACGGTAGAAGAAGCCATCCAGCTTGCGGCCACTTTGACAGACAAACACGTAAGGAAAGGAAACTTAGTTAGAAAGGGCACCAAGACGTCTACTGAGAAAACCACCAATGCTGTTGAACAATCTAAGACTGTCTTAGCAAAGGCCGCCACTACTGCTTCGAACTCTAAGAAACGAATGGGCGATAACCAGAACCATGCTGTTATGAATCCTGTGACTCAACCCCCTATCAAGAAAGCCTACACGGGAATCCATCCTCAATGCAACACTTGCAAGTATCATCACCCTGCAAATCTTCCATGTCGTCAATGCACTAGGTGTGGAAGGTTTGGACACTTTGTTACCACTTGTCGAGTAATGGTTGGGACACAGAGTAATCATCAAACAGCTGCCCAGGAACCACCACAGATTACTAACGGTCGGGCATGTTATCATTGTAGAGACCCTAACCACATGCGACCTCAATGCCCTAAATTGAATAATGTAAACCTGGTGGCACATGGACGAGCTTTCAATAACAATATCAACAAAGCAAATGGTCAGAATGACGTTAATCCCACTGGTTAAGCCATGGATGGAATCTTCCTAATACTCGAAAATTCAATACTTGCGTTTTCATTTTCTTGATCCCATTATCATTTTGTACCCAATTTTATCGCACTCATTAGCATATAACATCTAGAGATTTCCTTGCATACTATTATGTACGAACACAGATTGGTGATTTATCATATTGGTTACGTTTATTTTAATCGTACAAGACTCTACCTTACATTTATTTGAAACGTTTGAACTTGATACTTGATCTTACAGAGTTTTTCTAAGAAAACATCATTGCTTATTATATGAAACTTGATTTTTCCATCCATTGAACATTTAATTATCCATGATACTCGTAAACTATTTCTATAGGCCACTAAGATAACACTTACACTTAATGGTTGTAGTACTTACAAACTTGCTTGCGTGTGTGTATTATCCACGCAACCCAGATAAACATTTCATTTAAAGGGCTCCTCGGACGAGTGGTAGCCCATACTTAAATACTGTTATGCTTACAAGTCGTTGCAAACCAATGCAATTGACCACATTATTACATAACCTCATTCCATTGATAAACGTGTTGTTGTGTCATCTTCTTGTGAAACTTATTTGCTTTAATATGTGTTAGTTTAGGATCATAGAAGGACATAAAACCCTAATGTAAGGTAAATTGATGATTCCGGTCCGGAACGTAATCATGAATTTACAGGTACGTTAGGGTAGTGTGAAATTCTATTAGAGTTTTTGGTAGGCGTCCAGTACGTTTTCAAGGTATCAAAGGTGTGGTGGGTTAGTGTAACACCCCAACCGATGGCGGAAACATCGGGATGTCACGTATTGATGATTGTTCAGTAGCTCATGGTAATCAATAAGTTTCAATATATGATTTAAATAAATTACATACAATTGTTCTAAGAATTTGTACATCAAGATAAAAAAAATATACTAGCTACGCATCTTCAAGCATTAACTCTAATCTTCGAGCAAGCTATAACCTGAAACATGTTAAGTTTGAAAATATTTTGGGTCAACAAAAGTTGGTGAGAATTACATAGGTTTTTGATAATTGAATAAAAATGTCGTGCAATTCATGTGTCATGTCAATCTAGTCCATATGTGAGAACATACTAGAAATAAATCGAGTGCATAATCAACCCTGATGACTATTATAATATGATACATACCATACGCTCATGGTTCACTTGAATATGTTATGCGATAACAAACACCCACGCAACCTTTGTAGGAGGCACGTATCCGGGTGGGATTGTCAGTCCAATAGATCTATCAATGTATATCGTCGGCTGATCAATGTTAATGATTATGCTAGAATTGTGCTTACCCTAGTCATGTTCAAGACATAATGCAACATAGAAGAACACATAGACACTTTGATGATTGAATTGCATATAGAATGTTGTAACATGTTTCACCCCAAAAATGGTGATAAATAGAAAAGGGGCTATGTAAAACTCACCTTGATTGTGATGGACTTGCTAGAATTCAACTAGTATCAACGACTTATACTTGCACCTAATTATCAGTGATGGTTAAGTATCCATTATGTATGTCTTAATATATAGTGTTTGTGTAAAATAAATCACTTTTGATTTATATATTATTATAACATCCGCTTATAATTAGACCAATGTCTTGTTTAGAATTAATAACTTAACAAAAGTCCATGTCTTTATTAACCTAAAAAAAAATAGCCTTTAATACCTGTATGTATTTGGTTTTATAAAAAAAAATCAACCCTTCATTACATCGAGTGAGTAACAAAAGAAAAACATCTTTTTAATTCCTTTTATTATGACTTTGAGTTATATATCTTTCAAAACGATGAATGTTTTTAAACTAACTCTTATTTAATTTGGTGTATGAGGTTTGGCCAGTAGCTAAGAAATGTAAATAGTGTGCATGTGTGTTATACTAAACAATCTGCCAAAGCATACATGTCCCCAAATCATGTATGATATATCCAAGCTATTTCATCTCTTTAATAGTTTAATTCAATATATGATGTTCTAAAGATAATATAACAACATTGGTACCTTAATATGAAAAGCGAAATGAAGTCGTGATGAACGAAACAATCGATTGGCTTTGGAGGACAGCCTACCGACCCGGAGATAGTGGTTGTCGAATCGGCAAGAACATGGATGATGATGGCGGTGGTTCTTTTAGCGCTTGCAAGTATCGGTGACGACTGTCACCGGTGGCTGCGGTGGCGTTTGAAAAGTTTTACGGTGGTGTTGTTCGGTGGTGTGCGGTTGTGTTTGCTATACCGAAAGGGTTGTGCGGTAACGGTTAAATGACTTGGAAAGAGTGGTGTGTTTTTATACAGAAAATTCTGACAGGTCATAAATGGTATTGATTGGTTATTCAATATCCCATACGTTTCGATTGAATGCTTGATTGGCAATTAACTTGCATAAATGTTTCCAAAAAAAAAAAACAAGGAAATAGCGCCACTAATTACGTCGGATTGTAGTAGAGGAGAGACTTAAGGAAGAAATATTATTATATATATTTATATATTTTTTTTTTGTCCACGAATGGTTTTTAGTATTCAAGATTTTGTTTGCTAAAGTCCTTTTTTTTTTCATGTTTCTATGCTTCATGGCTAATGAAGTTTCTTTTACTATTATTATTGTTATTACAAAATAAGATATTTTAAATGTATAGTTTTATTAGGAAAATTTTAAAATATATATGTATATATATATATATATATATAAATTGGGAAAAATTTGATGATGTTACAGTTAGCTGCGGTACACCCTGTATACAAACACTAATGATGCATTGAAAGTGAGACTGGAAGTCGGACCAGGAACAAACTCTAGTTACTTGGTAGTTCATTTAGTCTTTCTATAGTCAATCAACTCATGCAATTATTTTAGGAGTCCTAAAACTTGAAGTTTAGTGTCTTACTAGATTCTTATTCTCCTTATTATTCGAGACGAACCTAATCCAAATCCTTAACTCACACCTATCAAACCTCTTATCCAAATCATTCGAATTTTCCAAACCACTGCTACCTTAAATTCTACCCAAGAATCCATAACCCTATGTTTTAAATAACTTCGGGACGAAGTTTCTAAAAGTAGGGGATGCTGTGACATCCGTCACTTTTCCTTATTTTATTTTGTAAATAATAATAATAATAATAATAATAATAATAATAATAATGATAAAAGTTTATGTTGGATTTTTTAAACATTAGACTTAATAAACCTTTACCCTAAATCCATTAACCTACAAACCCATAACCCACCCCTTTCTCCTCCTTCTGGCCCAGACACAAGCCCAATAGAGGCCCACTTCCTCTCCCTTTCCCTCTATCTGATATAAAAAAAAAAAAAAAACTGCTGCTGCGGGACTCGAACCCGAGCAACAGCTGGATAACCCACGCGCCTAAACCATCTGGACTACACCTTCTTTCTGATTCAATGTCAACAAAAATTATATAAAAGCTCAACTTGTCCCTTCCTCCCTGTTCGCATCATTGCTGCTGCCGCTGCTGTGTAAAACAGCCAAAACAACTGAAATTTGTGGAGCAAATCATCACCCTTTAATGTCTCCTTTTGACCAAATATTAATATACGTCAACCTTTGACCATTACGCGTCTATATTAACAATTATAGCCAGATTTCAGCTCTCAATGAGCTTAATATGCGCAAATGATCACTTAGGGTCAAAACCTTCCTAATCAAATAAACGTGTGTAATGGTATAAATTGAGGCATCCCCCAACAGCTAAAGGGTGCGACTAAGAGAACCCCACCCTCAATTTTGTCTGTGCTTCGCTATTAATCACTAATCGGGCTCTTTTTCTTTGGCCTTGTCGATTGATCCTAAACCGGACCTTAAGCTTTCTGTAAGTACGATTTTATTTATGGGTTTTGCTTGTTTTGAGTCAATGATTAAAAGCCCTCTACTAGTTTCTGTTATTAGTTGGTAATTGAACAGATTGAAAGGCTAGGGTTCCTAAGGTTGGATTGGGGAAGACAACTCACGAGTAACATAAGTTAAATAAATTTCAAAACCATTATGAGCACTAAAACTCAGGTGGATCAGATGGTTATGCCCTTACACATAAGGACACGAACCGGCCAAAGGGCCTGGGTTCGAGTCCCATAAGCTTCATTTTTTTTGTTTATTTTCGTTTTTATCTATTCTTTTGCTTTGTTAATTTATATTACATATAAAATAGTTATTGTGATACGTAAATTCTACAAAATTTATTTTATATAAGATGACTAATAAACTTTATTATACAACTTTTATTTTCGGAAAAATTATTTATTTAATATATATAATAAATAATTCAAGTTTATTCTATTTTATTTATAAAATTCTATAAAAATATCTAAACGATTTTATTAAATTCCACAAAAATTATCCTAAACTTGTATAGCAATAAACATTTCAGAAATAATTTTTATTTCTGAAAAACCATTCATTTTATATTTTTAATCAAATTTTGTTAGTTTTAATCATAAATAAATCATAATAAATTCATTTTTCAATATTTTTGTACCAAAATTTTACATAAATTATTTCTATCCATTTAGAACAGAAATACAATTTTTAATTTAAAAATTATTTAATTTTAATATTTTTAGATATTAAAATTACATTTTGACAATTTGAAAAAAATAGATTAAATATTCTATTTTCAAGAAAATAATTTTATAAAAAATATTTATACACTTAAACCTTTATACTGTGATCATCTTTAATTTAAGATTTGCAAAAAGACTTTTGTTTATTTAATTATCAAATTTCCCTTATTTATTAAACGTTTAATTCATTAATCAAACGAATACTTATCCCCAATTCGGAACCCTAGTAAATACTTATAGACTAAATAGACTTAGACTTATTTGTTACATTATACATAGGGTGATACTTGGCAACGTTGGATTATACTTATTCAATTACACAAGACTTACCACCTTGCTAAGGTGAGTATTACGTATCCCCTTTTACGCTTTTACAATTTTTGGGGTGATTCATGCACAACTATACAAAGCTTCCATATTCATTTACACATACATTTTTATTCATTTACAATTCATATACGTGTCTTGTTTATCGTTGTGCTTATGCTTGAACATGAACGTAGCTTACATACAAAATCATACATTTAGACATAACTTATGTTATGGTGCTCTTTACACTCAGACGTAACTTATGTTACGGTGCTCATTTAGACGTAACTTATGTTACGGTGCTCATTTAGACATAACTTTGTGTTATGGTGCTCTTTTAGACTCACACGTGTTGAGGTGCTCATTATCAATTTCATTGTACAACTTTACATGTGATCTTTGTCTTGTTTGGTTACTTGCGTGTTTACATAATGCCTTGGTGATGCTAGACACATGAATTGTACTACCTTTCAAAACTTATACTATATGTACAAAACTAAGTAGTACTCACCAACATCATATGTTGACAAAATTATTTTCGTGCATGTTTCAGGATAAGCTGCTTGACGCTTCACATAGGACCTTGGACTTAGATTAAATCAATCAATTATGTTTATTTTGTTGTATTGTATTGAATTTCACATGTTGTAAAACAATATTCAATGATCAAATATTTACATTTTAGTACCATGAGCTTTTGAACAATCGTCACTACGTGGCACCTCGATGATTCCGCCATCGGTTGGGGTGTTACACGTACCGATACCGATAATACCGAAACCGAAAACCTCTAAATGTGGGTACCGATACCGATACCGAAAACCCTCGGTTCGGTATCGGTTCGGTACGGTACGGGATCGGTATTTTTTCGGTTCGGGATCGGTTTTCGGGACCGTATGCTCATCCCTAGTACACATAAACATAAGAAATACAACAAGAAAAACTGCCAACCAATCTTGTACAATTTGAAGCCTCTCCAAGTATCCCAATCCAGCACCGATTGTTTTGACCGCGTCTTGACCCATAAATAACTTAAAGCCTTGATTTCGCCAAACGTCTTTTGAATTGAAGGTTGAACTTGACTAAAAACCGCCTCATTTCTTGATTTCCATATCGACCAAATGACTATCAAACAAATCGCAGAAACTACTTTCCTTTTCTTCTTTGAACCGCTAATGCCGCTTGATAACTCGAGAATATCTCTGACACTGAATACAAAAAGTGGATGAATACTGCACCAATTAGAAACATGTTGCCATACCAACTGTACGAACCCGCAGCCCGAGAAGATATGATCAGTTGACTCCTCGGCTTCATGACAAAACAGGCACAAAGTAGAACCAAACAGCACGTTCCTTCTACGTAATCCTAACAGTGTCGGCAGTCGATCTAAATCAGCCCTCCACGCTACCATTTTGACTTTCCGAGGAACCCATGAATTGCGTCTGAACTTGTAATCTGGCTGCACATAACGCCGCTCCGCGAGACCATCTTTAAAGCTGCCCACAGTGTAAGACCCAACCTCACTCAGAACCCAAACCCAACTGTCACTTCTTTGCGCGAAATAAACCGCCCCGATTGTGTTCTGCAACAGCTCCAATTCATCAGCTTCGGTACCAGACCCAACCCCCTAGACCATTCCCAATTGAAGCCCAAACCCCCTGCCCTACCCTATCCGCAATGGTAGCCAACTTTCTCTTCTCTAATTCAAAAAGATTCGGACAAAGCGACGCCAAGGAGACGTCCCCAACCCAAATATCCACCCAAAACCTTATGTCCAACCCATTCCCCACCAACCCTTTAATGTGATTTGAGAAACCCAACCCAAACCCATTAGCGTCACCCATAGCTTTCGCAATCTGTTTCCACGGACCCGACAAAGAGAGCTTAAGTGGCATGTAATTCCAGCCTCTCGAACTATTATGAATTGCCCAATTACCCTCCTCCACAATCCGTCCTTTTCGGTCTTGAACCTCCACCACCATTTTGCCAACATAGCAAGGTTTGCGTCCCTCAAAGATCCGAAGCCCCACCCACTATATTCTTGTGGGGCAATAACTAGATCCCATTTCACCCAATTCATTTTCGCTCTCATCTGAACCGCCCCAAAAGAAAACCCGCCTCATGCGGTCTAAAGCATCTATAACCTGTTTCAATCGAAGTAGGATGGAGCACCCACCTAGTTCAACTAACTACCCAATAATGATGTGCCACCAAGCTCACCTAATCAGCTCCCTCACCCACCTCGTTCCTCCTCTTCTGAGTACACTAACCCGCTAAAGCTAATCCCCACCACAACCCTGGTAGGTTGCGGCGATATACTCTCCTAACCCGAGCAACTCAGAACAACTAAGATGTGGGCGAGTAATGTGCCCCACTGCCCCTTACACCCTAATAACATTTTTTTAACATTTAAGTCCCATCTACTCTTGCAATTGTAATAGTTTGAACTTACTAACGCTTTTACAGATGCAAACACGATATTACTACACTAGGTCATAAGCTTCAAAGTTCATCAATAAACTATGAACTATTTCTCAGTCTGCATGTCACTCCATTTTTTTATTATGTTCTTTTGTCGTTAATCCAAAGAATCATTATCTTCTCTTGTATTTTGAGCATCGATGCAAAATAAACACACTAAATCGAGTGACAGATTAATGACGCTTTATTAGTGAGACTTATTAATACCGGTTAGGGTTAGGTAAAAATAATTATATAAAATTGTCTTTTTTAAGGTAGAACAATAAATTATATAAAGAATTGGACTTACTAAAAGAAGTTATGCAAGAATATGCGATATTTACTGAGGAAACATAAAAAAAAAATGAGTACAAATATGCATATAGTTGTTTTTAATTTAGTAGAGTTTTATTTATTTTGTGTTTTTGATTAGTAGCCACAATATTTTTATTGAAATACTAAGCATATAATTTGTCAACACGTGCATAGTTTGAATAGAAGACGTTGACCACTTGACCGTTATAATAAAAGCATTTTTTTTTTCCTATAAGTACTACCTAAGATAACCCATGATCGAGGGCATTCCATTCTAAGGACCACTTCAATTTTTCATTGAATTTTTCTTTTGCGCTGAGAACTAACGAAACTTTAGGGTTGTTTGATTTATAATGAATACAAATTTCAATAGATTTCTAAATAGAGTATTTTAGTGAGCGATTATTTATTTTTTTTGAAAGGCAAACTTTATTAAACACACAAATCACCGGGAGATCTCCAAGGCGGAGATCCCAAAAACCAAAGTTACATTACATCAAAATTAAAAGACTGCCAATCCTTCCACGAAACCGTACACTTTTTACATCTATTAGAAAACCAAATGAAACCCAATGCTTTGACGTCCGTCACAATCTCGACAGCATTCCTGGAAACATCTTTAAATATCTTTTCGTTCCTCGCCTTCCAAATCCGTCAACATGTAATAACCATAACGCCATGTAAAGCCACTCTCTTTATTCGGGACAACGCAGAATCCAAGTAAATGTGAGTAATGTCACTAACCGAGAAAAAATAAAAAGGAGGAAGCTTCACCCAAGCCGCAATCCCACACCAGACGCCATTTGATAACCTGCATGCCGTGAATAAATGATCCACACATTCCTCTTGATCTTCACAAAACGTACAAACACTGTTACCACAATTGATATTCCTCCGAGAAAGCGCCTTCTTTGTAGGAATCCTATCCATTAGAAGCCTCCACATAAATATATTACATTTGATCGGTAACCATTTACACCATATGTAAACTACATCCTGCATATTGTTATCCTCATTATCCATCCATTTTCTCACTTCCGAAACCGAAAAGCCACCATTGGAATCACTATCCCAAAACCAATAATCAGCTTCATTACCCAATGATTGACCTCCAAGCACTTGAGTGCACTCTTGTAATTGCTGGATTTCCACAACCGAAGATGGATTCCTCTTCCATTGCCACATATTCAAACAATTACCACTAATCCTTTCACCCACTTTACAACCATTCTCTTTTTCCAAGCGAAAGAGCTCCGGATACATACATTTCAAAGACGTTTGTGCCACCCAAGGGTCCAACCAAAATTTGATATCTAGACCATTACCCACCCGGCCCCGTATCATTGTTATACTAGTACGATCACCCACTTTTAACCGGAAACCACTATTAACCAATTTAGACCATGTTCCCGAAAATCTGGAGCTAGCCGGGTACACGTCCCATTTAACACCCCAACCGATGGCGGAAACATCGAGGTGTCACGTAGTGACGATTGTTCAATAGCTCATGGACTAAAGTGTAAATTTTTTTGGATACATTGATTAAATAATTTATTACATTGAAATGAAATACAACGATTCTAACTGCCAACTAAATTGAAATACAATGAATCAAAATCTAAATATAATAAATCCGAAAGCTTAAAGAATGCATCTCAAAACAACCTGAAACATGTACAAAATAATTTGGTCAATACAAAAATGTATTGGTGAGCATACCCTGTTTAAATAAATATAGTAGAAAAGTGTTTAGCAATTCATGTGCGGTACCATTTGCAATTATGTAATAAGTAATATCCGTTCAAAACCAAACCTGAGAATAATGACTAACACATGACTAACCAACTGAATAATGAATTAACAAGACAATGACCAAGATTCTCTCAACAGAGTCTCAAGGGGGTATACCATAGTACTATTCATTGAAAAGCTAGGCCGCCCAGCGGTTAATGATTTTGACAAGTCATAGACACACCAATTAACATAAAGCAAACACACATGAGAATTGCATTAAGTATAAGAAATAAAAAAAACTTGATAGTAAGTACATGAGTCACCCCAGAATAGTAAAACAGTAAAAAGGGGAAAGATATACTCACAGTTTCCGAAAGCGATCAAAATCCACTTAAGCGGTCGTGAGCTAAGTAATGGGAATTCCAAGGAATTCAACCTATAATGTGTAAGCATACTAATAAGGAAATGTCTAAGAGTCTAAGGTAACTAGGGTCTAAGGCATTAGGGTTTGCTAAGTCGATTTGGGGAATTAGAGTTTTTATGATAAGTCGCGTTAATGTAAAAGTTGTATATCACAAATAATATATGAAAGGTTGTAAATGTGGTTTGAATAATATAATTATTACCTATTGAATATTTAGATAAAAATATGTTTGATTAATTAAGACAAAATAATTTAGTTAGTTACTTTAACTAAATTAAAATAAATACAATAATCATAAATGTATAAATAAATAATTTTGAGTTACACAATGATTCAACAAAAGATAATAAAGACATTAAACCATATGAGTATTTCTATTTTATAAGAAAAGTATTTATAAAATAGATATTTAATAGTATAAATATATAAATGATCAATTATGTCAAACTAAACATAAATAAGACTAATAATTCAAGAAATGATCCAAATATGCTATTTTTTTTAATAAAAAATGAATGATTTCTGATGTAAGTTAATGAAAATAATTTTCTCACAATTTTTATAAACTTATTTATATTTAAAACTTATTTAATGAGATTAAATCATGTTTAAATGATTAAAAATAGGAAAATTAATAAAAATATTTTTTTTCTGAACCAATCATTTTTATTTCAGTTCATGATGGTGAAAAATAATTTCCCAAAAAGTTTGAGACTAAAATCATTAAAAATGAATTTTTAATCAATTACATACGATTAAAACAAATAAATTCAATAAAAATATGAAAATAAGACATTTTCTAGAAAATAAAAGTGTGGTAATTTTCTTCATGGTGTCAAGATGCTACACCTAAATTTTTATAATTTTTGGAGCAAAAATGAATTTATTATAAATATAACAAGTTTATACCTATTTTAAATGGTTATAATATCATTAAAATATATATATATATATATATATGTATATATGTAAAAATCCGAAAAATAAAAGGTGGGGATGCCTGGGTTCGAACCCGGATCCTCATCCTCAAACGCTCCAACATAAACCACTACACTAGAGCACCTTATGTTTATTAGTTTGAAAGTTAAATTTATTTAAACTATAAACCCATATACATCTTCTTCCCCAATTCAACCTCAAGAACCCTAACCCTAACCTAAAATCAATAAACCCAATAATGTTTTTGTTAGTCATCGAAACCATAGGGTTTATGTAAGGTACTATATAAAGATTAAAACGGCAAAAGAATTTGATACTTACAAACACGTTTTATGCTCGAAAATGAAGCAATAAGATTCGAAACTTTGAAGCAAAAATCCAAGCGATTCTGGTAATGTTTTGGATGGTTTAAATGTGGGTTTGAAAGGTTTAGACGAGCAGGAAGTGATTGGTATGATTGTGATATTGATCTTGAGAGCTAAAGCGTTAGGAAGCATATGAATGTATAAAAATTAATCATGGGAAAGGGATATTCATTTGTAGGTTTCGTAGCTCCCACAAGTTCCGTATGATCAAGGATTTAGTTAGTATTTATACATGTCTACTAGTTGTTTCATGTATGTCACATTAATGAGACTTGATAATTTGTGGGTTATTTCTCATAAAAGTCAATTAGTTACTAAATAAATAGCATTAATTCATTCCATCAATTTCTAATTATGGTCACAGGAAGTTTTATTTGGAGAGTTACGAAATGTTATGTAGTAGAAAACTATTTAAACTCCACTCACAATTTCTACACTTCAATATTGTATATTATAACTAAATGTTAAATTCTAGTAAATAATAATTTGTTAATTAACACTATAATAAACACTTAAACTTTTACATCTTGGAAACTTTAAATATTTAATGTGTCCAAATCGTAATCGTAACTCTTCTTGAAGAGAGTTGTTTAGAATTAGTAAAAAAAATCCATTAATTCCAGGTAAACGACAGTTTATAAATGCTCAAATACGAGGGTTAAAAATGAAGATCTTGAAATAGTTGAGGGACCGATTGATTAATTTATGAAAAAACGGAAGGTGTAGGTTGTCACATCCCACTTCCTTGTAGAGCCGTGAATGCTATCCACTACTCTACGCCATAAAGCATTAGGTTCATGCCGATACCTCCATAGCCACTTGACCAAGAAAGCACAATTACACTCCCCTAGTTTCTGGATACCCAAACCTCCTTTTTTAATCGGCCTCGTAACCAAGTCCCACCCCACCCAATGAACCTTCTTCAAATCCACATTTCCACCCCACAAGAATTTTTTAACCAACCCTTCCAAGGTGCTAATAACCCCAACCGGAGCCTTAAATAAAGAAAAATAATACGAAGGAAGACTCACCAAAACAGATTTTATGAGCGTCAGTCTCCCACCAATGGATAAAGTCTTCGATTTCCAATTAGAAAGTCTACTCTTGAATACATTAACCACTGCCTCCCAGTTATTAATCTTATTCATATTGGCCCCAACCTGAATCCCAAGATAATTAAAAGGAGTAGACCCCGACCTACACCCCATCCCCCTAGCCACAACACCCACCCGATCGTTGCTCACACCCACACCATACAAAATAGACTTATGAATATTTATTCTGAGGCCCGAACACAAATGGAAAATCCGAAGCATTCGTCTAAGACAAACAAAATTGCTATCAGACCACTCTCCCATGACCATCGCATCATCAGCATATAAAAGATGAGAAATAACCGGACCATCCTTAGGAAGAGACACTCCCCGAAAAGCTCCAATTGATGAAGCTTTCTTAATAATACCTGAGAGAGCTTCCATAACCATAATAAATAAAAACGGCGAAATTGGATCACCTTGACGAATACCCTTGCCACAATCAAACTCAAAAGTCGGAGATCCGTTTACCAGAACAGAGGACCTAGCCGACTTTAAAATCCCTTCCACCCACATACACCAAACGTCCGGAAAATTCATTTGCTTCATGACCGATATCTTAAACATAAAAAGATCTTTTCCACTCTTTTTAGACCACGTAAGAATCTCACTAATCAACAAAGGACTATCAAGAATATACCTTCCCGCCACAAAAGCCGACTGGGTCTCATTAATTAAACTATCCATCACCAATTTCAACCGGTTAGCCAGCACTTTAGAGATCACTTTGCTCACCACCCCTATTAAATTAATTGGCCGAAACTCCCCTAAATTAACTGGGTCATTGACTTTTGGCACCAACGTAATAAAAGAAGAAGCAACTCCCCGATTTATTTTACCTATGGCCGCAAAATTATCCATAATACTAACGAAATCAGCAGAAAATAAATCCCAATACCGTTTAATAAACCGAAAATTAAAACCATCTGGGCTCGGGGCTTTATCACTCCCACATTGAAAAACCGCTTCCTTTATCTCCTTTTCCACAAAGGGGCTAGATATCATGTTCACTTGCTCCAAACTAAGCGTCTTCAAATCAAAACACTTAAGCTTCGGCCTTCGAGCCATATCTTCAACGAACTTCTTGCTAAAAAATCGCAACACTTCTTTTTTAATCTCTCTAGGTTTCGTAATCCACTCCCCTTCTACCGAGATACCCAAGATATTATTTGACACCCTTCTATTATTAATCGATCCGTGAAAGAAGCGAGAATTTTCATCTCCCTCCTTCGCCCACATCATTCGAGATTTTTGTTTAAGATCTTTAATTTTCCACCACTCCAACTGTTTAATTCGCCGTTTAGCTTCTTCTAGACTCCAAATTTCCTTTTCCAACAAATCCCTTTCCTCCATGAATAATTCCAATTCCTTAACTTCACTTTTGAGACCATCCAATTCCTCTGTTTCGGACTTCACAGTACCTTTATACCACTCTTTAATTTTTTCACGCAACATCTTAAATTTATGAAGCAGCCTCAAATCCGGATCTCCACTAAATTCTACATTCATAACAGCGCCTTTAATTACTTCGTCAAAACCGTCCCTATAGAGCCACGAATTAAAGAATTTGAAAGGCTTGGCTCCAAAATTTCGGGACACAATTTTAATCATAAGCGGACAATGGTCCGAACCATTACGGTCTAACACCCGGTACTCCGCATTTGGCCATTCATTACGAAACGTCCAATCCACAAAAATCCTATCAATTCTACTAAGTTTATCACCACCAATGTAAGTATACTTACGGCCCTTCAAGGCGTATTCATACAAACCCGACTCGTCCACAAACTCATTAAACTCGTTAGAATCTACCACATTGAAATGAGAATTACGTCGCTCTTCACAATCTCTAACGCTATTAAAATCGCCACCCACTATCCAAAACCCGCCATCATCCGTAATCAATGACTTTAACATGTTCCAAACCACTCTTTTTTCATTAATACGCTGAGGACAATAGACGTTTATACATGTAATTTTCCTACCGTCATTCTTCAAAAAACCGGAAACCACAAGAGCGTTCCTATCTTTTACCACCAAAGTCTTTGTAAAAATTTTCGGATTCCATAACGAGAGTAAACCCCCCAAGCGACCCGTCGCATCTACATTCTCGAACTCCAATTCTTCATAACCCCAGAATCTTCCCACGTTAACATTGTCCAACGACTCAAATTGAGTCTCTTGGAGCATAACAAATCCTATCTCATTCGCCACCTTTAGTTCCCTACACCAAGAGCTTTTAGACAAGACAAAGTGGTGGGATTTCTCGGTGTACGATAACGGGTAACAGGTGAATGCTTGTCGGGTTGGGCGTGATCAGTTCTGGATCAGATTGTCAGATAGTATCTATATGGGTCAGTTTTTTGTTTCGACGGCCCAGGTAGTTGTTCGCTAAATGGGTTTTGGGTGTAATCATGTAACTTTAATGGTTGTTTTTGGTGAAATGAATAAAGTGGCCCGTTTGATTGTTCAAAAAAAAAAAAGAGCTTTTAGCATCCGAACCTAGTCCTCTAATATTCCACGACAAGACATTCATTGGTCCACACATTGAAAACCTTCGTCTCTAATGGCGTTTGCCAGCGAATCACCATACGTTTCAAACTCTTCCACCCCTAGTGCATTGCCTAAAGTCATTATTTCTTTTACCTCGAGCCCGATCACTTTCTCATTCTTGTCATCATGAACCAATGTATTAACCCCCCCTAGTGAGCGATTATTATTATTAGAAACAAAAAGCAATTGAAAAACTAACTGTTAAACCCATGATAAAATAGAGTATTTGAGGCGTTCCATTAGGCATTAACAATGAATTCCAAGCCATTAAAAGTAATACACGATATACTTGGGTCTTGGGCTCAAGGGTACAATCAGTTCTGATAGGTCTCATATCCATAAGATAAACAACGTATGAAACCTTTTATGATATGTTTGTTGATCCCAAATTTTAGGTAGGTAACTGTTAAAACTTAGTTAATACACATGATAAAATAGAGTATTTATTTTTAAGCCGTTCGAAAAATATAGAAAGTCCAATATTAACAATTGTTAAACTCAAAGCCCATTAAAGTACTACACGATACAATTCGGCTCAATGGGTACAATCAGTTCTATTATCAACTTGTTGAGCCTATGAATTTGGAAGTAGTCTGCTACTTTATGTAACACCCCAACCGATGGCGGAAACATCGAGGTGCCACAAGGTAACGATTGTTCATGAGCTCGAGGTACTAAAATACAAATATTTATTTAATAACGATTTAAGTGTCAACATTACATTTCAAAACATTACATCTAGAAACAAAGCATAAGTTTTATTTATGATGTCTAAGTCCAAGCCTTATGTGATAAACTTCAAGCATCTCCTGAAACATGTACAAAATAGTATCTGTCAACACACATGATGTTGGTGAGTACACTTAGTTAGTGTACGTATGATATAGGTATAAAAAGGTTTTACAATTCAAGTGTTATGATTTACTCAAGGCAGTATGATAAACACGTAAGCACACTATGCGGGTCACAATCAAACCTTTATGTTGACAAAGACTAAAGAATTAACAATGACCCAAGACTTCCCTAACGCATAGGTATTTTCCATTAGGCGGGTTGTCAATCCAAATAGCGCTATTCATTGTTAAAGTCGGCTAGCAAAGTTAATGATTATGTAACGATTGCAAGTATACTACGTTTATGTCTAATCATCAAGCACAAGAATTTAAAGCATAACATGTGTATGAATTGTATGTAAAAATGTTTATGAATATGTGTAAGTGTAAGTTTTATAGGTGTACATGAATCACCCCAAAAGTGTAAGAAAAGGTAAAAAGGGGATAAGTATACTCACAGTTTTGCTAAGCACGATAAATCTGAATAAACTTGTCACGAGTTAAGACTACGAATTCTTGAAGAACTTAACCTATACGTATAAGAATACTAATAAGGGATATGTCTTAAGAGTCTAAGACGTCCAAAATCTAAGGCGTTAGGATTCGTTAAATTATTTGGGGAAATAGTATTTTTATAAAAATAAGTATTTAATGATAAATATGTATCACGAAAGCATATTATGTTCTAAATTTCATAAAATGACTAAGTAAACTAATTATTCTTATTTGAATATTTTGTATAAAAATATTCTAATTAATTTATATAAAGGTTTTAGTCAATTATTTTAACTAAATATATAACGATTTTTATGACTACATAATATTTAAACAAATGAGTCTAAGATTCACACTTATGATTTTCAGCTCTGAAATATTTTTATAGAAAAACATTTATAAAAGAGATTTTTATATATGTATAATTAGTTTATTTATTTATGTCTTATTAAGCATAAATAAGACCAAAATACAAGATAAACATCAAAAAGGTTATTTTGATGAAAAATAGTTACCTTCTGATGAAAAATAATATAAATACTTTTTTCATCATTTTTCTCCATTTATTTTTATTTAAAACTGATTTATTAAGTTTAATTTATGCTTTAGATGATTAAAAATAGGAAAATCCATAAAACGTATTGTTTTCTAAACTCATAATTTTTATTTAAGTTTCTTATGATTAGGAATAACCTCACAAAAATTTTGGGATTTAAATCCTTTAAAATGAATTTTTTATCAATTTATTATGATAAAAAGGATTTAAATTGATAACTATGCGAAAATAAATTATTTTCCCGAAGATAAAAATACTATGATCTTCTACATGATGTCAAGATACTGCACGTAAAGTTTCATAATTTTTGGAACAAGAATGAATTTATTATGAATATTATTTATTTAAAGCTAATTAAACAAATAATTTAAGATAACATGTAAAAACGTTTTAAAACAGAGGGAAAATGATATGAAAATTATTCTAACATATTTAAATATATTTTCACCAATTTTCATGTTAAAATACGAAATATCCGATTTTATATGAATTAATCATGTTTTAAGATATATAAAATCATTAAAAATATTAAACAGTATCAAAAATTCACGAAAATTTTTATAGAACTTCTAATCAGTAATATGAACATACATACCAAGTTTCATAATTTTTAGATCAAAGATGGTCGAGTTATGGAATTTTAAAGTTGTATATACTTTTAAATCAAAATCCCCAATTAATCAAGAACACCCTAATCCTAGATTTTTCAATTGGAGCCCTTAACGATTATGTTTGCTGAATTAAACAGAGGGCTTTTGATCTACTAACATAAATGAAAGAATAACCAAAAGGAATTGGAAAAACTCACGATTTTTATAGCTCAAAAGATAATAGACCCGAATAGAAAAAAACCCACTTAATAATCTTCAAAATTCGAGAGAACCATGAGATAATAAGCAATGATTCAGTTATAGACTTGATAGACTAGATGGGGAGAGTATATGGGTAAGTTTAATTGTGATAAAACTAGATAGAAATTGAGTAATTAGATTATGATTAAAATGGGTATTTATAAGCAAATTTTCAACTAGTGTGAACACAAATATGGATAATGATAAGATTTCAACTATGGTAGGCTATGGTGGCTGGATAGATATGGATGTGTTTGGGATAAGAGTCGGCTGAATTTTTTTTTTTTTTTTTTTTTTTAAGGAAGGACTAAAATAGTGTATTTGGGTAAAGCCAAAGGTGCAATTGTTACAGTCTCCCCTACTTTTAGGAATTTCGTCTCGAAATTAATTCAAGTAGAGGGTTCTACAAAAAGATAAGGATACTTCGTTTTCATTTGGTCCTCACGTTCCCAAGTAAATTCTGGGCCACGTTTGGATTCCCAACGAACTTTAACTATAGGAATGCGACTACGTTTAAGGGTCTTGACTTCACGATCCATGATTTCCACCGGTTTCTCGATGAAATGCATTGTTTTATCAATATGAATGTCTTCAAGCGGAACATGAAGATTCTCATCAGCTAAACATTTCTTCAAGTTTGACACATGAAAAGTTGGGTGAATACTGCTGAGTTCGGTCGGTAGATCTAACTTATAAGCCACTTTCCCAATCCTTTCCAAGATTTTGAATGGGCCTACATATTTTAGCGCAAGTTTCCCTTTTTTCCCGAATCGGAACATACCCTTCCAAGGTGAAACCTTGAGAAGTACTAGATCCCCGACTTGAAATTCCAAAGGCTTGCGTCGTTGATCAGCATAGCTCTTCTGCCGACTCTGAGCAATTTGCAATGATTCACGAATTCGAGCAATCTTGTCAGTTGTTTCCTGGACTAGTTCGGGACCGGTAATTTGAGTGTCACCGACCTCGTTCCAACACACAGGAGAACGACATTTGCGACCATAAAGAGCTTCAAAAGGTGCCATACGGATACTGGTATGGTAACTGTTGTTATATGAAAATTCAACTAATGGCAAGTGTGAATCCCAATTGCCACCAAAATCAATAACACAAGTTCGAAGCATATCTTCTAAAGTCTGAATGGTTCGCTCAGTCTGACCATCAGTTTGAGGATGGTAAGCTGTGCTAAGATTAACTTTAGAACCCAAGTTATCTTGCAAAGATTGCCAAAAGCGGGAGGTGAAACGACTGTCACGATCAGAAATGATGTTCAAAGGAGTTCCATGACGACTAATGATTTCATCAATGTATAATCTAGCCAGTCTTTCAACGGAATAGGTTTCACGAATAGGTAAGAAATGAGCGGATTTGGTTAATCGGTCAACGATCACCCAAATGCTATCATAACCACGAGTAGTACGAGGAAGTTTAGTAATGAGGTCCATAGCAATGTTCTCCCACTTCCAAACAGGAATCTCTGGTTGTACAAGTAGGCCAGAGGGACGCTGGTGTTCGGCTTTAACTTTAGCACAAGTAAGGCACCTAGCCACGTAGTGAGCTATGTCCTTTTTCATACCGGGCCACCAATACATAGAACGCAGATCTTGATACATCTTATCAGCACCAGGATGAATGGAGTAACGGGATTTATGAGCCTCGTCCATGATGAAAACACGAAGATTATCACGATCAGGAATCCAAATACGATTAGAAAGATAAAGCAGACCATGTTTCGTTTCCAAATGATGTTCGGCTCCACACGACATTTCTTCGTACATGTTGCCTTCAGTGACCGAAACATGTTGAGCTTCAAAGATTCGAAGTTTAAGATCATGGGTTTGAATACAGTATAGTTGAATGTGTTCCTTACGACTGAGAGCGTCAGCAACAACATTTGCCTTACCAGGGTGATAGCGAATCTCGCAATCATAGTCATTTAACAATTCAACCCAACGGCGTTGACGCATATTTAGATCCTTTTGGTTAAAGATATGTTGAAGGCTTTTGTGGTCAGTGAAAACCACGCATTTGGTACCATAGAGGTAGTGCCTCCAAATCTTCAATGCGAACACGACGGCACCAAGTTCGAGATCATGGGTGGTATAGTTTTTCTCATGGACTTTCAATTGACGCGATGCGTAAGCTATAACGTTGCTTCGTTGCATGAGAACACAACCAAGACCTTGGCCAGAAGCATCACAATAGACCACGAAATCTTCAGTACCATCTGGGAGAGAAAGAACCGGAGCATCACAGAGTTTTTGCTTCAAGATTTGGAACGCTTCTTCTTGCTTAGGACCCCACTCATATATCTTATCCTTGTGAGTCAAAGAAGTAAGTGGAACAGCGATTTTTGAAAAATTTGAAATAAAGCGTCGATAATAACCGGCGAGACCAAGAAATGAACGAACTTCGGTAGGAGTTTTGGGTATACACCAATTTTTAACGGCTTCAATCTTTGCTGGGTCCACATGAATTCCTTTATCATTGATTATGTGTCCTAGAAATTGAACTTCTTTAAGCCAGAATTCACATTTCGAGAATTTAGCATACAGTTGTTCGTGTTGTAAAAGACTCAAAATCTGACGAAGGTGTTGTTCGTGGGCGGTTTTGGATCTTGAATAAATGAGGATGTCATCGATAAAAACAATAACAAATTTATCCAAAAATGGTTTACACACTCGATTCATAAGATCCATGAAAACAGCAGGTGCGTTAGTTAGACCGAAAGGCATAACCATGAATTCATAGTGACCGTATCGAGTGCGAAAAGCAGTTTTAGATACATCATCCTCATGGACTCGAAGCTGGTGATATCCAGAACGAAGATCGATTTTTGAAAAACACGTTGCACCCTGCAACTGATCGAAAAGATCGTCAATACGAGGCAAGGGGTAACGGTTTTTAATTGTAAGTTTATTGAGCTCACGATAATCAATACACATGCGAAACGATCCATCTTTCTTCTTAACAAACAAAACTGGGGCTCCCCATGGCGAATAACTTGGACGAATGAAGCCCCTGTCAGCCAATTCTTGGAGTTGACTGGCAAGTTCTTGCATTTCCGAAGGTGCAAGACGATAAGGAGCTTTAGCAACAGGGGTAGCACCGGGGATAAGATCAATTCGGAACTCAATAGGACGAATAGGAGGAAGACCATGTAAATCATCAGGGAAGACTTCTGGAAAATCACGAACAATAGGAATATCTTGAATCTTCTTCCCTTGGTCCTTTTTTTTCCACTACATGGGCTAAGAATGCTACATATTTCTTGCGTAAATATTTTCGAGCTTGGGTACAAGACATGAGCTTAAGGCCGCTTGAATGTTTCTCACCATAGACTTGCAGAAAGTTACCTGAGAGAGGGATTCGAATATACTTCTCGAAACAAACAATTTCAGCATGATATTTAGAAAGCCAATCCATGCCTACTATGATATCAAAACTGCCCAATTGCATGGGTATAAGATCAATGGAGAATTCGTGCTCATTAAGGTTAAGTATGCAATCACGAATAACAGACTTGATTGTAATGGGAGTACCATCAGCAACCTCGATGGTAAAGGGTCTTTCAAGTTCAGAACGAGAACGAGAAAGCAAAGGTTCGAAGGCTAACGACACAAAACTCTTGTCCGCACCAGTATCAAACAAAATTGAAGCATAAAGACCATTAAGTAAGAACGTACCATTCACGACATCAATCGCTGCCTGAGCTTGATTTGCATTAATGTTGAAGGCTCTCCCACGTGCTCCATGATTAGTAACAACTTGATTTGGTTGGTTAAGTACTGGGCAACGAGCTTTGATATGGCTTGGATCCCCACAATGATAACAAGCACGAGCAGGTGCAATGGGTAATGGGTTTCGAGCTGTTTGTTCAATGGCTGGATGAGTTGTTGGTGGAGGATTTCCTTGCGGTGCAAGTATCACCCTGCAAGTGGTAGCAAAATGCCCCCACTTTCCACACCTAGTGCACTGACGACACGGGATATGGGCTGGGTGATGATACTTGCAAGTATTGCACAAAGGATGAATACCAGTGTAGGGTCGAGTAGTAGCTGGTTGATTAGCACCAACAGTTTGAGCCATAGGAACTTGGCGAATAGGGGTAGGGGTGACGACAGCATAATTCCTGTTTTGCCGCTTACGCTTGTTGTTGTTGGAGGAGGTTGAAGCAGTCTTATCTGAAACAGCTTTGGAAGGTTCAGCATCCATAGCAGTTTTCTCAGCAACTTTCTTCGTACCCTTCCGAACAAGAGTCCCCTTTCTCACGTGTTTATCAGTCAAAGAAGCTGCAAGCTGAATAGCTTCTTCCACCGAAATGGGTTTGCTACCAGTGACGACATCTTGAATAAGATCAGGCAATCCCTCGATATATTTCTCGATTGCTCGAGAAACTGGGGTTACCATGTGTGGAATCAAAATGCTAAGCTCATAATAACGAGTGTTGTAGGAAAGATTCTCCCCACTGTCTTGTTTCAAAACGTAAAATTCATCTTCAAGTTTCTTAATTTCATTTCTAGGGCAGAATTTGGCTAACATGAGGTCCTTCACCTCGGCCCAAGTCAAAGCTAGAGCAACATTAGTACCCCGACTATGCTTTTCACCGTTCCACCAAGTTAATGCCCTCTTGTGAAGAACACTGGTGGCATGGCGAACGCGGAGTTCATCAGGACACTCGCTATTTATAAAAGTGTTCTCCATGCTTTCAAACCACTGGAGGAGGCCAGTAGCTCCCTCTTCCCCAGAGAATTTAGTTGGGTTGCAAGAGTTGAAATGTTTGAAGGTGCAACGAGTGTTACCTCCTCTGGTAGTTCCAGAGCTTCCAGAATTGTTGCTATGGTTCAACTCAGCAACTAGGTTAGGAATCACAGCAGTAATACGTTCAGTTACTAGTGTCGCAAGTCGACGATCAGCTCGATGACGAGAGTTACGATGAGCAGTACGACGATCAGCCATCTAAGAATAAAGAATATTATGAGGTCAAAAATAATAAAATCTTTATACGCATGACGGGTTTGCACAATATGTGTATGAAATAACCAAGTATGAAAATGTATCACCAATATATGAAAGTTTTTCTTTTTTAAGCATATAATGAATCATTATGATTTCAAGAAATCAATAATAAAACATTGGAGTGTTCTTATCTAGTCATAAGACCCGACAAAAACTTTGACTGTTCAAAGAATCAAACTCAGTTGGAGATTAATGAAGACGTGCTTTAGCCTATAAGTGGACACTCACTCCAGGAATCCCCAGGTAAGCATAACAGGTCCGCTTTCGGATTTATGCGCTATGCTTGCCTATGCCAGAAAACCCAGTGTACAGGCACCCACCCTTCCAGATTGCACGTGTTCTCTCACTTAGAGTTAGACACTTTGAAGGATGAAAAATTTATGAAAAAACAAAAGTAGGCAATTAAGCCAAGAATATCCAGCATGCTCCCAAGTGTAGACGTTTCCTCCAAGTAAAGTCACTCCTCAAAACCCTTGACGAAGAAATAAAGAAAGAAATAGGGGGAAGAATGAGAGGTGACAAAAGAGAAAGGTTAGTGGAGCAAATAAACAAATAAACACAAGTAAGGTCATGTATGGGTTCTTAGTTATAGTCTAAGTTATTTACTAATAACCTAATTCCCTATAACCACGGCTCTGATACCAATCTGTAACACCCCAACCGATGGCGGAAACATCGAGGTGCCACAAGGTAACGATTGTTCATGAGCTCGAGGTACTAAAATACAAATATTTATTTAATAACGATTTAAGTGTCAACATTACATTTCAAAACATTACATCTAGAAACAAAGCATAAGTTTTATTTATGATGTCTAAGTCCAAGCCTTATGTGATAAACTTCAAGCATCTCCTGAAACATGTACAAAATAGTATCTGTCAACACACATGATGTTGGTGAGTACACTTAGTTAGTGTACGTATGATATAGGTATAAAAAGGTTTTACAATTCAAGTGTTATGATTTACTCAAGGCAGTATGATAAACACGTAAGCACACTATGCGGGTCACAATCAAACCTTTATGTTGACAAAGACTAAAGAATTAACAATGACCCAAGACTTCCCTAACGCATAGGTATTTTCCATTAGGCGGGTTGTCAATCCAAATAGCGCTATTCATTGTTAAAGTCGGCTAGCAAAGTTAATGATTATGTAACGATTGCAAGTATACTACGTTTATGTCTAATCATCAAGCACAAGAATTTAAAGCATAACATGTGTATGAATTGTATGTAAAAATGTTTATGAATATGTGTAAGTGTAAGTTTTATAGGTGTACATGAATCACCCCAAAAGTGTAAGAAAAGGTAAAAAGGGGATAAGTATACTCACAGTTTTGCTAAGCACGATAAATCTGAATAAACTTGTCACGAGTTAAGACTACGAATTCTTGAAGAACTTAACCTATACGTATAAGAATACTAATAAGGCATATGTCTTAAGAGTCTAAGACGTCCAAAATCTAAGGCGTTAGGATTCGTTAAATTATTTGGGGAAATAGTATTTTTATAAAAATAAGTATTTAATGATAAATATGTATCACGAAAGCATATTATGTTCTAAATTTCATAAAATGACTAAGTAAACTAATTATTCTTATTTGAATATTTTGTATAAAAATATTCTAATTAATTTATATAAAGTTTTAGTCAATTATTTTAACTAAATATATAACGATTTTTATGACTACATAATATTTAAACAAATGAGTCTAAGATTCACACTTATGATTTTCAGCTCTGAAATATTTTTATAGAAAAACATTTATAAAAGAGATTTTTATATATGTATAATTAGTTTATTTATTTATGTCTTATTAAGCATAAATAAGACCAAAATACAAGATAAACATCAAAAAGGTTATTTTGATGAAAAATAGTTACCTTCTGATGAAAAATAATATAAATACTTTTTTCATCATTTTTCTCCATTTATTTTTATTTAAAACTGATTTATTAAGTTTAATTTATGCTTTAGATGATTAAAAATAGGAAAATCCATAAAACGTATTGTTTTCTGAACTCATAATTTTTATTTAAGTTTCTTATGATTAGGAATAACCTCACAAAAATTTTGGGATTTAAATCCTTTAAAATGAATTTTTTATCAATTTATTATGATAAAAAGGATTTAAATTGATAACTATGCGAAAATAAATTATTTTCCCGAAGATAAAAATACTATGATCTTCTACATGATGTCAAGATACTGCACGTAAAGTTTCATAATTTTTGGAACAAGAATGAATTTATTATGAATATTATTTATTTAAAGCTAATTAAACAAATAATTTAAGATAACATGTAAAAACGTTTTAAAACAGAGGGAAAATGATATGAAAATTATTCTAACATATTTAAATATATTTTCACCAATTTTCATGTTAAAATACGAAATATCCGATTTTATATGAATTAATCATGTTTTAAGATATATAAAATCATTAAAAATATTAAACAGTATCAAAAATTCACGAAAATTTTTATAGAACTTCTAATCAGTAATATGAACATACATACCAAGTTTCATAATTTTTAGATCAAAGATGGTCGAGTTATGGAATTTTAAAGTTGTATATACTTTTAAATCAAAATCCCCAATTAATCAAGAACACCCTAATCCTAGATTTTTCAATTGGAGCCCTTAACGATTATGTTTGCTGAATTAAACAGAGGGCTTTTGATCTACTAACATAAATGAAAGAATAACCAAAAGGAATTGGAAAAACTCACGATTTTTATAGCTCAAAAGATAATAGACCCGAATAGAAAAAAACCCACTTAATAATCTTCAAAATTCGAGAGAACCATGAGATAATAAGCAATGATTCAGTTATAGACTTGATAGACTAGATAGGGAGAGTATATGGGTAAGTTTAATTGTGATAAAACTAGATAGAAATTGAGTAATTAGATTATGATTAAAATGGGTATTTATAAGCAAATTTTCAACTAGTGTGAACACAAATATGGATAATGATAAGATTTCAACTATGGTAGACTATGGTGGCTGGATAGATATGGATGTGTTTGGGATAAGAGTCGGCTGAATTTTTTTTTTTTTTTTTTTTTTTTTAAGGAAGGACTAAAATAGTGTATTTGGGTAAAGCCAAAGGTGCAATTGTTACACTTTATGAGGATTTACGCTGTGTTTCCGAGTTTATTTAAAGAGAGAAAAGAAGGGAAATGAAAGGAAAGGAAAGAAAAAGCTTGGTTGTATTTCAGAGTTTTTTTTAAAGGAAGGAAATGGAAGAATGAAAATAAATGTGTGTTCTAGAGATTTTTTTTTTTTTTTTAAAAGAAAGGAAAAGACGAGAAAATTGGACAAAATTCTAACATTCCAAATTGGAAGGAAATAGAAGGAAAGAAAAGAGAAAGAAAAATGAAGAAAAGAAAGGGAAGGAAATCTCCCTCTTTCTTTTCTTTTTCCTTCTTAAGTGAACTCGGGAACATAGCGTTAATGTGTGTTTAACATTATATACCCAAGAACTGATTCTGTTCGATATTGGGTGAGTTTGGTCAAAATCGGTTCATTGGAGGGACCGGTTTGAGAAATATGAATCCTTAACCAATGGAACCGATTAGGTTAGGTTAGGTTAGGAATTAGTTTGGACTAGTGAGTAGGAAGTAAAAATTGCATCAAAATCTATCAATTCATTGTGATGTAAAATAAATCCAAAACTTTTTGTTTAAATGCTATATTAAGTTAAAAAAATACTTGTAACAACATGACATAAGTATTCACATCTCAAGTAAAGAATAATTGTATCAAACTATATATATTCATTAATTTTCTCTGTAGATTCTCATCTTTTGAAAACAATTAGTAAGATAGTAGGATGCACTGTGAGCTAGACTTTACTAAAATCGTAACATACAGAAAATGTGTAAAACGTAGAACGATTCTTATTATTTGGGTACTATAAGGAGTTACAAGTACAATACATCAATATATAAATTCTAATATGGGGTTTAGGAAACTTAATCCCCTAACCCGCATAGACATAATTAGAGATGGCTAAATTAAACATAAGCTCTCTTCTTCGGTCGTTGACTCCAGTGATCATATAGTTTAGATCAGATTAGGCATGTTTACGTGTATGAATATAGATAATTAAAGATGGCTAAATTAAACAGAAGCTTTCTTCTTCGGTCGTTGAATCCGGTGATCATATAGTTTAGATCAGATTAGACATGTTTACGTGTATGAATATTTATACACTTGATACTTTCAGAATTCAAACAGTAATTTCTCGATTTCTATATAGTATGATCAAGTTTATAAAACTTTAACTTTTATGAAGTATCTACATATAAAATATTATAATAAAAGATGTAGCATTATGAATTGTTTTTTATATGTTGATATTTAGTATGTTTAATGTAATTATAAAATTGAATGTAGTGAGGTTTCATAAACATCTCTTGACTCTTGACTTTCTTTTGATTAAATATGGTGTTCTAAAGACATATTTACCCCTCAAAATTAGTTATTTTATGCATTGTGTGTTGTATCATAAGCATCAAAACTTATACCTCTTAAAATTTAAGAAGTCCTTGAGAAATGCTTTATAATATAATATAGATAATATAGATATAGATATAGATAGGTGCGGTTTGAGCTTTAAATTACGACACCGGTTTGGAACCACTATTATTTATTTCCCGAGTAAAAATAACTAACATTGGATTTTACAGGCCAAATATCGGGCTTTTTAAAAATTTGGACCTTTTCAGCCTTTCTTCAATCAGATGCTTGGGTAATTAGACTCCACCCCCCATTTAGTTTCTTTTGTTTAAACATATTTGTTTAGTTTTCTTGTTTTTAAAAATAAATTTGTCATTAGCATGCATGGACGAAAATAGGCCAAGCTGGGTCTAAATCTGTCTAAGCCCGAGCTCAACTAGTGAACAATCTTTCAAGCTCGAGCTAGTTTATTATTTATTTGTAACTATTTGGATATATATTTATATTTATAATTATAATTTTTATATTTTATATAATATATTGTATTAGTTTTTATCAAATTTTATAGGTAATATTTATTATGCAAGTATATGTTTGATATAAATATAAAGTATATATATGTAACATGCTCCTTAGGGTTCATGAGCCTACTCGGGTTCAACGGTTGTCTAAGCAAACTACGAAGAAGTCCTCGATCTGTATGGGTTTGAAAATTTGTGAAGTCCGTTGTTTACTTTGGTGGACTTTATGAATTGTGGCAAAAGTCCACTAATATGGATTGGATGTCAAATTTTCTCCCCAGATCCGCTTTAGTGCTAAGCAAACTGCCTAGTTTTAATTACAAATCAAATGCCCATCTAGTTCACTCTCTTTTTTTTATTTTTATTTTTTCAATCAGACCATCTAATCTTGCAAAAACATTCTTAAGTAAGAGGGTTGGAGTGAGGTGGTAATCATGAATTCTAAGAGTAGTTGTGGGTGTAAGGAGTCGGTATTGAATAATGCCAACAACATAACATAAAACAACACGTACGGCTATTGAGACATATATATATATACTAGCTTATATCCCGGGAGCGTCCCGGGTTGAGAAATCCAAATAAAGTGAATAAAATTGGAAGTATCTAAACTATAAAAATGGCATCTATATAACAATTACCTGTTGGAGAGCGTCCCGGGTTGAAATGTCTAATATGACATAATAAAATATCTAATATGACAACATAATGAATGACTTGCCAATATATGATTAATGAATATTATTATTATTATTATTATTATTATTATTATTATTATTATTATTATTTTAAACAAATCTCTGCCATAAGTTATCATATTCTAATTTAAAAAAATGGGGTAATTGGGTTGGGTATCACCTAATCCAAGGCCCGACCCAAACCTACAATTTTTTTTAAACTAATTCCAAACCTGACATAATACCTGGCCGGTTTCAAAAAATAGTCGTTTTTTTCTCCGTTTTTTATATAACACTATGGTACTCGTTGGAAAGATAATAAAAAGCTCGTTAATTTGGTGTCATTTTTTTCTTTTAAAAATCTCTTATATAAAAGATATTAAAGTTTAAAACTTATGAGAGGAAACATGAGAGAGAAAATAATAAAATTTTAATATTTAAATTTAGTAGATTAGGTATTTAATAAATTATATTAAATCATATTTAAACCATATTTATTCTTTTTTTTAATTGGTCTAGAGTTGCCACATCACATCTTATGTGGCATCTCTTAAAAGAGAGATTGCATAATATTATGACATGTCATCAAAATGGCTTTGGTTTATTATATGTATAGATATATATATATATATATATATATATATATATATAGGGCAATTATATTTAGAAAACCCCTTTGAGTTGATGAAACCCAACAAACCCATATTAGTGGTTCTTATTTGTCCACGTCTTACATTTTTCATCAACCCATAAGGGCATTTTGGGTATTAAATTTAAATCCAAGCATCTCTCATCTACTCAACCTGACACTCTTTCTTTTTCAATATTTTTATCCCTCCAAAGTCCAACTTTTTATTTCACTTTCTCTCTCTCTCCAAACACAATAATCTATCTCTCCATCTTTCTTTCACTCATCTCTCTCTAATTACACAGATCTCCACCTTCTTCCCTCTTCAACCCACCATCAACTTCTCTACAAACACATACAGATCCACCATCACCTCGGCAACTACGTCACCATCACCGAACCACCAACATATATTATTATTTATATGTTTTTAAAAAAATATTTACGGAAAAAAAAACCCTCTGCTCCAACCACCATGTCCATGCCGCCAATGCTCTCTCCAGCAAACATGTCCGGTCACAGATCTGTTGACTTGGTTTGTTGGTTTTATTGGTTGTCCTTCGCCTTTGCATTTTGTGGGTAATTGGGGACTAGATTTGGATCATACCCACAAGAAGAAATATTATAATAATGACCAGGTCTTGATTTTCAATTGTATCTACTATGAAAATGTGGTCCATTTCATTGGTTAGTGTGATGAAGAAAAACATTCTGATGAAAAAAAAAAAGAGAGAAGATTATAGTCATGGAGTATGCTATCAATGGTAGCCTTAGAAATCATATGTTTTTTTTTTGGTTGGGTTACAATTTATTATATGTTTTTGGTAAGATTAGTTGCAAAAACATATGTTTTTTGTTGTTGGGTTATAATTTATTACATGTTTTTAGTGAGATAAGTCGTGAAAACTTATGTTTTTTGTTGTTTTGTGTTATAATTCTACATGTTTTTGTTGTTGGTTATAATTTATAACAATTTTTTTGATAGGTTATTTGAACGATCCGAAGGCGACTAAGAGGACGATTGTGGATGGATGGTTGCATACCTGAGCTTTTCGACAGATCCGGCAAGACCTGATGCTATTTTTTTTTCTTTGTTTGTTTTGATGATAGAAACCGAACAAGGATGGCGATGAGGTGTACTGCGACGATGGTGGTTGTGGTTTATTTTGAAGGTTGGCGACAGTGGTTTTGTTTTTGGTTTTAAAGAGTGATGTTCTTATTTTTTCTAGAAGTTAACATAGGCCAAGATGTTTAGCTCAATGGTAGTTTGTTTTTGTTTTTAAACAGTGATGTTCTTATTTGTTCTTATCTATTAAAGTTTGTTTGTTTCATTATTTTTTGTCTATTAAAGTTTGTTTCATCTAAAAACATATGTTTTGTTGTTTTACTATATGTTTTTTGAGATATAAGTCATGAAAACATCTGTTTTTGGTGCTGGGTTATAATTTTATACATGTTTTTGTTGTTGGGTTATAATTTACCACATGTTTTTAATGAGATAAGTCGTAAAAACATGTGTTTTTGTTCTTGGTTTATAATTTGTTTACAACTTTTTAGTGAGATAAGTCGTGAAAACATATGTTTTTGTTGTTGGGTTAGAATAAAAAATTATTTTATGTTATTTGGTAAGATGAGTTGTGAAAAAACATGAATTGTTACATAAAACATGTTTCATTAATTTCATCTTAAAATAACGTAGAAAGGAGATAGGAGAGTGAGAGTGGATAGAGGAAATGGAATAAAATATGTATATAGTACTATAGTACTATAAAGCATGAAAAGTGTTGGAAGAGAGAGAATCATTATATATTTAGTTGGACCATAATACACTTCAAAGCTTAAAAAACATCTTTAATTTTTCTAAAAAGCTGCAAATAATCTTGACCATAGATCACAAACAATGGATGGTTGTGATAGGGGTTTTATGGGTTTTCACAAGTGGGAAGGGTTTCCAAAATATCCTTCCCCTATATATATATATATATATATATATATATATATATATATATATATATATGAACACATAAACACCAAGTAGAGTTGTCATAGATTGATGGTCTTGAACTGTAAATAAAAGTCATAAATCGTTGTGATATCACCGTACGATAAATGTAAAAATAGCCAAAGGCATTATAGCCCAGCGGCATCTTGGTGGTGAGATAAGACTTAGGTACCATAAGGTCCTAGGTTCAAATCTCACAAAGGGGGTTTTCTCATAATTATTATGAGTTTCCTCCTGAATTGGTGACTTGGTGGTGGAATATGATCGCGTGGCAACATTGGTGGCACGATGATACTCCAGTGTTCCGTAAGTGATTCTAATTTGTTGGCCGTTAAAAAAAAATGTAAAAATATTTGTAACCGCTTAATCTTGCAAAAAAAAAATTCTTAATTAGGTAAGATTATTGAAGGTTGTAACTTGTAAAAACTTTATCTAAGTATGAAGGTTGGTAAGTAATCTGATTCATAAGAAGGTTTAGACAAGTTTGCATTTCTAGACCCAATGTGTAAGCATACATAGAGATTATAACTCAAAACAAAACAAAATTAGGTAAGATTATTGATACGTGCCATTACTCCATTGCATCTCTCCACAATTTTACGTGCATGTACATAATGCAAGTTTGTGTGCAAACTTCACGCATACGTGGATTTCTTTAAATTGAGTTTATGTAATTTTGTTCCATGTTATTAGAAATAGTGGGTAAGTAAGTTAAAGGTAGTGAGTAGTTGTTCGGTTATGTTTTGTTTGTAAAACTATATATGTTGAGAGCTTGTTAATGTTTTGATGTGAATGAAAATTAAAGAAAGCTTGTGCTTTGTCTGTATTCTCTTAATGTTTCTTGGAAATTTTGTAGGTTTTTTGCTTGTAAACCTATCAATTATCTCCTTGCATGGTCAACATTATTATTTTATTTTATTTTTTTGAAAGTTAAACTTCATTAAACACAAACGAGGAGCCTCTCCAAGACAGAGAGACCCACACGATATTACATCACATCAACACAACAAGAGTTCCAACGTTTTCAATCTACCGTACCCCCTTTAAACCGACTCCTATACCACAGATAACCCAAACTTTTGACATCTAACACAATCTTCGTGACCTTGACCTCTGTATTATTGAATTGTTTCTCGTTTCTAGATTTCCAAAGACACCAACAAGTCAAAACCACCACACCATAGATAACTTGCTTCCTATTGTTTGACCCATACACCTGTTTAGCCAAATCTAAAACATCACTAAAAGAAAATAGGAAGCTTTTCGGAATACTGCACCACGAACAGATTGCATCCCAAACTCCACTCGCAAAAGCACAAGCCGTAAACAAATGTTCCGTACTCTCTTCTGAATCGCTGCAAAAAACACAATTAATGTCATCGGAAATAATGTTCCTCTTCACAAGAGCCACCTTAGTCGGTATTCTATCCAGATTCGCCCTCCACATAAACAAATTACATTTGTTCGGAAGCCACGTACTCCACTTAAAGACTTTAACATTGTTCCGCGGTGCCTCCGTTAAAAGCCATTTCTTTGTTTCTTTAACAGAAAACTCCACCGTCCCTTCTTTATTCCAAACCCAGCTATCCTTTTTATCCGATTTACGAACAGTAGCTATGATCCTATGACATTCCAGCATCTCGTGCACTTCAATATCTGATGAAGGATACACAGACCAGTTCCAATTAATCTCTCCCACCCCTGAAACCCCTTGAAGCCGATCCTGAACCGTGCACCACTTGTCCGTTTCTAGACGAAAAATGTTTGGAAACAAAATCCGCAGCGGCACGTCTTTAACCCATGGGTCGATCCAAAACTTAATATCCGTTCCTTTACCCACAACCCCTCGTATCATACTAACAAACTGGTTACCATTAACTTTAAGTCTAAAACCAAGTTTTACCACTTTAGCCCACGTACCATTAACTATAGCATTAACCGGAAAAACGTCCCACTTTCTCCTCATAGTATGTATAGCATCAATCGTTTTTCGCCACAAAGCATTGGTCTCTACTTTGTACCTCCACAACCACTTTAAAAGCAAGGCATTATTCACTACCTCTAATCGACTAATCCCCAAGCCGCCGTCCTCCTTAGCTTAAGTCACAACATCCCATGCCACCCAATGTGTTTTCCTCACCTCATCACTACCACCCCAAAGGAATATCTTCATAACCCCTTCAAGTTTGTTCACCACAGTCAAAGGCGCCTTGTATAAGGAGAAATAATACGTCGGAAGACTCTCAAGAACCGATTTAATCAAGATGACCCTACCACCCATCGACAATGTTTTAGCCCTCCATTTAGATAACCGATTATTGAACACCTTAATGACAGACTCCCAATTATTGATCCGACCCATATTCACACCCACGAGGATACCCAAATATTTAAAGGGCGTGGAACCCGGACGACATTCCAAAACATCCGCTTCCGCCTTCACTTCCTCATCACTTCTACCCACCCCGAAAAGGATAGATTTATTAATGTTAATACGATGACCGGAGCACATATGGAATATACGAAGCATTCTCCTTAATCCCGCAAAATTAAACTTGGACCACTCACCCATGACCATCGCGTCGTCCGCATATAACAAATGCGAAATAATAGGTCCCCCTTCAGAAAACTTCACACCATTAACCGCTCCTAAGTCACAAGCTTTTCTAAACATTCCGGAGAAAGCCTCCATGACAATAATAAACAACAACGGGGAAATAGGATCTCCCTGCCGCAACCCATCACCACAACTGAACTCAAAAGTTGGGGAACCGTTGACTAGAACTGATGATCTAGCCGAAGAAAGAACACCATAAATCCACCTACACCACAACTCCGGAAAGCGCATTTGACGCATTACCGAGATCAAAAAACCCCAGTTAACGTTATCATAAGCTTTCTCGAAGTCTATTTTAAACAAAAATAATTTTTCCCCTTCCGTTTCGCCCAAGACAAAATTTCGCTAATCATCATAGGCCCATCCAATATGTATCTCCCAGTCAAAAAAGTCGATTGCGTATCATGAGTAATCTCTCCCATGACCAACCTCAATCTATTCGCTAGCACCTTCGAAATAACCTTGCTCACCACCCCAATTAAATTAATAGGCCTATACTCTCCAAGAGAAACCGGGTCCTGAACTTTAGGAATAAGCGTAATAAAAGAAGAACCCACACCTCTATTAATAGTAGCCGACTCCGCAAACGAATGAAAAATCTGCACAAAGTCATCAGACAATAAACTCCAATATTTTTTAATAAATCTAAAATTAAACCCGTCTGGACCTGGAGCCTTATCACTACCACAGTTAAACACAGCCACTTTAATCTCACTCTCAATAAACGGAGCAATTAACCTTCCGGCCATCTCGTCAGTCAAAAGCCTTAACCCATAACACTCAAGCGAAGGACGAACCGGCATATCTTCTTCAAAATTCTTTTTAAAAAAATTAAACACTTCACTTTTGACAAAAGAAGGTTTAGTAACCCAGCCCCCACCGATAACTAAACCCAGAATCGCGTTAGATACCCTCCGTTTATTAATGACACCGTGAAAAAAACTCGTATTCTCGTCCCCTTCCTTCGACCATTTCACCCTCGATTTTTGACGCAAATCTTTGGCTTTGAACTCTACCAATTCTTTTAATCTAACTTTGGCTTCCGCATAAATCCACTGTTCGGCTTCAACCAAGTCCCTCTCCTCAACCATCTCATCCAGTCCATTCACTTCCTTAGACAAATTAGCATATTCAACCTCTTCCTCCTTATAAACAGAATCCTTCCACACCAAAATAGCTTGTCTCAAGTACTTGAGTTTATTCATGAAAAATACATCAGGCTCTCCCCTTCCACTATAACTCGCACAAGCTTTAGTCACCATATCATCGAATTCTTTCCTATGAAGCCAAGAATTGAAAAACTTGAAAGGTTTAGGACCATAATTTCGATCTTCCACCTTCAAAATAATCGGACTATGGTCCGATTTTTCCCTAGCCAAAGCCCGGTACTCGGCATTAGGCCACTCGGACAAAACATCCCACGACACAAAAATACGGTCAATGCGACTGCACTTATTTCCCACCACATACGTAAACTTATGACCACGTAAACCATATTCATGAAGACCGCACTCTTCCAAAAACTCGTTAAAATCATTGGATAAGGCCACATTAAACTTGGAGTTCCTACGTTCTTCTCTATTGCGGACACAATTAAAATCGCCTCCAATAATCACAATCCCACTATAATTATCAAGTAATCGCATCAAATCAGCCCATAACACCTTCTTATCCGCCGACTTTTGTGGTGCATAAACGTTGACGACACAAAATTCTTTACCACTATCTTTCACGATCCCCCGAATAAACAGAAAGTACCGATTTTTAACTACCGAAACTAAGATGAACTTTTTATTATCCCATAATGTTACCAAACCACCCGATCTACCGGTCACATCTACCCATTCCATACCATAATTATCATTACCCCATAACCTGTTTATGTTAACCCTTTCCAAACAAGGGAATTGAGACTCCTGTATCAAGACTAAAGCCGCTCCATTTCAAACATGAATATTACGAATCCAATCACCTTTTTCAACATTCCCCATACCTCTAATATTAATGGAGATCACATTCATTGAACAACCTGTTGAATGTAACACCCCAACCGATGGCGGAATCATCGAGGTGCCACGTAGTGACGATTGTTCAAAAGCTCATGGTACTAAAATGTAAATATATGATTATTGAATATTGTTTTACAACATGTGAAATTGAATACAAGACAACAAAAAAATAAAGATAATTGATTGATTTAATCTAAGTCCAAGATCCTATGTGAAACGTCAAGCAGCTTATCCTGAAACATGCACGAAAATAATTTTGTCAACATATGATGTTGGTGAGTACTACTTAGCTTTGTACATATAGTATAAGTTTGAAAAGGTAGTACAATTCATGTGTCTAGCATCACCAAGGCATTATGTAAACACGCAAGTAACCAAACAAGACAAAGATCAAATGTAAAGTTTGTACAATGAAATTTGATAATGAGCACCTCAACACGTGTGAGTCTAAAAGAGCACCATAACACAAAGTTATGTCTAAATGAGCACCGTAACATAAGTTACGTCTGTATGTAAAGAGCACCATAACATAAGTTATGTCTGTATGTATGATTTTGTATGTAAGCTACGTTCATGTTCAAGCATAAGCACAAAGTTAATCAAGACACGTATCATCATCATCATCATCATACTCAGTTAATCCCACCTATAGCAAAGCTAAGGTAGGGTCTGAGGAGAGTAAGATGTAGACAGCCTTACCTCTACCCCTAAGAATAGAGAGGCTGCTTCCAGTGAGACCCCTAATCAAGACACGTATATGAATTGTAAATGAATAAAAATGTATGTGTAAATGAATATGAAAGTTTTGTATACTTGTGCATGAATCACCCCAAAAGTTGTAAAAGCGAAAAAGGGGATAAGTAATACTCACCTTAGCAAGGTGTTAAGTCTTGTGAATTTGAATAAGTGTAATCCAACGTTGCCAAGTATCACCCTATGTATAACGTATCAAATAAGTCTAAGTCTATCTAGTCTATAAGTATTTTCTAGGGTTTCGAATTGGGGATATGTAATCGTTTGATTTATAAATTAAACGTTTAATAAATAAGAGAAATTTGGTAAATAAATAAACAAAAGTTTTTTTTTTTAAATTTTAAATTGAAGATGGTCACAATATAAAGTTTTAAGTGTGAAAATAATTTTTTATAAAATTATTTTCTTATAAATAGAATATTAATTCTATTTATTTCAAATTGTTGAAATATAACTTTAATATTTAAAAATATTAAAATTAAAGAATTTCTAAAAAATTGTATTTCAGTTCTAGATAGTTAGAAATAATTTATATAAAATTTTGGTGCAAAAATATTGAAAAATGAATTTATTATGATTTATTTATGATTAAAACTAACAAAAATTAATTAAAAATATAAAATGAGCGAATTTTTCTGAAATAAAAATATTTTCTAGAATGTTTAAGGATATACAAGTTTAGTATATTTTTTTGGAATTTTATAAAATCGTTTAGATATTTTTATAGAATTTTACAATTATAAATGAATAAACTTGTAATATTTATAATATATATTAAATAAATTATTTTTGAAAAATTAAAAATTGTATGATAAACTCTACTACTAGAATATCATAAAATAATTTTTGTAGAATTTATAAAGGAGTTTTAGTATTTAAAATCTATTTTTAAAAGAATATATAAAGTATAAGCATAAAAAGGACCACAAAAAAAAATGTTTGTTTGTGCCAGGGCTCGAACCCGAGACCCTGGCCGGTTCAATGTTTTAGAGCAACACTGTGTTACCAACTGATCTGTGTGATCAGTTGGTGATAGTTTTTGTTTTGCAAAAGTTATAAATGATTACGAATATAGTCTTCTTCCCCAAATTATGTTTCAAACCCTAGCCAATCCAATCGAACTAATTACTAAATGATAGCCCCTGGATTCATAGGGGTTTTGTTCGGACCAACATAAGAAATAAAAACATTCAATCAATCGACACTTACAGAGCTTGATGATGCACGATGGGTCAGGTCAAACGAAAAGTCAACCGATCACGCTTCTAGGTTGATGCGAAGGTTTTAACAGAAATTGAGGATGGGGTTCTGTTTTTCGGTGCTTAACAACTGAGGAAACATGTTCAATTTATAGTGTGTTCGTATAATTAGAAGGTTTTTAATCTTTAACCATGACTTGGTCAAAGTCGAGCAATAAACTCCATAACAATTGCATATATAGTAAACATGGATGGATTGAATGCGAAAATGAGGTGTAAATCATTAGGCGAATTTAATCGGTCAATTGTTTCCTTCTCTGTGATCGATCTGAGGTCAACCAAAATTGAATGGTGGGCTCGGCTGTTTCAAACAGCAGCGAACAGGAAGGGTTGGGAACAGCAGGTTTGGGTTTTAATATAATATGGGTTGGGATTTATTCAGAAGTCATGTGTAGCTCAGATGGTTGTTGCACGTGTGGTGTTTTGTTTGAGCCGGCTACCTGCTCGGGTTCGAGTCCCGGCAGGAGCCCCTTTTTTTTTTTGTTTAAAATAGAAGGAGAAGGGAGAGGGGGTAGTGGGCTGGATGGTTGTTGGGCCTGGCCAGTGTTGGGCCGAAAATAAAGAAAGGGTGGGTTATGGTTTGGGTTGGTTTTGTATGGTGTTTCAAGTGAGTGTGGTTATAAATATATATCTATATATAATCTGAATTTTTTTTTATTATTATTATTAATAATATTATTATTATTATTAATATTATTATTATTATTATTACATAAAAAAAATAGAAAGTGACGGATGTCACATTGAACTCCTTCGTTTTGAATTTCATTTGCTAAGGAATCTTCAAACATCTCGATCTCAGCCCTCAAAACTTTAGCTAAAGCAATAGTTTCTTGCACTTCCTCACTTTGATCAACAACTGTAAAGATAACCGGCCCTACACTTTCACGGCCCTCTACACCTGTTCCTTCTACATCGTTGTCTACCTTAGTCAAGTCCACACGAGTATTAAGATCCGGAGTCGCAAACTCACCATCTTGATCCCCCGAGGTACTTTCAAATACAAGATGATTAGGTTCCGGAAAAATGAATCTATCAATATCGAACGCGTCGCTACCCTCTCTTTGACGTTTCTTAGGTCTACCGTGATCGGAGTGGGAAGGCGATTTACCTGGGGACTTTTTACGCAAACTCTTCCTCCTCTTCTTTTTAGACATCACAGACCTACTACCTTCGATAAACTGACTTGAAATTACCTCCTGGATGCTCCCATTCTTAATACTTACAACATTGTCCGAACCATTTTTCGTAGAACCTTCCTGAATCACTTGAACCTCCGAAGCAATCTCCCCATCCTCCACTCCCTTCTTAGCGTCCATCTCCACTGTCGTATTCTCCATCCCCACTACACTATCCACCTCCTCCTCGAAATCAACTAAACAATCCGGTATCCATCCCGCATCCTCCTCCTCTACTAACACTTCGAATCTAGAAGAATGCCAATTAATAACACATTTTTTTATTTACCCGATCCACCTTGTCAACCATCACCCCAACCACCGCAGATGATAAACCGTTCCCTTCTTCATCAAATTGAGCCGAAAGAACCACCCTACCAAAGTTAGACGTAATAACATCAAAGACTTGTGAACAAGATAAAACCAAAGGTACCCTATGCAATCGAACCCAAGCAAGCCTCTCATACTTCAGCACCTGTTCGCTCCACTTAACACATTTATCCAAATAACCTTCCCAACCTTTTGAATTCCCAAGAAAATTCTCCATCTCCTCGTTGTTCCGAAACACTAATAATACATTAAAGCCTTCTATATACCTAATCGTAATAGGAACCTCACAACCATTCTTAAAAATATTTCTCAAGCTATTAAGTTCTGAATAGCCTTTCACCATAGCCACAATCCCACGATCAAGGAATTCACCAAATGCACCAATATTACCATCGACTCTATTCTCCGGGCACCCTTCCCCTACCTCCTTATCAATTAAAGTATCCTTAAACGAACGAGAACCACTTACCACATTAATGTTTTGCTCCACTGATTTACCTTTATCGACCGGCACTGCCGTGTCTTCAAAAACTTCCTAAGAATTCGTCCTCACTGGCTGCCACACTTTCTCGTCCTTCCTCCTTACCGATTGCTCCTCGACAAACTTCGTTGGAGAGATAAAGAGTTTATACCTTTCGATCCACACGTCTTTCAGCCTATCATCCAAATCCGATCTATTCCTATCAACCTTGAGCGTTACAAACCCGAACCTCTTACCAAGCCGATCATACTTCCTTGCAATGTACGATCCTATGACCTCTGCATACCCATTCAACACACAGGCCAGATCCGCAGACGAGCATCATTCTGGTATATTTGAGATAAAATACTTGATACCCCCACCCGAAACATAGTTTACCTTGGATTGTTGATTATTAATCTTGCCTCTACCCTTCTTAGACGGTGCATCGTACCAAGTGTTAAGCTTGTAGCGTTCCCTTGCCGCCATGCATGCAAACCCTAACCCTAGTCGCCCCTATTTTTTTTTGAGAGAATAATAATACCTAAAATATTGCTGCAATCCTTAAAAACATTTATAACACGCTTATTTAATTCATGAAAACTACCTGTCTAAAGATAAACAATAATTTTTGAAATATCCAAGCCACATTTATTGGTAAAGTGTAGCATTAATGCACAATCTCTCCATAACTAGGAGTCTCTGTTGCCAAAGAAGCTACGTAGCACTAACGCGCGATATCAACCCTAGTAGCATTGTGTTACTATGTTGTTCTAAAATCTGCACAAAAAAGGGTGATGCTATCTAGACAACCTCCAAAAAACCCTAAACAACCTCTCTACGGACCGTAGAGGTCCCGACGGCCCGATGTGGCCAAATCAGGGAAAAACGACGGGTCGTGGGGGCCTCCACGGCCCGTCATAATACAGAAAAGTGAAAAACGATGGGCCGTGGAGGCCCCGACGACCCGTCCTAATACGAGGTACGATGTGTCAGTCTGAACTCCCTGCAAAAGCAGGGTGTTCAGCCTGCAAAGGTCTGAAAAGGTTTTTCACCACGGGGCCGTGGGGGGGCCGACGGCCCGTAAAAAAGAATTAGGTTTAGACATTTAATGCCTCCACGGCCCGTAATAATGTCAGATTTAACCAAAACGTAATCAGCTTCTTCCTCATTTGAACCAAAACTTAAAACATCACCACCACCAAAACCCTCGTCCCATCTCGACTTCCCGGTCTCACGATGTCATATTTACATAGCTATTCAACCGTTGACCTGTCCGAGAACGAGTCTTACGTCTCTGAAAGCGTAGGGTATGAACCCAGGGTTCAAGTTGGTAAAGAGGAGGTTAAATCCGGGCTTCGTGGTAATGACGGGAAGATGCTGCCCGATCTCAACCAGGAATATGTAAAGGAAGAGGAGTCATTTTTCGTGCCACCAAGCTACCTGCAGTACACGTACGGGATTTACCATTCGCGCGGGAGTGGTGCTAAGGACTTCGAGGAAGATGATAACGGCTCTAACCCGGATGATGACAACCAGAAAGATGCTTATGAAGGTGTTAACATAAAAGTGGAACCTAAACCGGATGTTTCGTATGAAACCGAGCAGGTGCGTTTATTTATTTACACTAGTATATATTTACATGTTTTAGGGTTTGTTGGATTGAACTAGTATATATTTGCAGTAGTATATAATTTAGATTAGTATGAATTTAGACTAGACTCTTATATAAATTTTCAGGTATTCAGGTCTGTTGAAGAGATGAAACAATGGGCTTATGATAGAGCCCTTACTAGCGGTTACGTCATAGTGACCGGACGTTCTATTTCAAAAGGCACGGGAAATAATGCAAAAAAAATTAGGATAGACCTGAGATGCGACCGTGGTGACGAATACCAAACTACAGCCACAGTACGGGTTTCGGGTAGCAAAAAGATTAACTTTCCATTTGAGTTAATAGGGAGGCTACGCAAAGAGGGTTGGAAGTTGGAGGTTAAACACTCGAATCATAACCACGACCCTTTTAAACATGTTGAGGGTCACGCTTTTGCTAGGAGGCTGACACCACATGAAGAAAAGATGGTGGAAACGCTTTATTTTCAGGGCCTGGAACCAACAAACATACATTTGGCCATTAGAGAACAAAACCCAAATAATGTATGCATTCTACGAGACATACACAATACCATTAGCAAGATTAAACACAGAATTTACGGCGACAAAACTCCAATGCACGTATTATTATTACTTACTATTATTGTTAATTATTATTATTATTATTGTTAAATATTAAATATTGTTATTATTATTGTTATGCAGATACTCGAGAGTATCACAGCGCGTAGCGGTAAAGCACTCCTTCGATCAACAAGAATGTGGCACCATAGACTACCGATGTTTCAAAACGTACTCGGTAGGGTTTCCCATACAGCGCTCGATTTGATGGTCGGGGAATGCAACAAGATACAGTATTTAATAAAAAAAACAAGCCTTGTGATCACCGACTTAAGGCGACTTATGGAATGCCATGTGCCTGTCAACTGCAATCGTATGATATAAAAGGTAACATCATTTTTTAGACTTATTATTATTTTTTAGGATATAATAGTCAAATTTATAAATGTTTGAAGCGTTTTGTAGACGACTTGTTTAGTCTGGTTCGTACAAAAACAGAGGAAACTCTGCAGAAATTTTTATAAAAATCCGAAATTTTTGTAGATGATTGATTGTTATTGTGATTGAATATATATATCAGGTACACAAGTGTCACTGGTTGATATCGACGTCTTCTGACACGACTTGACTATTTGCCAGAAGTAGCTGAGAATCCCGAGTATGACTTTCAGCAGGAAATGAATGCATTCGCTGAGCAACTAAGGTCGCAACCGCCGCAAGTGAAAAAAAGCATGTTGCGGAAGATGAAGGAGGTGTTGAATCCGATAATGACTACACATAAACCTCCTGAGGTACAAACCGATAATCGAGCCTAAGTGCCTTGAGTGCGCGTCACTCCTTTAATAACTATGCTATACATTCAACATAAGAACATAAAAAAGTTAGGAGCCTCCTTTTCTGTTATTAATATAGTTTAAGTAATTTTTGCACTAAACATAAAGGCTTGTGTGTTTTTTCTAACATGCGTACTTCTACAGTAAGCACTAAACATATGTGTTCACTGTAGAAGTACGCCATGTTAGAAAAAACACACAAACCATTATGTTTAGTGCAAAAATTACTTAAACTATATTAATAACAGAAAAGGAGGCTCCTAACTTTTTTATGTTCTTATGTTGAATGTATAGCATAGTTATTAAAAGCGTGACGCGCACTCAAGGCGCTTAGGCTCCGCCCGTGGCCTATGCGAGAAGCGCAAAAAAGGCGCGGGCCTAAGAAAAAAACTGCAAATAAAAAAAATAAAATAAAAAATCACCAAATCATTAAAAATAACAATCATTCTTAGATATTCTCGGCCGATTCACAAAGTATAAGTTAACATCCAGTAATGGCCAAATTGAGGCTCAAATCACAATCAAAGGCAACAACAATGCTCTACCAGGTTATGACAAGGGTTTAGTGTTCCACATAATTTCTTATACCATGTGCTTTTATTTTTCTCTAAAAAAAAACCCCTTAAACAAATAACATCAATGGGAACCCTTATTATATTTTTATTTTTAGAATTCAATTAACTCTCAATTTTTACAAAAAGTCAACATTTTATTATGTATTTACGGAATAGAATTAGCACATTATGGTCATATCATTAAATGTCATTAACTTCAATGGTGGATAGAATATTCTTTTGTTTAAAATCCGTGGACAAAATTGAAAATTTTTATAAGTGTTCAATTAAAGTAGATTTTTTTTGGAATCATCTTTATGGAAATTTTTATGCGTATAATTTGGATATCTTAAGACTATTCTATATATATTTAATATGGAGGGGTTAAAATTAATGGACTTTTAATGGTCATAATATATGTTTAAAAAATAACTTATGTAATTTATGCATAAGTTATTCATATAACAGGTATATACAAATCGTCCATTAACGGTATCATATAAAATGCATATAACCTTTAATTGAAAAATAGCTCTCAACTCATGCCCATTAACCTTTTATTGAAAATTAAAAATAATAGCAAACATAATGTTAAATATGAAATATAGTAGGAAAAAACAAAATCCGAAATAAAAAAGCTACGACATTAAGAACAAAAACTATTAATTATCACAAAAAATTATGAAATTCATGCGCCTTCAACGCCTTCTTGTGCTTTTTTCCGTCAACATGTGCATTCAAGTTATCTTGGCTTGTGCATTGTACATTGCAAAGACCACAGTAGAACACATCTTGACCATGAACATGTGCAACCTATACAAAAATAAATTAAGAAATAAGTTACTTAATTTTACGTAGATATATGTATATATATACTAGTAGCGTGCCCGCGCGATGCGGCGGGAACACGGCTACTTTTACGGGTATGCATGATTCGGTTAAATTCAGTTATTAGCCTCAACCAAAACCAAAGTCAATGGTTAAATAATCTAATTAACCGATCGGTTAATTGGTTCGGTTTATTTGATTAGATTGTCATTTTTCAGTTCGATTAAGTTAGTTTTGTTAAACTCTAGTTACGTTCCTTGATTATACTTAACTCTAGTTACGTTCCTTGCATTATACTTAACTAGGGTTAGCTAGATAGACACACGTTGCATTGTTGTGAGTTAATAACTGAATACATGATTAGTGAACCTCGGACGTTGGTGAATATTGAACTAATTTGGATTGATTGCGATAATGTGTCTCTGTGATATTCGATGAACTTATGTGAAAACCATACGTGATTGTGTGAACCTAAACCGAATACGTTAATAAAATCACTAAAGGTGGATCATTAGGCGAGTTAGGGTCTTAACGCATGGGGTTGCACTTATTACGGTTCGAATAATGAAAACGTCGAAGGAAAACACGTCGGGAGACAAAACGGGCCACCTGCGCGCGCCGAGGGCCTGTGAGCGGCCGCTCACAGAGCCCGAGCGGCCGCTCGCCGGGGTCTGACGTCTCTAAACCGCCTCAATCACCTATTTAAACTCTCTTAAGCCCCATGCAACCTCTAAACTCAACCCTAATCGCCCCCTACTGCCCCCTTACTAATTATTAACCCCTAACAACCTGCAAAGGCTCAAGATCATCGATTGGGAAGCTCCTAAGGCGTTCGGTTGATTGTATCGAAGAGCTAGGGGTATAATCTTTAATCCTTTACGCTTTAATCTTATTTTTATGTTATAAAAATCATATAACAAGGTTTGTCCAGGTCTGAAAGCTTTTGATAATCATTAAAACTTGAGGTTTTTGAAGATTAAACGAATTAAACATGATGATAGGCGATTAGTAATATCATAGGTTACTTGTTGCGCAAGTTGTTGAAGTTTTGATCAATAAAGTTGTAATCTTTGCTTGAATAATGATAGAATCTGATCAAAATAGGTAATAAGAATGTTTGGTAATGGTTATTGATGATTGTTGGTTGTTTGTATGCACACGGTAGTCGTTTAAAGAAAGATTTAGGCGTAACTAAAATCTGGACAGAATGATTAGATAAACTTGTAGGGGCTGTAACATGACTTTAACATGATGATTTCGGTATTTTCTTTGCATGGTTAAATCACACATGGTCTTAGCTTTTCATAATGGGTAAAATCAAGTGATTTGGATGTCGGTTGAGTCGTTTTTGGAATTTTCATTAAAAATAGGTCATATCAGAATTTCGGGTAACAAAGTGAGTCGACTTTGAGTCATCATAACTCGAGTTTTATAAAGAGTTGGGTTATGAAATTTTTTACAGAAGGTTAACATAGGAGTAATTTGAGTTTTCAAGGTGGATTCATCCCGTTTGGATGAATACACAATTTTTGGGAATTTTTCTACCAAACTGATATGTTATGAAAGTTTTCTGAACATAGCTGTGTTGAACGAATTTTAATTATTTTTGTGTTTGGATTTAAGACAAAGAAAAAATAGGGGTTGTTAAGTGAATCCCAAAGAATATTCAGTAAAATTTGGGAGGTTAACTCACTGATTTACTATCATAAATAAATTAATTTTGATGACGCACAATTTGTCCTAAAAACATAGATTGTGTATTATGTGCTTATGTGGTTAATTGAAGTCATAGGTGTTATGTAATTGATGTGTAACCGAACGGGCACTTGTATGAGACGCATATGGAATGTGAAAACTAATTATAACCAACATATTCACCAACGAGTTCGTAGGGTTTACTATTGCATGTAGAGTCACTAAGTGTCACCTACACACTTTTGAACGTTTAAACGCCTTGGACAAACGAGTTATATGGTGTAATGATATTACGCCTATATTTACTTAGTGACACTTATATTAGGGTGTCGGTAGCATACTTTACTTGCGGTTTGAATTTCTTTTGCTTACACACTAAGGTGAGTTCACTACACTTTTTTTTCTCAAAAGCATGCGTCTCAGGTATGAGACAACTTACTTAATATTTTTCTAGTCCGGTTTGGGACTACCTACATATCCCTGGTTGGGATGTTATGGATCCTTGTGTGGTTCGTTTACTTTGCTAGTTCGCAAACTGTGTCCTTGATGAACTAAACCAACTCTATCATCTGTAAGTCCTCACGTACCGAATGAGTTGCCGGGATTGGCAAGCCGGTTATTAGTTGATAGCGCTATTAGGTCTTACAAACCTCACACCGGCTTGGGGAGCGCGGGCGTGAACTATAACTTAACGAACTTTATCATTGTGGATAGACAATGATGTCAGGCATGCGGCTTACATTTGTGGCTACACGTACATAGCAGTTCGGTATATTCAGTGTTAGTTATCATGAATGGGCTAGCTACCCTTGACATGCGACGAACTAGTGGTTACACGGTTCTAGGAACCAACTCATTTTACTTATTTACGTGGTTTGAAACCAACGCATTTTCATACTCAACTACTTTACTTTGTGAACTCACCAGTTTTATGTTGACACACGATAGCATGCTTTTGCAGGTAACTAGGAAAGGAGCACAGTTATCTTTAAAACATTTAACTACTTTCTTTTGGTTTTGGGCGCGGTGTTTTGCGCAGACTTTATTTAACTGTTTTTCGTTCGCTTCCGCTATACTTATATTTGGTTTGGTTAAACATTAAACTTAGTTTCGCAATAACGAACTAAATGGTTGGGCATTTAGAGTCGTTCATGTGACTTATGGCTATGGGATCCTGGTTTGTCATGCGCCTCGCGGTATAAACCCCGCAGTGGTAATTTGAGGGTGTGACAGATTGGTATCAGAGCCATTGGTTATAGTGAACTAGGATTACATCTAGTCTATAATCATCATAGCATAAGTATTAGTACACTCACTATTCTTAGCACACTACTTGCTATTTCTTGGATACGTATACTGATCTAACGTATTGCAGGAAAACATGACTAACCCCGCTCATCGTAATTACTCTTCTTATCGTCCTCTTGGGAGTTCGCAAAATACGTCTTTGAACCCGTATGAACAACCAGCTCAGACAGGGACCCCGGATGAGAATACCGATCGCTGGGTGTGGTTCACAGATATGTTACACTCGTGGGTTGTAGGGTACGGAGTGCCAGCTCAGGTCCCTCCCATTATTGACTCATTGGAGAGGTCTTTGGCAGGGATGGTTAGGCACGTGCATACAGAGCTATAGAATGCTATAATGCCGTGAGACAATTTCAGTCTTGGAGGCAGAATGCCGATGGGTCTATTAAACGCATGGAAAGAGAAATCAACCACTTGTTTGGTGAATTGGAAAGGGTTAATAAGGAAGCTGCAGAGGATAGACACGAGAGGTCGATTGCTACTCAGGAGACAGCACTGTTAAGGGAAGAGTTGACCCTGGTCCGTAACAAACTTGAGGAAGCTCTAGCACAAAATGGTGCAGAACCAGAGGTAGAGCCAGAGGAGGATCCCGAGGAGGATCCCGAAGAGGATCCCGAGGAAGAGCCTGCAGTAGGAGGATTTGATGCTCTCTACCTCTGGTTCTGCACCATTTTGTGCTAGAGCTTCCTCAAGTTTGTTACGGACCAGGGTCAACTCCTCCCTTAACAGTGTTGTCTCCTGAGTAGCAATCGACCTCTCGTGTCTATCCTCTGCAGCTTCCTTATTAACCCTTTCCAATTCACCAAACAAGTGGTTGATTTCTCTTTCCATGCGTTTAATAGACCCATCGGCATTCTGCCTCCAAGACTGAAATTGCCTCACGGCATTATAGCATTCTCTAGCTCTGTATGCACGTGCCTAACCATCCCTGCCAAAGACCTCTCCAATGAGTCAATAATGGGAGGGACCTGAGCTGGCACTCCGTACCCTACAACCCACGAGTGTAACATATCTGTGAACCACACCCAGCGATCGGTATTCTCATCCGGGGTCCCTGTCTGAGCTGGTTGTTCATACAGGTTCAAAGACGTATTTTGCGAACTCCCAAGAGGACGATAAGAAGAGTAATTACGATGAGCGGGGTTAGTCATGTTTTCCTGCAATACGTTAGATCAGTATACGTATCCAAGAAATAGCAAGTAGTGTGCTAAGAATAGTGAGTGTACTAATACTTATGCTATGATGATTATAGACTAGATGCAATCCTAGTTCACTATAACCAATGGCTCTGATACCAATCTGTCACACCCTCAAATTTCCACTGCGGGGTTTATACCGCGAGGCGCATGACAAACCAGGATCTCATAGCCATAAGTCACATGAACGACTCTAAATGCCCAACCATTTAGTTCGTTATTTCAAAACTAAGTTTAATGTTTAACCAAACCAAATATAAGTATAGTGGAAGCGAACGAAAAACAGTTAAATAAAGTCTGCGCAAAACACCGCACCCAAAACCAAAAGAAAGTAGTTAAATGTTTTAAAGATAGTTTAATGTTTGAGACCCATGATATGATGCATGCCCTAACTGTGCTCATTTCCTAGTTACCTGCAAAAGCATGCTATCGTGTGTCAACATAAAGCTGGTGAGTTCACAAAGTAAAGTAGTTGAGTATGAAAATGCGCTGGTTTCCAAAACCACGTAAATAAGTAAAATGAGTTGGTTCCTAGAACCGTGTAACCACTAGTTCGTCGCATATCAAGGGTAGCTAGCCCATTCATGATAACTAACACCGAATATACCGAACTGCTATGTACGTGTAGCCACAAATGTAAGCCGCATGCCTGACATCATTGTCTATCCACAATGATAAAGTTCGTTAAGTTATAGTTCAGGCCCGCGCTCCCCGAGCCGGTGTGAGGTTTGTAAGACCTAATAGCGCTATCAACTAATAACCCGCTTGCCAATCCCGGCAACTCATTCGGTACGTGAGGACTTACAGATGATAGAGTTGGTTTAGTTCATCAAGGACACAGTTTGCGAACTAGCAAAGTAAACGACCCACACAAGGATCCATCAAAGTAAACGACCCACACAAGGATCCATAACACCCCAACCAGGGATATGTAGGTAGTCCCAAACCGGACTAGAAAAATGTTAAGTAAGTTGTCTCATACCTGAGACGCATGCTTTTGAGAAAAAAAGAGTAGTGAACTCACCTTAGTGTGTAAGCAAAAGAAATTCAAACCGCAAGTAAAGTATGCTACCGACACCCTAATATAAGTGTCACTAAGTAAGTATAGGCGTAATATCATTACACCATATAACTCGTTTGTCCAAGGCGTTTAAACGTTCAAAAGTGTGTAGGTGACACTTAGTGACTCTACATGCAATAGTAAACCCTACAAACTCGTTGGTGAATATGTTGGTTATAATTAGTTTTCACATTCCATATGTGTCTCATACAAGTGCCCGTTCGGTTACACATCAATTACATAACACCTATGACTTCAATTAACCACATAAACACATAATACACAATCTATGTTTTTAGGACAGATTGTGCGTCATCAAAATTAATTTATTTAAAATAGTAAATCAGTGAGTTAACCTCCCAAATTTTTACTGAATATTCTTTGGGATTCACTTAACAACCCCTATTTTTGCTTTGTCTTAAATCCAAACACAAAAATAATTAAAATTCGTTCAACACAGCTATGTTCAGAAAACTTTCATAACAGATCAGTTTGGTAGAAAAGTTCCCAAAAATTGTATATTCATCCAAACGGGATGAATCCACCTTGAAAACTCAAATTACTCCTATGTTAACCTTCTGTAAAAATTTCATAACCCAACTCTTTATATAACTCGAGTTATGATGACTCAAAGTCGACTCAGTTTGTTACCCGAAATTCTGATATGACCTATTTTTAATGAAAATTCCAAAAACGACTCAACCGACATCCAAATCACTTGGTTTTACCCATTTTGAAAAGCTAAGACGAGGTGTGATTTAACCATGCAAAGAAAATACCAAAATCATCATGTTAAAGTCGTGTTACAGCCCCTACAAGTTCATCTAATCATTTTGTCCAGATTTTAGTTATGCCTAAATCTTTCTTTAAACGACTACCGTGTGCATACAAACAACCAACAATCATCAATAACCATTACCAAACATTCTTAATACCTATTTTGATCAGATTCTATCATTATTCATGCAAAGATTACAACTTTAATGATCAAAACTTCAACAACTTGCGCAACAAGTAACCTATGATATTACTAATCGCCTATCATCATGTTTAATTCGTTTAATCTTCAAAAACCTCAAGTTTTAATGATTATCAAAAGCTTTCAGAACTGGACAAACCTTGTTATATGATTTTTATAACATAAAAATAAGATTAAAACGTAAAGGATTAAAGATTATACCCCTAGCTCTTCGATACAATCAACCGAACGCCTTAGGAGCTTCCCAATCGATGATCTTGAGCCTTTGCAGGTTGTTAGGGGTTAATAATTCGTAAGGGGCAGTAGGGGGCGATTAGGGTTGAGTTTAGAGGTTGCATGGGGCTTAAGAGTGTTTAAATAGGTGATTGAGGCGGTTTAGAGACGTCAGACCCCGGCGAGCGGCCGCTCACAGGCCCTCGGCGCGCGCAGGTGGCCCGTTTCGTCTCCCGACGTGTTTTCCTTCGACGTTTTCATTATTTCGGACCGTAATAAGTGCAACCCCATGCGTTAAGACCCTAACCCGACTAATGATCCACCTTTAGTGATTTTATTAACGTATTCGATTTAGGTTCACACAATCACGTATGGTTTTCACATAAGTTCATCGAATATCACAGAGACACATAATCGCAATCAATCCAAATTAGTTCAATATTCACCAACGTCCGAGGTTCATTAATCATGTATTCAGTTATTAACTCACAACAATGCAACGTGTGTCCTATCTAGCTAACCCTAGTTAAGTATAATGCAAGGAACGTAACTAGAGTTAAGTATAATGCAAGGAACGTAACTAGAGTTTAACAAAACTAACTTAATCGAACTGAAAAATGACAATCTAATCAAATAAACCGAACCAATTAACCGATCGGTTAATTAGATTATTTAACCATTGACTTTGGTTTTGGTTGAGGCTAATAACTGAATTTAACCGAATCATGCATACCCGTAAAAGTAGCCGTGTTCCCGCCGCATCGCGCGGGCACGCTACTAGTATATATATACATATATCTACATAAAATTAAGTAACTTATTTCTTAATTTATTTTTGTATAGGTTGCACATGTTCATGGTCAAGATGTGTTCTACTGTGGTCTTTGCAATGTACAATGCACAAGCCAAGATAACTTGAATGCACATGTTGACGGAAAAAAGCACAAGAAGGCGTTGAAGGCGCATGGATTTCATAATTTTTTGTGATAATTAATAGTTTTTGTTCTTAATGTCGTAGCTTTTTTATTTCGGATTTTGTTTTTTCCTACTATATTTCATCTTTAACATTATGTTTGCTATTATTTTTAATTTTCAATAAAAGTTAATGGGCATGAGTTGAGAGCTATTTTTCAATTAAAGGTTATATGCATTTTATATGATACCGTTAATGGACGATTTGTATATACCTGTTATATGAATAACTTATGCATAAATTACATAAGTTATTTTTTAAACATATATTGTGACCATTAAAAGTCCATTAATTTTAACCCCTCCATATTAAATATATATAGAATAGTCTTAAGATATCCAAATTATACGCATAAAAATTTCCATAAAGATGATTCCAAAAAAACATCTACTTTAATTGAACACTTATAAAAATTTTCAATTTTGTCCACGATTTTAAACAAAAGAATATTCTATCCACCATTGAAGTTAATGACATTTAATGATATGACCATAATGTGCTAATTCTATTCCGTAAATACATAATAAAATGTTGACTTTTTGTAAAAATTGAGACTTAATTGAATTCTAAAAATAAAAATATAATAAGGGTTCTCATTGATGTTATTTGTTTAAGGGGTTTTTTTTAGAGAAAAATAAAAGCACATGGTATAAGAAATTATGTGGAACACTAAACCCTTGTCATAACCTGGTAGAGCATTGTTGTTGCCTTTGATTGTGATTTGAGCCTCAATTTGGCCATTACTGGATGTTAACTTATACTTTGTGAATCGGCCGAGAATATCTAAGAATGATTGTTATTTTTAATGATTTGGTGATTTTTTATTTTATTTTTTTTATTTGCAGTTTTTTTTCTTAGGCCCGCGCCTTTTTTGCGCTTCTCGCCTAGGCCACGGGCGGAGCCTAAGCGCCTTGAGTGCGCGTCACGCTTTTAATAACTATGCTATACATTCAACATAAGAACACAAAAAAGTTAGGAGCCTCCTTTTCTGTTATTAATATAGTTTAAGTAATTTTTGCACTAAACATAATGGTTTGTGTGTTTTTTCTAACATGGCGTACTTCTACAGTGAGCACATAAATTAGTTAGTAGACTGGAATGTGGTTTTATTGAAATTTCATAAAAAAAGAATGTTTTTCACAGTGTCATACATTTGTTAAGTTTATGCAAACAATATAGATCCTACCCCAAGGGCCTTTCTAAAGTTGGTCGACACAAAATTTAAGAGGGTGTTTGGGATTGCGTTTTGAATCTGATTTTTAGATTATTGCTTTTTGAAAACGCAGATAATCAGTTTTTAGTGTTTGGGATGACGTTTTGAAAACGCAGATAATCAGTTTTTTAGGCTACCAAAACGCAATAATCTATAAGCAGCTCCACCTTGCTTTTCCAAAACGCATAATCTGTTTTGAATAATCAATCCCAAACACCCCCTAAATCGGCAATGGTATCAAAAACTACGGAAGCATAAGGAACGTACCGGTAACAACGTTGGGATCCTCATGAGCTTCACCAGCTCCGATCACAAAAGCTCTACCGCGAGCTTGGTTACGTCATATTGTCTTTTTCCATATGAAAAAATCTTTAAATGAATCTGCTCATCTGAGATAGCCTTGTTTTCTCCTCCTTCCCTGTCAGTCTCAGCCTAGAGTTTCCAGTTAACAAGTCAGTCAAAGACTCAAATCTTACTTAATTAACAAAATATAATTTTATTATGAAATGCAAATAAGATACATCAACTGACTCCGTGAGAGATGACTGTTTAATTATCACATGTGGTTTCTTTTAAAGAGTAAAATTGGACTAATAACCAATTTCTAGCATTAAGTTCCCGTCGTATTGCTGCTATTTCACAGCTTCCGATCACCAATAAAACTTGTTTAAACATCATAATATATAGTAGAAATAACTACAAATAATGATATTATATTATCTTTGAAAAGTTTACACATGCTCCTGACATTTGGGTAACAACTTTGTTTACTTTATATTCTCAATTAAGTTTACCATTGATATATATATATACACTCGAATATGCAGTTAAACTAGTTGATTAAATATTAAAAGTTGTACCTTGGATCACCAGTAAGAGAATAAACTCAACATGTGTAACATGTCATACATCTATAACAAGGTTACATAAAGATGCCACATAATCTAGTTGATTAAAAGGGTATATTACATACAGTTATCCCAAAATTATTTAAGTTAATATTTAAAATGGCATGACAACATACATAGCTAGGTTAAAAACACAACCTGAATTTTGGTGCGAATTTCATTGATACGTGCAAAAACTCAGCATACTCTTCATCATCATCATCATCATCGGGTTTCCACTTGAGGGGTCGACGCGTGGAGGCCGTAGGCAAAAGTCACGGCCTCCTAGAAGAGCTTGGAGTACACTAGATTTACCACAACCCTGCCGGCTACCTATAAACACAACGTGAGGGAGTTCGATCGTAGGGAATCTGCCTAATAGAGCGAATGTGTCTTGGAGCTAGCTGCTTCACCAAAGGAATGACGTTGAGGCCAAGAACTAAAGCTGCTGCTGCTGCTGCTGCTGTTGAGGTTCTTCGTCGCCCATTTAATAATTAATTGAATGTACGTTCGATAGCTATATATAAGCCGACTATGATCAAACCCTAGCTAGAGATCTATTATTATTATTATTATTAATATAAATATGAATTTGATTACCTCCTTCCCAAGTCTTTAATTAATTGCAGTTAACCCCTTGAAGTAGTTGAAGTTAAACGACGGTCTTTAATTTTTTAGTAAAGTCCTATTTAAGTCCATGTAGTTTGCCCATTTTAACTACTTGAGTCCAAAATCAAAACTTGTCTCGGTCTGAGTTCTTAAAGTTTCTAATCTTAACTTTTTGAGTCCAAAAGATAACCTCTGTTAGATTTTCTCAGTTAAATTTTGAAAAATGACTTAAATGCCCCTGGTTTATATTTTTGTTTCTTTATTTTTTTATTCCACGTTAGTTTTTTTTAAGTGTGTTTTATTATAATCATCATTATTATCCAAATTATAATTCCTAAAACCACAAATCACAAACAAAAACACTCAAAAACACAGACCCGAGCCATGACCACCAGACCCGATCCATAACCAAATAGTTAAAATAGGCAAACCACAGGAACTTAAATAGGACTTCACTCTTAATTTTTTTACAAAACTAAATAAGGGATTCATCCATCTCATTTATTTGTTGTAGAAGATGCTCTAGCGGGGGGATTTGTTTTTTTTTTTTTTTAAATTAAACACCAAGACTATTGTTATGGTTTTTTATTGTGTTTATTTGGTGTCGTGTTGGAGTTAAAAAAAATAAACGGCAAGAAACAATGTGCCAACCACCGTGTCACAGGGCCCTTTGGCTCTCTCAGATGCGCGGAAACCCGACCTCCACCCGCCCGAAGGCATGACAGTGAAATAATCGGTAAAACCTCGCCTCCCATCTGAGTTGAACCGGCGCCACCCGCATTCGTTCTTAACCTAGATGCCCCAGAAAATAATGGAGAGAGTAGGAATTAAACATGGATCACAAGAAACATCAAGTCTTTCCTAAAGTAAGGTCTAACTATGCTTCTATGATGGGGCAGGTGTAGATCCAAAAATCTTTCATTTTGTCTACTTGGGTCTACCGGTGCCGGTTAACGTTTCTAAAGCTTTGGAATATATCTTTGAGGTCTACCGCTATTTATTTTTTTTGGGGGGAGGGGGGAATAAAGATATAATGTTATATACCGATTTGGTTCGTTAGACGGTTCTTCCTCATCACTTTACAAAACCTAACGTTGCATGAAATGAATTAACAAAGGATTCATCATCCACTCGATCAAAGATATAAGTTAACTTTACTAGTCCTATTACATCTATATCTATATCTATATCTATCTATATCTATATATATATATATATATATATACCGATTTGGTTCGTTAGACGGTTCTTCCTCATCACTTTACAAAACCTAACGTTGCATGAAATGAATTAACAAAGGATTCATCATCCACTCGATCAAAGATATAAGTTAACTTTACTAGTCCTATTACATCTATATCTATATCTATATCTATATCTATATATATATATATATATATATATTGCAAATGGATTAATCCTACATGTCATACTCTTATGCAATCTCTCCTTTAAGAGATACCACATAGGATGTGATGTGGCAAGTGTAAACCAATTAAAAAAAGGGAATAAATATGATTTAACCTAATCTATTATAATCTTTAAGCTAATCTATTAAATACTTATTCTACTAAATCTAAATATTAAAACTTTATTATTTTTCTCTCATGTTTCCTCCCATAACTTTTAAAGGTTAATATCTTTTATATACGAGATTTTTTAAAGAAAAAAATTGCACCAAATTAATGAGCGTTTTATTATCTTTCCAACGAGTACCATAGTGCTATATAAAAAACGGAGAAAAAAATGACTATTTTTTGTAACCCGACAGGTATTGTGTCGGGTTTGGGATTAGTTTAAAAAAATTGTGGGTTTGGGTCGGGTCTGGGATTAGGTGATACCCGACCCGATTACCCGAAACAACATACCCAAATACCCGAACTATATGCCCGATCATATACCCATGATTTTTTTAACGCATCACATAACCCTTAGATTAATGCGTTCGATATTTCAATAATTAAATTTTTTATTTCTTATTTTATGTTAGTTCTTTTTAGAATGATCGATTACAAACTTCCAAATTCATTTGTAATGGCACTAGATTTATACCCCGGCGCAGAGATTCGTTTTTTTTTTTTTTTTATATTTGAATATGATAACTTATAGCAGAGATTTGTTTAAAATAATAATAATAATAATATATTTTCCGGGATAAAAACTGGTAACCAAATATATGATTGATACATAAACAATTTCATCTAAAATTAGCACCTTCCTAACATCAAAGGCCGAAATATCGCACCATTACGCAAATCTATACATATAATAAACCAAAGCATTTTTAATGACATGTCATAATATTATACAATCTCTCTTTTGAGAGATGCCACATAGAATGTGATGTGGTAACTCTAGACCAATTAAAAAAAAGGAATAAATATGGTTTAAATATGATTTAACATAATCTATTAAATACATAATCTACTAAATGTAAATATTAAAACTTTATTATTTTCTCTCTCATGTTTCCTCTCATAACTTTTAAACGTTAATATCTTTTATATACGAGATTTTTTAAAGAAAAAAAATACACCAAATTAACGAGCGTTTTATTATCTTTCCAACGAGTACTATAGTGCTATATAAAAAACGGAGAAAAAAATAACTATTTTTATAACCCGACAGGTATTGTGTCAGGTTTGGAATTAGTTTAAAAAAAATTGTGGGTTTGGGTCGGGTCTGGAATTAGGTGATACCCGACCAAATTACCCTTTTTTTATATTAGAATATGATAACTTATGGCAGAGATTTGTTTATAATAATAATAATAATAATAATAATAATAATAATAATAATAATAATAATATTCATTAATCATATATTGGCAAGTCATTAATTATGTTGTCATATTAAATATTTTATTATGTTATATTAGATATTTCAACCCGGGATGCTCTCCAACAGGTAATTGCTATATAGATGTCATTTTTATAGTTTAAATACTTCTAATTTTATTCACTTTACTTAAATTTTTCAACCCGTGACGCTCCCGGGGTATAAGCTAGTTCCCAATAACCTCAACGGGATCCTTTTTTGGTTTTTCAGACTTTAAGATGGGATAAAACAATAAACGATTAAGTGAGACAAAGCAATAAAAAAATATCAAGTTTTACAACCCAGGGCTTTATATAAAGATTGGGCCTTATCAGTCATTCTTCAGTCGGGTGTTTGGGATTTTAGTTCCAGGCCCATTTATTTCCTTCTATTTAAAATTCGGTTAACATGGTCGTCTCTTAAAAATAGAATAAAGTTTGTCAATTGGTATGCAGGGGTGAAACAACCTGAGCTGAGTCTAAGTCGGTCCAGGCTCTAACATGACTTGTTTAATTTATGAGGTTTGAGCCTAAGCTCAATTGGTAAGGAGTCTTTCAAGCTAGACATGTTTATCAGTGGCGTAGCTAAGATTTTTTTTCTATGGTTTCAGAAAATTTCAAGGAACGAATGACCGATTTTCTATCACTAAGTTTTGGCCTTTTCTATCTGGTCCAGTTAAGCAATTCGGGTCAGGTTGGGTTACATAATAAAAAACGTAGCAAACATCAAATTAAAATACAAATGATTAATAAAAATACGTCAATCAGCATTAAAAGTGAACAAAAATCTATTAAAGTTGCTCTCTTCGGGTTTTCATTTTTTATAACGTTTCCATAACATTATCTATCAAAACCGTTATAAGAAAATATTTTTCAATAAAACAAATGCAACTATGAACTATCTCTTAAATGTTCAACATCAATCCGATTATGCAAATCGGACTTCACATGCTTCATTTTTACAAAACATCTCACAATAGTTGCAGTCAAGACGGGTAACCAGAGCGAACTTCAATAATAGGTAAACCAATAGAAAATTAGTGTGTTTCTTTTAATTAAACGTGGTTAAATGAGTTAATAGGTTAGTTTTAAATAGAATGTCAATTAAAATGTGGGTTAAGGTTCGTTATAAAATTCACTAATGTTTGGTGTCAAGGTTTCTAAGAGTTTGTCGTCAAGGTTTATAAGGGTTCAGTGTAAAATATCTATGTGGCTGATGTTGAAATTTCTATGTGTTCGATGTCAAAATACACGTATATATAACACTAAAAATATTTCTTGGTATGGGTTCAGCCGAACCCGTAACCCATTATCTACTTACGCCCCTGTTGTTTATTATATATCTATACATATAATAAACCAAAGCAAATTTGATGACATGGCACTCAATGGTGCATTCTACCCCTTGAGTGTGCCACTTGTCATCCAATGTGTCATGTGGTATATAAGTTTGAAAAAAATAACACTCCTTCACATTAAATGATCTTTTAACCTAATTTCACTTCATCTCACCTACCTAACTCCTTTCATCCTTTGTCAATTTCTTCTACCTAAATCTACGATTTGTTCATCGCGTTTATGTTCTAAGGTTCAGATTGTTTTTTGTTATAGTACATTGATTTGATATCGTTCAGATCTGTTTGTTTGTTTTTATTATAGTATATTGATATTGGTTTGCTATGTTATTGATGTATGAGTTTCATAATTGTTCTGTTTTATTGATAATATTTAGTTAATGAATGATGTTAATAATTTAGGGGTTTTTATTGAACTGTGGTTTTTTATTGATTTACAGTTAATGGATGATGGATGTTAATCATGTATTTTATTGATCTGGATGATGTTAATAATTTAGGCGTATGTATTGATCTGTGTTTTGTTAGTGATTTGGAGTTAATAGATGATGTTAATAATCAGAGTTAATGGAGTTAATGTCAACATGAAATTGAATATTATTTGTGGATTTGTATGTATAGAATTGGCTCTGGTTACTAGAATTATGTAGGTAAGGTTTTTGATGATCAGTTATGGAACGAGGAATCGTGCGGTTGGATTTTGTTAATTTAAAAGTTGAACATTAGGCGTAAAAATTCCAGATTGGTAGGACTGCTTCCAAGCCCGATGGTCCTTAAGTTCTTTACTGATATTGGTCAAGAGTGGCTAGGCCTAAAATCTGGTTATGCTCCAAGCCCATTTAGCACATTTAGTCCATGTCCACAATCAATTATGGTTTGACTTCACTGACTTGCCCGGTTTAATTATTGGTTCTTTATATTGTTCTTTTCGGCGACGTGAAAGCGCATAGTCGCACTCAAGGCGCTAGGCCTAGCCTGGACCCGTGACTAGGTGCTTAAAAATCTTGCAATTATAATTCGTTTTCATTTTATTATGTGTATTTGCGTCCATGTATGTTTTGGCCTTGCTGAGTGCCGTCGCAACGCGCGACCGGAAATAGACTATTACTCTATATTTACCATGTTTTGTTTGTCTCTATGTTTCAACTGTTGCAAATTGTATAAGCGTGTCTTTTAGTGAGGTGCGACTTCTTTTGCGTCATTCTTTCTTTCGCTTCAACGTGTGTAGGTGTGTTTTCATATATTCATTCAACCTTCTTTTGTGGTGTTTGTGACTGATGTTTATTTTCATGTTAACTGCGTGGTTTTCATTTCGTGCCTTTGTGTTTGAATCTTCTTTTCTTTTTCCTTTTTTTCTGATCTTTGTTGGTTGAGATGTTGAATGCGTTATTCGTTTTTTTCCTTTACTCAGATGTCATGCATATCGGTTGCATTATTTCATGTTGCGTCCTTTGGATTCATGTTGCATGCCAGTTGTTTGTGTTAATGCCTCAATGAGAATTTTTTGTTCATGTTTTTGTTGTTGCTTCAGGTTTTGTCAGCGTTAATTAGATCGAGTCTTAATGAGATTGAAGGTAATGTGCATCATTTTGTATACAGTATTGATATATAATTTGGTTACAAGGTTTATAAACCTGCTTCACTTTAGTTATATTGTTTATCATGGACGTTTTACAAATGCTTTGTGTATTGGTTGTGATGGCGATGTGATTAACAATTGAATCACAACGCAACCACCTCCATAAGCCTATTATATTTTGTGATTACGGTAGAGCCATCAATAAATATCATTTTTCAAGTATTGGTTAGGTTTGTTATGTAGGCACCGATAATCAAAGGTAAAGTAAATTCATGACCCGATCTTACTTTTGGTATTTTCTTTGTATGTGTTCTCTGATGAGATCATGGATTTGTTGGCAGCGGCTATGACGGTGGTGGCGAAGACATATCTTACGGACAGATACTGCTATGTAGGTGCATATTATGGATGTTACGACGGTTGATGTGGATATCAAGGAGATTGTGGCAGTACAACGGACAGCGGTGCTAGATGTGGCGAACGAGAATATCGGCCTCTGGCCTTGCCCTAAGGCCCCAATTTTATATTGTTAAACACATGAAATTTGGATGGTTAGATTTAACATGTTTACTATTGTCCTTCAATATGCTACATGTGGATCTTATTGTCCAACTTTGCTGAATGATGCAGTGGAGAAGTTAATTTATCCAAGATGATTGTTGATTTAATTATCATTTTGCTATATCTACAAAAGTGCAAATTTGCATCTGTGTACTAATCTAACATATTTGTCTTTTGGTAGTTTGTTTAAACAATTTGGAACCAAGAATGCTAACATTGTTTCATCTTCTTCCATTGGTCTTGCTTCTTCTTTAGATGTTGGTCATGCTAAGTATGATATTTGTTGTATATTATTAGTGTCACACATGTGTGAGACAAACGAGTTTAGATGACCCAAACATACCTTATATGGAGTCGTTTATTTGTATATCCTCGCGGAACAAATAAAATTTTCAAAACTAATATTGCAGCTCTAAAGTTGTTTATGAAGGAGGTGCAAAAGATCAATCATGGGGGATTAATACAACTTGATCGTGATGACATGCATGTATCTATCTTACTTTACCAACATTTAATTTAAATTTCCATTGTTAATAGACTTTGATTTATGTAGTTCTAATTTTATTATAACAAACCAACTTATAATAAAAAAATTATCTACAACCCCGGGACGCTCCGGGTATAAACTAGTATATATATATTTATGATTACAATTTTTATATTTAATATAACTTGTACCATTTAGCTTTCATCATAATTATATAGATAATAACTCTTCCCTAATGGTTATTATAATGCAAATATATGTTTTGATATAGGGGTGTTCAAAATCGGATAATCCGAATTTCGGATATCCGAATTTCGGATAATCCAAAATTTCGGATAGTCAATATTGGGATCCGAATCCGGATCCGAAATTTCGGATTCGGATTCGGATGATCCAACGGATAATCCGAAACTTAAAAAAATAATAAAAAAATAAAAAAAATAATAAAAAAACTTTCTCCTTTATGTCTAAAATGTGAATCTGTTAAAAAAACAAAAATCGAAGTTAGATAAACGAAACTTGAACAAAAAAAAATGTAAAAGAAACTTACAGTTTGGTGGACGGGGGCTGTGGAGGTCGGAGACGAGGTGGACGGGAGTTGTTATAGAGAAGAGAAGAGAGAGCGACTGCTTTGGATTGGAGTAATATGGACTTAGGGTTAGGAGGATTAGGGATTTAGTATTGTGTATTATGTTATGTAGTGTATATAATATTATATATTTATATATATATATATATTTTAATATTCGGATTCGGATAATCCGATTATCCGAAGATTTTCAAAATCAGGATCCGAATCCGAATCCAAAATTTCGGATTATCCGATTTTCGGATATCCGAAAATCGGATTATCCAGAATTTTGGATAATTCGGATTCGGATTATCGGATTTTTCAGATTCGAATTCGGATTCGGATTTTTTTGAACACCAATTTGATATATTGATAAGAGGTTCTTTTCACTAGATGTTTTTTTAGGTGAAGCTCATGTTTATGGTCATTTATTAAATAATTAAAGTCAAGGTGCTTAACCTTGTCTCGATTTGAGCTTTAGTCTCAAGTAGTTTACGGATGGCTTTACTCATTTACACCCCCTAATAGCATGAATTTTCTTAGAATTAGTCAGTAATAGATATTTAAATGACTTGTGTATTAATTAGTTTTGATTTATAAGACAAAATTAATACATTTCACTAAACAATTATGTGCGAGGTGATTATTATGCAAGTTTTACTAAGAAAATTTTGGCAAGCAATGCTAGAGACCAATGATTCTATTTATACAAATACTTAGATGCTTTTTCTGTTATTATATATATATATATATATATATATATTGCTTTATATATCATGACATTTGAGCTGCCCATTATTATTTAAAAGTACTGTAAATAAATAATAGAGTGAACGAGTTAGTCGAACAACCAGTAGGTTAGGACACCGCGTTTGCCAACATCAGTTTGAACACTATTAACTAGGCACTTTAATATTAATCTTTCTTGTCTAATCGTGAGGAAGATATTAGGATCAATGTGAAAACTATTACATATTATTTTTTAATTTGTTACGTGTAAATAAAATCTCTTTATATTTTATTCCAAAAAGCAACACATGATATCTCTTACGTAACAAATTACTCGTTTTGTAGATCAAAGTTATTATAAACTATTTTCTTTTTTGTCTTGTTTGAATCATCAGATGACCTAATATCGGAGACTAAAATTTGTGTTTGTATAGTGATATGTCATTTGCTTTGTTATTTGACATATTCATTTTATAAAAATACTAAAGCGACATTTTCAAATGCATCAACTAAAAAAGATTGTGTCGGTAAATTTAAATAACTATATGTATAAGAAAATGATTTTTATCATGTGATGAGCACAACATTTTAACCTATTTTGGCCATATGTAATGCAATTACATCAGCAATGTCTATGTAACCAGCTTTGTCTCTCCTCTTCACCAACGACACATCGGGACTGTTTTTTTTTTTTTTTTTTTTTTTTTTTTTTTTTTTTTTTGCTTAAAAACACTTCTGACCTTTTTTGTCTGCGTCGTGCACAGACGCGCGCAGACATTTGAGGTCTACAGATTGTTTTTTAGAAGACCTTTCACTCAAAAAAGGTCTTCAAGGTAGCGTTTGGTACAGTGGAATGGAAGGAGGAATGGAATGGTTCATTACGAGGTAATGAAAAATAGTGTGTTTGGTTGGTTAAAGGAATTGAATCACCAATTCCACAAGGCATTTCATTCCCTCAAAACCATTCCATCCACCCCCCATGTTTTTTTTTCATTCCATCCCTCATTCACCATTTACTAACAACAACATAACCCACCACCACCACTCACCACCATCGTCACCACCCACCACCGTTGTCGCCACCACTCACCACCGCCGTCACCACCCACCACCGCTGTCGCCACCACCTACCACCGTCGTCCACCACCGCTGCCGCCACCACCCACCACCGTCGTCGCCGCCACAAACCACCGCCACCCGCTACCTTCACCCACCTATCCACCACCGTCGCCGCCACCCACCACCGTCACCTACCCACCGCCGCCATCCAACACCACCCACCGCCGCCCACCACCATCACCCACCCACCCACCCACCGCCGCCTCCACCACCCGCCACCGTCACTCACCACAATTTCCTTTACCCACCACTACCGCCGCCACCCACCACCGCTACTACTCACCATCGTCACCCACCCACCATCACCGCCATCCACCTCCACCCATCGCCACCGTTGCCGCCACCCACCACCAAGCTACCGCCACACACCACCACCTACCATCACCACCACCGCCACTACTCACCATCGCCGCCCACCCACCATCACGGCCATCCACCTCCACCTTCCACTTTCGTCACTGCCGCTGCCGCCACCCACCACCACCGCTACCGCCACATATCACCACCACCATCTGTAACACCCCAACCGATGGCGGAAACATCGGGATGTCACGTATTGATGATTGTTCAGTAGCTCATGGTGAATAATAAGTTTCATAAATGATTTAAATAACTTACATACAAATGTTCTAGAATTTGTACTTCAAATTGAATAAAACTATACACATATCTTCAAGCATCAATACAAATCTTCAAGCAAATAGAACCTGAAACATGTTAAGTTGAAAATGTTTTGGGTCAACAAAAGTTGGTGAGAATTTCATAGGTTTTTGATAATTGAATAAAAATGATGTGCAATTCATGTGTCATGTCAATCTAGTCCATATGTGAGAACATACTAGAAATAAATCGAGTGCATAATCAACCCTGATGACTGTAATAAATGATACATACCATACGCTCATGGTCCAATATGTTATACGATAACAAACACCCACGCTACCTTTGTAGGAGGCACGTATCCGGGTGAGATTGTCAGTCCAATAGATCTATCAATGTATACCGCCGGCTTGTACGGAGTTAATGATTATGCTAGAATGGTGCTTACTCTAATCATGCTCAAGACATAATGCAACATAGAAAACACATAGACACATTGATGATTGAATTGCATAAATATTGTTGTAACATGTTTCACCCCAAAAATGGTGGTAAATAGAAAAGGGGCTATGTAAAACTCACCTTGGTAAAATGTTATATCTGTTGAGAAATGTGTTGACCAAATGTATCAAGTATCACCCTAAAATGAGGTAATAAATATGTCTAAGTCTATCAAGTCTACAAATGTATAAGTTCTAGGGCTTCGAATTGGGGATAAATGCTGGTTTGATTAATATTAAAAATATTCGCCAATTGAGAGAAATTAAGTAAATAAATAACTAAAAATCTTTTTTATAAATGTTAAATCTAGAATGGTCACAAGAATGTGCTTAAAGTATAAAAATTATTTTTATAAAATTATTTTCTTTAAAATAGATTATTTAATCTATTTATAACAAATTGTCAAACTTTAACTTTAATATTTAAAAAATATTAAAATTAAATAATTTTTAGTTTAAAATTCATATTTCTGTTCTAAATGATCAGAAATAATTTGTATAAAATTTTGGTGCAAAAATAACAAAAATTGAATTTATTATGATTTAATTATGATTAAAACTAACAAAAATTGATTACAAATGTTAAATAAATGATTTTTCTGAAATAAAAATCATTTTTGAAAAGCTTAATGTTATAAAAACTTAGGATATTTTTTGTGGAAATTAATAAGACCGTTTTGATATTTTAATGGATTTTTATAAATAAAATGGAATAAACTTGATTTATTTATTATATATATTAAATAAATAAATTTTTGAAAACTAAAAATTGGGTGTTGAACTTTTTCATCAGATTAATATAATATAATTTTTGTAGAATTTATAAAAAGGTTTTACTATTTAAAAATGAATTTACAAGATTTAAATGTATAATAAATAATTATAAATGGTTTGTTTTAGAAAAAAAGAAAATGTGGAAAAAGGGTGTTCTAGCCGGGACTCGAACCCGGTTCCCCTCTGAAACAAACCCAGGTCACAACCACTTGGCCTAGGCCGGTGGTTGTGACATTTCTTGTTTAAAAATAGTTAAATACACACGCGAATTCCAGTTTATCCCCAATTTCACGTATGAACCCTAGAATTTGCAATCAACCAATTCAGACAACATGAGCCCGATTAATGATGGGGCTTTTGTTGTTTGATCGCCGATTAATGAAACCCACACAAGAAAAGTAACTCATAGTGATGGATTGATTATAATAGTCGGGTCAAAGCAAAAGTCAAACGACGAACGTGATTATAACAATTGGAGTATTACAGAGAGAATTGGAGGTTGAGGGAGAGTTGTGAGCGAGTATACAAGGTTCGCAGAGGTTCTATATATACTGAGGTTCAATGGTTATGGTTAATTGGAAGGTTTGACCCCGTTTAATAACATACGCGTATAATTGAATCAATTGGTCAACGATTAGATGTAATTGACGTGTAATTGAGTCGTATAGGGCCGGCAATCATGGTTCCATTCCATTTCAGGATTAAACGCGTTTAAAAACGTTGATTAGATTGGTCAAAATGGTTAATTTATTACCATATCTGCTGCTCGTTGAAGAAGACCAGACAACCTAGTCAAGACTTTTATATAATTTCAGTTGAGTAAAAATCAATAAAGGGGTGTGTCCCAGGTGGTTCGTGGTGTGCTTGTGTGTGTGGTGACTCGGGTTCGAAACCCGTCACAAACAATGCAACCCTTTTTTTTTAAAATAAAAGAAGGGGTGTTTGGGCCAGATTTCTAGATGGGCCGGATCCAAGGAACAAAAGAGGGGTATGGGCCGAGTTAAATGGGCTGGGACTTCTTGGCTCTAACAACTAAGGATTTGGGCTGCAGTTTATGTCTTATGTTATGTACATACATTTTTTTTTTTTTTGGAATAATTATATAAAAACTGAATTATTATTATTATTATTATTATTATTATATGTATATATATATATATATATATAAGTTGTGAATAAGGAAAAATAAAGACTTTACCACATTTTTAAAATGTAACAAAAATAAGGGCGTTTATATAAAAAATTTGGGGGAAAAATTTTGCGATGTTACACCATCACCGCCACTAACCACCGATTTTATTCCTTCGTCTTTTCATGCCTATCTAACAACACAAAATAATGTTTTGTTTCATTCCCACATGGCAACCAAACAAGACATGTAATGTTAATGATCCATTCCATTAACTTGTTCATTCAATTACCTCGTCCATTCCATTCCCTCTTTCATTCTATTACCTCATACCAAACAAACCCCAAAGGTCTTCTCCTATTCTCTTCTCCTTGCCCACCACCACCACCACGTACCACGGTCCACCACCACCACCCACGACCACCACGGTCCACCACCACCACCCACGACCACCACGGTCCACCACCACCACCCAACACCACGACGGTTCACCACCACCACGGTCCACCACCAGACTGTTGTAAAAAAATCAGTTTATTTCAGCAGCCTGCAAACATTAACAAACAAACAGTCTTGTTTTTGCAGACTGTAGACCTTTGGTCTACCTCTTCTTCTGCAGATGTGGTTCGCAGACTGCAAACTTTTTCCTGCAGAAAAAAACAAATAACAGCTTCCTCTCTTTCGTCATCTCTCAAATCTTCCACTTGAAAGCACCATTGTAGAAGGATTTCTAGGTGTCTCTCGTCAACGCCCTCCTCGTCCATTTCTCTATCTTTACATCGGACCTTCACGAGCTTATGCTATGGCCTATGGAGTACGTTGATCTTACCCGTTATTAGATCGTTGGAAAAGGTTCAACGTTGATAACCTTAAGCCTCTAAAATCACCAAATCATCTCAATTAAAATAAATGAAAAACTATATACCAATATTGGATAGATATTTTATATAGTATGTATACGTGGGTATCATTTCATGAGTTAATAACTAATAATATAATAAATATCTTAAAATTGTATGGTTCGTTGCGAGTGGCCGGTTTGGTTTCCAGAGCGTGGGTCCCACCAGACAGAGGACACCTCATCATAGTAACTCTTTTTCTGGTAAGGTCCACGTCACCATATCGTAAATTAACAGAAATTCAGGTTAGAAAATGTAACAAACTCAAAACTTATGGTAGTGTTTCGACAAATCTTCTGAAAATAATTCCAAAAACAAAAAAAAAATATTTTATTTATGAACACAGAGAAAATGCATTGAATTAAGTTGATAAATGCATCCATACGTGTCGTTAAAGGATTAAAAGCATTCCCGAGGAAACCTCCCTTTCTCTCTCACACACACAGAAACACACATTTTCTCTCTCTCTCTAAAAAATCTTGAACGGAAACACACAGTGCATTTGCTGCTTTAAAAAGAAAGCTCAACAACTTAAGGATTATTTCTTTTTTAACCTTTTTTTATGATCGGTAAGCAGTTTGGGGTTTGTTTTTTAATCTGAAATTTACAGTTCAAAACAAATAATAAAACTCAAAATATTATTATTAGTGTTATATGGAGTGATGAGAAGAAAACCCAAATTATCTTGATTGGGTCAGAAGGGTGGGTTGTTGCCTCAGATCCATGGAACCCAGATTTCTTTTGTGGAATATTTTATAAAGTCTTCACCTTTTTTAGGGTTTATTCTGTAATAAATTGTGGGTTTGGTTTGGTTTTACTTTACTTTTCTTGATGTTTATTGAAAGATAGGATTTGGATTTTTGTTTTTGTTTGTAGAATCTTGTTTTTGTTGTTTTGTTAATATTCATTGGAATGGATCATCAGATCCAGTAGCTGTCACCTCTGATCTGTTGACCAAGATTAAGGGTTTCAGCCTATAGGTGTGTTCTTGATTGTTTATGATGCTAAAATTAGTGATCAAGATTAAGGGGTTTATGTAGAACTTTGGGGGGTTATGTTGATGTGATTGGAGGTCTTTGTGATTCGAAAGAGAAAGTGGTTAGATGGAAGAGATGCCGCCTACGGTTTCTGTTACGTTTAGTTTAACCAATCCGATCGCTGAAAACGCTGCCTTACAAAATCATGTGGATTTTGCTCAAATGAATTTGTTTACTGAAACAACGGTTCTTCATGGAAATTGTAACGGATTGACGGGAAAGGGAATTGTTGGTGATGAAATTATGATTCAGGGAAGTGATGCTGATGAAACTATGTCGGTTGAGGATGTGCCGATTGATATTAATGGTGAATTGTTAGCCGTGAATGCGAATTCGGGTAGTTTAAAAGCGTCTGTAATGGCTATTGAGGGCATAGATAACGGTCAAATAGTTGCGAAAGTGATTAGTTTGGAAGCCACGACAAATGAGCATACCTTAAAGGCATCTGTAATGGCGATTGCGGATAAGAAACAAAGTAAAGTTGTAAAAAGTGTCTTTGAGTTAGAGTATTTGCCGCTTTGGGGATCTAATTCGGTTTGTGGCAAAAGGCCAGAAATGGAAGATGCTGTTATCGCTGTTCCTCAGTTTATGAAAATACCGATTAAGATGCTTGTTGTGGATCATGCAGTGAATCCAAATCTAAGTGATTTAACTGCTCATTATTTTGGTGTTTACGACGGACATGGTGGATCTCAGGTATTTTTTGAAACCTCTGGACTCTATGTTAACACAAGTCTCATTGTGGTTATTCCAAGTTGAAAATCCAATAAGATCAACTTGAATTCACATAGATCATCGTTAGGTTTTTGCATAGACGTGTAAAGTGATTTGTGATTATGCTTCTTGAGTATCTAGGATAAAAATAATCACTTTTAAACAATTAGGTACGTAATGGCCGAAGGAAATTTGACTGTTAAATTAATAGTGAAATTGTCTTATTGTTTTTAGATTTTAGCAATTGATTAGCTCCCTGATCAGTTGATTATCTTATTTTGATTCTTGTTCTTGAAGTCGTGATAATCACTCTTATAATGAATATCCCAACTTCTTTTAAAAGTTAGTGATGATTAGGCAATTTTTCATTTATCATAATCTGTAATTTTGTCACAACTACTCTTTTACATGACTCCCTAAATTTCATTATTTTGTCCATTGGTAATTAGAATGACAGTTCATTTTTGTGCACATGTATTTTTAACTGATTTTTACAACCTAAAGTCGCATTCAAACGAACATCTAACTTACCCTTGACCTTTTTCATGGATACTTAATGTTAGGTAAGGCACATGGGTTGGGTGTCCAGGTTGGTTAAAAAGGGGGATTCAAGCTAAAAACAAGTTATTGAGTGGTTAAAGCTGCACGGGTTGAGTTGAGTTCAAAGTTCGTATAGATAATATCATTACAATTTACAAAAACCATATTATTTTAATAATAATGTAGAAGTCTTCTTTATGATTTAAAAGTTTATTTTTCGCCAATGTATGACTTGACGCATGCAACCTTTTTCTTTATTAGCTAATTTTATTGTTGACCCGTTGAGATAAACATGATGTTATATACTGCTTCAATCACTGTTTGGTGTTGAGTTGTGTTTGGTAATTCATCAAAACTGAATTATAATTACTTTTTTATTTAGGTCGCCAATTATTGTCGGGATCATGTCCATGTCGCATTACAAGAGGAATTAAAAATCATGAAACAAGAATTGGTCAAAGGGACGGTCAACGATAGTGTACAAATTTGTTGGGAGAAAACCTTCACTAATTGCTTTAAGAAGGTAGATGATGGGGTCAGTGGGACGACAACTTCTGAACCCGTGGCCCCTGAAACTGTAGGATCCACAGCTGTTGTGGCATTGATCTGTTCATCGCATATTATAGTTGCAAATTGTGGTGATTCTCGAGCCGTACTTTATCGTGGCAAAGAAGCCATAGCTTTATCAAATGATCATAAAGTAAACATATATTTTTCTCCTGTTGTTGAACGTTAACATAATGTTTTTTTTTTCCTTTGCGAAAAGATCTAACTTGTTGCTTAAATGCCTAATTATTTAGCCAAACAGGGAAGATGAATATGCACGGATTGAGGCTGCAGGAGGCAAGGTTATACAGTGGCAAGGACACCGTGTTTTCGGTGTGCTTGCAATGTCAAGATCTATAGGTAATCTACATGTGTTGAATTGCCCCTTCCTGACTTTTTATATATTGGCAATATGAAAACTTAATTTTTTCATTTTAGGTTTCATGTCTGGGCATAATAACCTACTTATTTTTATTTTTATTTTCGTTTGATGTGTTTCCCAGGTGATAGGTATTTAAAACCATCAATAATACCCGAACCAGAAGTGACATTGACTGCCCGAGCCCGAGAAGACGAGTGCCTGATATTAGCGAGTGATGGGCTATGGGACGTAATGTCAAATGAAGAAGCGTGTGAGGTTGCAAGAAAACGGATCCTAATATGGCATAAGAAAAGCGGGGGGAATGTAGTGGAACGAGAGCTTAATGGGGTTGATCCTGCAGCGCAAGCAGCAGCTGATTACCTGTCCATGTTGGCTTTACAGAAAGGAAGCAATGACAACATATCAGTGATTGTGGTGGATCTTAAAGCTCAAAGGAGGTTTAAAACAAAATCTTGATTGTGTTGGTTGGTTGGTTGGTGTTTAATAGTTGTTATAGAACATAAATGATGAATCTTTTGGGTTTCTCATTGTTAGTCCATTCATTTTTCATATGGGCTTTAAATGTGTGTAATGAGAATACTATTATAATATAGTTTGTAGAGACTGCTTGCTTACTATCTCACTGATATATACCATCGTTTTTGACTTTTGTCGAAGTCAACGTTGTTGTGTTTTGTTTGTGGTGAATCAATGCAATGAAAGGCAAAAGGTTGAACCAAATAGAAGATATGAAGGGTGTTGGTTTGTTGGAAATCAATGAAATTTGGTAACATGTTTGGTTAAAAGTTTTGGGATTAGAATCTGATTTATTTAGGGTAAAGGTTTGGTTGGAGAATTGGAATGAATGAATTCTTTTTAAATTGTGTATGAACTTAACCGTAGGAACCAGAATCATTTACCATCTTATTGGCTATTACCACGACCTCCGATCGCCACCAGTGCCCCGACACACCCGGTTGCCACCAAATTCCTACTTCTTTAACAAACCAAAAATGATTATTATTTGTCAGCTTCTCTCCTTGTAGTGAGGATGGGTTTTTTATTTTATTTTTGTGAACGATAATTTGAACCCACAACCTGACCTGACAGACATTTGTAAAGATGAATACAATACAACTAGATCAATAGATGATAGCAAAAATTTTAGTTAATACAAGTGTGGAAAGACAAAAATTTTAGCATGCCCTCCATTGTAGAGAGTTACCGGGGTTTAAGTACAGGCACGATTTCGTTCGGGACGTTCTAATGGATATTCTTAGACGAGCAGGGATCTCGGCAAAGAAAGAGGCCCCTGTTAACTTTCTTACAGACCCGGCAGAAGGGAGGTCCACTTTACGGCCGGCTGACCTGCTAGTGTTTGGTTGGGAAGGTGGGAAACACGCATGCGTGGACCTTACGGGTGTGTCACCTTTAGCGGGATTCAGGGAGAGTGGGTTCGTGGCGGGGCAAGCGGTACTTAGAGCAGAGTCGAACAAGGTGACAAAGCACGCTAAAGCGTGCGAGGATAACCAACATGCTTTTGTCCCTTTGGCTTTTGACACTTTTGGCTCATTAGCACCAGAAGCGATCAAGTTTCTGACGAGAGTCCAGCGGGTGGTCCACAGCAACTTCTCGACTCCCCAGGGGCGAGGATTTGTTTTCTCTAGATTAGGGTTCTCTATCCAGAAAGGGGTGGCGGCGCAGCTTGTTGCCCGCCTGCCTGCTATTCTTATGTAATTTGCCTCTTTTGGTCAAGAATTTAATAAAAATAAAATAGAGAAAAAAAAAAAAAAAAAAGACAAAAGGCTAAGGCAGGTTGTGTTCTATGCATGAAGACGTGTGGGAGGAAATGAAGCTGTCATTCTTCAAGACATGCGATGTTGTGGCCTTTTTTTTTTTTAATGAACCGCCCTTTCATTATTTAAGTTAATAATAATAGTTAATTAATTATACAAATTCTTCCTCAAGTATGAAAATATTCTATTTGATGTCTCTCTTATTTTGTTGTTGTGTAACTACCAACATTGATGCCTCTCAGGCTCTCATTAATGACTTCATATCATACGTGCCTCAGTTACGTTAAGTGCTTCATGTTACTTGTTTGAGAGGGTAAATCATAAGTCAGTCCTTTAAAGTTTTTAACTTCTTTCTATTGGTCCACACTTGGAAGAAAAATATTAATTAAAATTTAATCCATTGCCCCTAAATACAGCTTACTCTTATCGGTCGAAATTAAAATCTAAAGTCTAAGTCAATGTTATGTTTCGATTGTGTGTGTAGGTAGGCCTGTAAACGAACCGAACGTTTATGAACTGTTCGTGAACTGTTCGTGAACTGTTCGGCGGGGAGTTCGTTTAATTAAACGAACGAACATGAACACACGTTGTGTTCGTTCATTTATGTTCATGAACGTTCGTTTATGTTCGTTCATTTATGTTCGGTTATTTTGTTCGTTTATTTTGTTCGTTTATGTTCGTTTAATTAAACTTAGCTTTATTTTTATTATTTATTTCCTTTTGTTAAGTAACCTTAATTCATATATTCTAAAAACTTAACCCTAACCCTAACATTCTAAACATATCACTTATTATCCGCTCTTCACACTTCACAGCCGCTCTCCACCCTAACCCTAACGTTCATTTATGTTCATGAATCATTATTAACTTGTTTTTGTTTCTGTTCGTTTATGTTCATTTGTCTTCGTTTATATTGATCATTTGTGTTCGTTTATGTTCATGAACTGTTCGTTTAGGTTTAAATGAACGAACATAAACGAACACGAACATGACAAATTTCTTAATGAACGAACACGAACACAAAAATGTGTTCGATTATGTGTTCGTGTTCGTGTTTGGTTAAAGTTAAATGAACAAACACGAACACGCCTGTGTTCGTGTCCGTTCGGTTCGTTTACAGGCCTATGTGTAGGTCTCGGTTCTCAAAGTATTTGCGCTTCAAGTGTTTTTCAAGTGTAAAGGGTATGTTAAAAATCTGAAATAAAAACTATATAAACATATCCGAGGGAAATTACTAAAAAATTCTAGTTGCTGGAAAATCGATGTTAAGGTCGGACCGTACATCGACTACGATTTTTTTTTTTCACATTGTGAAGAAATAAGTAACTGGGTATTGAATAAATCACTTTTTTTTTCAAACACATGTATATATAAATGCTAAATGCGATTCCTAAGTATGGTACTACTTTCAGAATTTTGACTATCCACCATGGGTAGTCAACTCGACCGTTGCAACTTTGCATCAATTGTTATCACTTTCTACCCTTGTTCATTTGTTCCTTACTATTATTAGTGTACTCGTAACGTGTTTTGGAGTTTATACGAACCAATTAACTAGCTACATTTTGTAATGTGTAAGAGCCCGATTGTTCGAGCTAATAATCAAACAAAACTAGTTAGTTGTCTCTAGTCCATCTTGTGTTAAAAATTCTAATTTTAGTTTTTTTTTTTTTGTTCACTAAGACCGTGTATAATATGGTGTGATAAACCCATTTTCACGCCGAAAAACGCCCCATACACCCCCCCTGCGTGAAAGCCCACAAGCATGATTCGTATAATGTAACTCCACTTTTTTCTCTAAACTTTCTCCCTCTAATTGCTCTCACTCAATCTCTTACTTCTCTCTTTAAATTTATTAACAAAAAAAAAAAATAGAAATCATTGTAGGGGCGTGAAAGAGAGGTCAACCGCTACACCCTTTTGTGATTAAAAATAACCATGCTGACATGGCTGACACACGGCGAAAAACGGCCCAAATGTGCATGACACATGTTCTAACAACTATTACACAATTACCAATTGTTTTAAGGGGAAAAGAAATTTAATAATCCCAACTTTGGAGGGTTGAAAGGGAATAATCTCAACTTGAAAGTTGTAAGATAACAGTCCCAACTTGTCAACGTTTTTATTTTGTTGGTCCCAAACTAACCCCAGTTAGTTTTCTCTGTTAAGTGCCTACGTGGCATCACACGTGGCATCTAAGGAGGACCAATCTGTCCAGTTGTCAAAAATAAAACGTGGCCCACATATGACTTGTCATCACCACCACCACCACCACAACCACCTGCCACTACCACCACAACCACCTGCCACCACCGTCAACCACCACCATCTCCGATGACATTTAGGCGATCCCTTAAGTACATCAGTAGGCGATAAAGGCGGAGCATCAAGCTGATAAAGATTAAGAGCAGGACCAACAAACCGAAACAGAATCTAAGCTCCAATAATAATATAAATGGAAGCATAAGCAAACTTGTTAATCCAAAACAACAATCCCTTTTCTCCTACATACAATTCCAATGCTTTTTCAGTAACTGTCATTGCCTCCCAATCTTTTTTCATCACTTCCTTCTTGTCCATCATCATACTATTATTCAATCTGGTTTCTTGCTTTCTTCGCGTTTTCCTCCTCGCCCCGCGTTTGAATTTTATCTGGACCGTGTTCGTGTTTAGTTTTGTTTAGTTTCATTTTGCGATCAAAAGCCCCATCAATCCGTATGTTAATCTTGTTCGAATCAGATTATTGAATAATCTAGGGTTAGGGTTATCGGTTTAGTCTTGGTGGGGAAGAAGCCCTAATTGTTTGCTTCGGGTTTAGAGTTTCGAGTGAGATGGAACGATGGTGAAAGCTTGGTGGGGATTAATAGTAGGGGTGAATGGTGGTGGTGGCAGGTGGTTGGTAGTGGTGGCTAAAAATTAGGGTTCTTGGGGGGATGAATGGTAGTGATGAATTATAAGATATGTTTGATCTTGGAAAGAGATATAAGATATGTTTATGGGCCACACCATCTTTTTTAAATACATTAATACATGTGGATAAGGTGGCCTACCATTTTTTGACAGGTTATCACTTTATGCCACGTAGGACTGCCACGTGTGATGCCATGTTGACACTTAACAGAAAACTAACTGAGGTTAGTTTGGGACCAACAAAATAAAAACGTTGGCAAATTGGGACTGTTATCTTACAACTTTCAAGTTGAGATTATTCCCTTCCAATTCCCCAAAGTTAGGATTATTAAATTCCATTTCCCCTTGTTTTAATCAACTAAACTTGTAAGTAGTTGTGTATTTTTCAGGTAATGAAAATTATCAAATGTAAAATACAACTATACTTTACTTATTACTTTGTTGTTGTGGTATTATTAAGGCAACATGAAGAGTATGCAACCAACAAAGCAAACCAAAGCAGATTAGGATTACCAAACCCTTACATATACATATACTCATCTCCATCCCTACCAACTAATATGCTTAAAGTTAAACCAGAAAGCTCTGTTTCTCTCTCTTCACCTGAATTTATGGACGAAGATACAGAGGAACAGCAGCAGACACCAAGATCACCATTTTGGATACAAACCAACAACCTTGGACGCTTTCAACGTCTCTCTTCCCTCTTCTTCAACTCCTTTGTGTTGATCTTCTTCTTGCTCCTCTTATTTGCAGTCCTTTCATTGGTCTTCATCATCCCATCTCTTATTAATTTATCATCCAACATTTTTAAACCCAATTTGGTTAAAAGAAGCTGGGATTCCATCAACTTAATCTTGGTTTTGATCGCTTTGTTGTTTGGGTTTCTTAGTAGAAATATTAATAACGATAATGGGTATGATCGGACTGAAACAGAGGTAGTCGCCGGAGCTCCGATCATGTATGATTTTCAACATCAATTAATAAATTCTTCAACTGGGTTAAGAAGACAAAGAACAAGCATCTCGTATCCTGATCTCCGGGAACTATCTCCGCCGTGCAACCACCGTGCTTCCGCCGATCCTTGGCGGTTTTCCGACGACACACATTTTAACTATTACAATGTTCTGGACTCCAACCGGAATACATTCCAGCAACGAAGCAGGATAGAATACAATTCCGATAACTTTAATTTACATACTCCGCCGTCGGAAACGGTAACTCCGGCGGAAGAATTGTACTTTCCACCACCACAAACACCGTCTCAACCGCCACCACAGCCGGGAACTAATCCAGTGAAACAGAAGACGAAGAAAGTGTATCGTAATGTTGGAATAAACGACGGAGAAAGAGGTAAAATAATAATATCGCCGGAAACAGAGTCGTCGGAGCAAAAGAAAAAAAGAAGAGCTAGAAGCTCAGAGCCCAAACGAATATTATCACCCGTTATAGACCCGTACCCGGATCCAACATTACCACCACCGGTATCATCTCATAAGAAGAAGAAAAAGAGGCAAAAGGACCGAAGTCTTGACAATTTAAATGCTCTGTTAAACCATTCTCAACCGTTAACCGTTAAAAAGTTTACATCCGTCACACTACCATCACCACCACCGCCGCCGCCACCACGAACAACCATAAAAAGGGTGGCTCCGTTTGTTACCGACAAGCCTAGAACAATGCCGACGTGTTTTAACGGTGTTGAGGACAGTTCAAGTGGTGGGGAGTCTCCGATGAAGAATATTCCGCCACCGCCGCCGTTACCGCCGTTTAAGATGCCGGATTGGAAGTTTACGGTGGAAGGTGACTTTGTAAGGTTGCAGAGTACGGTTAGTTCGAGAAGTGTGTCTCCTGATGGTGATGAGGCTCGGTCTCCGTCGTCTGACGTGGATATGTTGACGGTGCCGGCGACGGAGCTTTTTTGTCCGAGCACTGATGTGGATAATAAAGCTGATAGCGTCATTGCAAGGTTTAGGGCCGGGTTAAAGCTTGAGAGAAGGTCTAAACTTGGCCCAGGCCCAAGTTATATTTAATGGGCCGATTTGTTTTGATTTTTATATATTATTTGAAGTGGTTATATGTTTAACATTGGTGCATTTTACTTTGCTTTATTTATTATTTTCGTATATAATTTATTTTTAATTTTTAATTTAATTGTCTTTCTACTAGTCGTTGTTATGTGGGTATATGAGATGACAGTAATGAAGAGTAACGCGTCAAAAAAAAAAAAAAAAAAAAAAAAAAAAAAAAAAAAAAAACTAAGCATGTGATGCCTTGACTTTTTTGGGTGATGTTCTATAGCTGTTTTGAGGATGAAAGGATAATTAAAAATATTATTATGATTGTTTTGATGATTTTAGCAGCAAACAATCCATCTTTTCCGGAATTATTATTAAAAGGGTATTGTTTTAATAAATATTATTATGAAATTTTTATAAACTATATCATATATGCATAATACATGCATAACTGGCAACTAGCGTTTAAGTGAGACATGTTTATATACTTCTATGTCTAGCTTTTTAAGTGATGTTATTGTTAATAACAGGTACTCAAAAAAGCTTCATCCTAGGGCGCCTCAAGGGAGGGTGGTTGAGCGACAGCCCTATGGCAGGTCTCCTCGAGGGACTAGATTTAAAAAAATATATATGTATATTGTTATATATTTTTTAAAAATTTGTATTTAAACCCCAAATAATGAAGCTCAACTAGGTTAAACAATTAAACTCGAATTTTTTTTTAAACCTAAACCAAAAAGAGGCGCAACTACTCAAATTATAAAAATTAAATAAAAATGGTCAACGGCTAAAATTTATTACAAATTTATCGTCGTATGTTTTTTTATGTATATTTTTATGAGCCTGCATTTTTACTCGCTCAGGCCCAAAACGTTTTGAGAAATTTCGGGGACGGCCATGGCCTTTATGGATACAAGATTTACATACATGATATACACACATATATAGGATGGTAGGAGCACGTTTAATACAGATGCAGCTTTAAGATGGAAAGTATGATAAGGATCCAATGGTTTGGGTCTTGTTGTTATGTTTCCATTGGAGTTCTGGTCAATCCTCTGGTCAACTTGGGTATAAGGGATTCCTCCTGCCTAATCTTTTCAATCCATCTGGCTTTGATTCGGATTTTTTCTATGTTTTGTTTCAAGATCCTGGCAAACGAAGGAGTCACTCGGCTGCTAAAAAACTCTTCTACCTCTTCTGCCATCTCATGGCTGCTAAACTGAAATGTGTTTCAACTAATTTCATCAGATACATATTTCATGTAGCCATGCATAGGTCGACTAACGGGTCAAAACTAATAGGGTCGGTTTGGCCCAACAACACTCTTTTGTTAGTCTTTTCTAAAATAGGTTAATGAATAATTGATGCATTAACAATCAAAATCTCTCATGTAGCAATTTGGGAATTTGCATGCAATAAAAATGCATATATTTGGTAGACTTTAACCCATTTGACCAATTTTAGATTAAAAATAACCTTAAATGGCCTAGCCTTGTATAAATGGGTCAAAATTGCAACCTATACTCTTTCAAGTTTATAAAGATTGAGACTACTAACCGGCGTCACTATATCTCTAATGTAACGATGGAACACCATCCCTTGACCACACCGCTTTACGATCGCATCCCAGTTCTCCTGAAAAAAGAGAGTACAAACCAGAAAATGTATTTATGTTTAGCATAAAAAAACTAAACAAGGGGAAAAGGAACTATAATCATATATACACCATCCTTCCTAAATTGATAGCCATTAAGGTAGTTTTGACACTAATGACAGAATACATCATGTATAAGAAACAATTTGAAATTGCTGTATGATTTTACTCCCACCTTTAGCCATATCCATGCGGTTTCACGGCCTTCCAAGCTTATCCATGCAGTTACATATACCGTGTCTTGTTCTCGAATCTGTGAGGACAGATATTAAACAGAGTTAGGAACTTTTTTGCTAACTTAAGCATGATGTTTAAACAGGTAATTGAGATAAATACCTCATCAGTTAACATGAGGTCTAAAGCCTCTTTGACTAATTCAGGGTCTGGAGAAGATGCTATAAAACCTGAGGTAGGTCAAATCTTCCAGATCAGCAGAAGAAATCGGGTACAAAAAAAAAAAAAAAAAAAAAAAAAAAAGCTAAATCAAAATATTTAATCTGTACTATAAATTTTAGCAACTAGAGGTGACAATTTTGACCCATTTACCAATGATTAGGTCAATTCAGGTTATGTCTTCTCTAAGAAGTCAAACAGTTAAATTAGGCCCAACGGGGTTTAAACAGGTCAAAGTCACCCAAATCATATGACATGTTACCAATCCCACCCGCCCTTCTTCCCACATCCAATAAATGCTTACGCAAAGCTCTTGTTTTCTCTTGAATTGCATCAGCTTCTCTATATAGCTTTAGTAGGGAATCAAACCCACTTCTGTCAATAGCACTTGAAGTTCTCATAATAGAAATGTAAGCAGCCTAAAGGAAATAAGAAGCTCTTAGAAGTTAGTATGATCCAAGTAAGCCAACTGTTTGAGAAAATGGTTATTAATTAATGTGTACCTTTCTGATATCAACTGGAAAGACGGATGTAAACTTATCGTTTACATACATCTGAAATCGGTTCTTTAATTCTTCATGAGTTTCTTTATGGCCAAAAGTAGCCAAGGCCATACAAACTTTTTCCCTCAACAATGTATGTAAGTGGCTCTCTCCAGGTACAGATTCCAGGCCTAATTTCCTAGAAGTTGCTTAAGTATTAAAATCAAGTGATTATACAAACTGCTATAATGCATCTATGTTGAAAGCAGTTTCATACATGCTCAAGGCCCAAAGTCCATTATTTGGAGCTCTGATTTTGGACTTGCCCGGATTTCATGTTCTTTTTCAATGTTAATATAAATAGTACAAAAATAATTTCCAACAATCACAAGCTTTCTTTGAAAAAGCTATAGTTATGAGATAATTTTAAATTTTAATTGGGAAATTTCAAATTTGGAAAAAGGGACTAGATTTGACCACAAAATTTGGAAACATTCTCCATTAAAGAAAGTCGACAGCGTCAACTTTAAAATTGCATGCAACTCGTATTCAACCTAGATGCACAAATGTAAAATTGTAAATTTTTCAACTTTAATGCTTTGAAATTTGATCAAACACTTTGATGGAGATACAAAATTTTGAATTTGTTAGGTTATATATTACAATTCTAGTATTTGATTCGTTCTTACAATTACCAAGTTTCTTTTCATTTCTTATTTGATCCTTATACTGTGTGTGTATGTGGAGACTGTAGCAAGCATGCTTACTCTGCAGATGATATAATGAGATCAACAAAGAACTGGTTGAGATGATTCCATGGATCATATATAGCATCTTTTAATATCTTTGCAATATCATAACAAGCCTGGCACATAAGCATGAAATAAAAAGGTCAGAGACATCTATTTGTCGCTAGCAAAGTTATCCAAAATCACAAGATTAATACATTGATAAGTCTTGATAACACACTATAATCGAGATCATCTCTATACAGATCCATTAAGGAAAGAAGAGATAATATTGACTCTTCACCAGCCTCACAAAGAGCATATGTATCGTCCAATATGCCTGTAAACAAAATATTTAGCTACGGTGCAGATCAAATCATTGTAAATAAAGATCAAACAAGTAAATGCCACATGCAGCCATGAAGCTAGAGATGACAAATTGGGTTATTTTCTTTATAACAGGTCAATGGGGTAGAACTAAAAAAAAGTAGCTAGAAAAATATTCAAATGGGTAACAGTTCGAAAGTTGTTTAAAATGTAGTTTGGAGGCACAAAAATTCCTAAAGCATTTTATTCAAAAAACTATACTGTTACTTTTTTTTTTTTTTGAAAAATTATACTATTACTATCAGTTGTTGCAGTGGTATATTTTGCATAATTTCGAATAAGAAAAATCTTCAAGGACCAAATTAATCAAGAAAACATTGAAGAGCCATTTTGCCACCTGAACATGTAAGTTTGAACAGAGGAATACCAAATTTATCTTCTGGCGACAAGCATTTGTCTTTTATGGCTTTCATCAATCTAGGAGTGAGTACACCATCATACTTCACCCTATAAAAGCCTATGTGCCCAACGTTGACTTTGACCCATGGTTTTTCAGCAATTTCTTGATTCTTTTCGTCTTTTGGCTGTAAACTTGAGAAATAAGAATGGTAAAGGTCTGATTTTTTTTTTTTTTTTTTTTTTTTTTTTTTTTTTTTTTTATTATATTTCATTCCAGGACAAAGAAAATTACATTAAGATAGCGGGCAGGCGGGCAACAAGCTGCGCCGCCACCCTTTTGTTTCTAGTTTTCCAACTTTTGTTTCTAAAAGAAACTTTTTGCAGTTATTGTAGGAGCCCACTGATAAAGTTAGTGGGACAATCCATTCACCTTCACCTTGCAGTCCTAATGACATAAACCGAGTCTGCAAAGTGCAAAACCATGTTATATGTAATTATAAAAGAATTTAATATTTTGATATCAAATTGTGAACAAGCTTCAATAGATTAACCTGCTCAAAATGCAAAGTGCAATCTCCCAGTTTAACATATATAACTGGATACCCAGTTTGCTTTGTCCATATGTCCATAAGTTTGTTCACTTCAACACCGGATTCTTCAGAAAGAACGCTCCACAAATCCTCTGTTTTTGCATTTTTGCATGCATATTTCTTCATGTAAGAACTCATTGATTTCTATGTTCAACAAACAAGTAGCTGGATCAGAAACATATAAAGGATGGTGCAGCACCGCTAATTAAAATAAGGGTATTTTGGGAAACTGATAGTTTCAAACTTTTAATAACCTGGAAAATGTCACCACCAAGATACTCCTTTAGCATACGAATAAGAGAGGACCCTTTCTGGTAGCTTATGGCATCAAACACTTCAATCACCGAGCTAGCATTGTGTACATCCACCTGTAAAATACATGTTTTTGTAGAACATGTATCTATGTAAAATAAAAACAACTAATACCGAAGATATTGATGATGATAATTAATTCACCTCAACTGGGTGAGACTGTTCCAATGAATCTAATTGGAGACCTTCAGCAGTCTCCTCAAGAAACTGTGTCCAAATTCTCCATTCGGGATAAAAGGTATCCGTTGCGAAATAGCTTACCTAGATTATCATAGATCATAACAGAAGATGATGATTCCCAGTTACAATTTGAATGAGAAAAAAGAATTAACATGCCTAATGGAAAGACCATACCCATGTTGCAAAACCCTCATTGAGCCATAGATGAGTCCACCATTCCATTGTTACTAAGTTACCAAACCATTGGTGTCCGACTTCATGTGTAACAACAATCAATAGCTAAAATAAAAAGAATGCAAGAGATAATGATTAGAATCCTAGATGCATTCTTGAGTCCACAATTATGGAACCAATGCTTTTTCCTTAGAAGACGAGTACTACACACGCATTATATATACACACACATGTTGTTTACAAAAGAAAAAAAAAACAATCTTGCTCAGGAGAAAAGTTTTCCCAACCTAACCCATCTTTTGACATGTTATCCCATTTTGCTATCACCTTTATAACATCTACTTTGAAAGTAGCTAAACTAAAGAAGTCTTGCGTACACTGCAGTGGCTTATAAATATAAATAAGACAGTAAATTGGCATTAAGAAATATTTTCCTACTCTTTGTGTGTTAGCTGCTGCTGAGTGCAAATCATCATGGAGCAACTCGGTTTCACGAAAGGTGATCAACCCATAATTTTCCATGGCCCCAGCAGGGAAATCGGGAACACCAACCATATCTAGCTTCGGAAGTGGGTAAGGCATGGAGAAATACCTGTAAAATATCCATAAGTTTGAATATTTCTCAATGATTAAAAAAGGTCAAATTACAACATAAATAGTAAAAAGAATTCCATTCTGGTAAAATAACAAAATATGGTCTTGTTACTTACGTTGTATAAAGTTCAAGCGACTTGATTGCAACACTTAACGCTAACTTCCCATTCTCACTCTTACCAACCGGACAGTATGAACGAACCCTAATTCCTGCAGGAAAGTGAAGCAAGCCAATAAAAAGAAGCTGGGGGTCCTAAAAATGTATTACATCTCACACAAATTGGCATTACCACCAGGTGATATTTCTTCAATGTAATCAAACAAACCAACGACAACAGCCACCAAATAAGTTGACATCATCGGGGATTCTTCGAAGCACAAAGTCTTGAAATCTCCAGTGATTGTTTCTTCAGAGACGGGCATATTTGATAGTGCTGTCAGCTCTAATGGTACATTGCCAACTGTTATCTTGAAGGTAGCCTGCATGCATTTTGAGTATCAAAATGTCATTTTTCTGAACTAGATTAGATAAAGATACTTACCTTTGTAAAGTTATTATTGTTATTGTCTTATTGATGTTACATACATTGTTATTTTTTGGGTTTCAAACGGTTAAACTTGGAGGTTGTATATCATAATACGTAGATTAAATGGAGTATATATAGAATACATGTTTACACTTGGTATCAATACAAAACAAAAAAAATGTGGGATTGAGAGAGAACAGAGAGAATGTAAAAGATATATCGTTATTTGATCTAACATTCTAATTACAAATGAAGGGATATGTCGGTATATATACTACCGAACCATTGCGACTATTACATGAATGGTTGTGTCGGTTGAGGAGTAACCGACCAAACTTATGATAACAACAATAATACAAATAACATAATAATACTTAGGATTATAATCAAGAATTATGTCTAACATTCTCCCCCCTAATTCTTGATTTCTTCTTCCATGCTTCTTTAGCTCATTTCTTCATAACTTGATTTGTATCACACAAATTCTCTTGCCTTTTACTTTTCCTTTAATTGTCTCACACAACTTGCTGATTAGTCTTGAATCAAACGCGGATGAATAGCTAGCTTCACAATTCTTTGTTTGTTTCACACAAACGACTTTCACAGTTTTCTTGATTTATATTGTTGCTTCACACAACTTTGCTTTCACAGCTTTTCTTGGATGATCCGAGTCACACGGGTCTCCTTCTTTATTAATTCATTCACGGATTTGATCGTATCACGTGATTCTTCTTTACATGGTTGCCTCACACACCATGATCTTCAACTTACATCTTTTAGTTTAGTTCTTTAGTGCCTCACACACAGATTCTTTATTTTTGATCACTTCACATGACCTAACTTCTTGCTTTTGATCCACTCACTGGATTTCACCATTGTACCTATAACAGGTTGTTTCCGTATCACACGGATATTCTTCTTTAATCATATCACATGATTAGTTGTCTTCTCTTCTTTTTCTTTGTTTATTTGGACATTCATAGGCAAGATGTCCAATTTTCTCACATCGATAACACTTGGGTTGAGACTTATCCTTTGTACTTGTTTCTTCTTGGTGGTTGTCTTCACGACTTTGACCATGGGTTCTTTGAAACTTGTCTCGTATACCATCTTTTCTGTAATTGATTTTACCACGACTTAGATTAAAATTGCCTTGTCCTTCTTGACTGATCTTTCTTTTGTATTGTGCAAGTAGAAGTTTATCATAGTCATTTCTATGATTTCTTTCATCTCTAGATCGGAGACGCTCTTCATAAGCTTTTAGTCTATCGATTGCTTCATCAAGTGTCATGGTTTCCATATCGGAGTATTGTTCTATCGATGCAATAATTTGTAAAAACTTGTCTGGTACTGAGTCCAATAATTTACGTACCAAAATAGGTTCTTCGAACTTTGATCCGAGGGTCTTTGACTTTGTATTTAACGCACTTAATCTACCAGCAAATTGGTCTATTGTTTCTGTCTCTCTCATTGATAACATCTCGAATTCTGTGCGTAATGATTGAAGTCTTGCTTTCTGGACTCTATCAATTCCAATATGTCTCGTCTTTAATGCTTCCCATACGTCTTTGGCTGTAGTATGTGATGCAACTTGCATCACCATAACTTTTGGAATTGCTTGAAATAGATAGGCAATCATTGTCTTGTCTTTCTTGATATCTACATTCGCTCCTTCTGTGGGTTCCACTACTTCCCAAAGGTTGTTGGCATTCAATATTTCCTTTACACGAATAGCCCAAATCGTGTAATTTGTAGATGTTAACATTGGGGTTTGGAGGCTAAACGTGAGTGTTTCCTTTGTGACGTTCTCTTCTTTCGTCATTATGGGTTTTGCGGGCGACTTTAGTGGAGTCTTGTTTTCATTCTTCTTCCCTATTGTCCGATCTAATACGGACTACCCAACACTTCGTTTTTGGAACTTGTTTGACTACTCTTTTGTCAAACTTGTTATTTTTGACCTTTTTTTTTTTTTTTGTCAAAAAATAACTATGATATTCCTTGAAAATATTTTTTTATTTAACAAAGTTTAATAGTTTTGTAAGGCCTTGAACAAAAAACTTTGTTGATTATTGAAATTTTTGTGAAACTTGAATATCAAAATGTTCCAAAATATTAAAAGTCAATCCCCTTTTGACTTTTGTATAACTCCTCCAACAATACCTTGATTAGTGTTCTCCAAATAACACTTAATCCTTAAACACCCTTTTTATAAAGCAAACCACTTTGTTTGTTTAATAATATTCTAACTTCAAAAAAAAATTCGGATAAGTGGTACAAAACCAAAACGTCACTGATGACAACTTTCTTAAAATAGATATCCCTCACTATAATATTCTTTTAAAACTTTCGTATGTTGACTTCTCAAAGTCAACACCTTCTTTACGAAAATTCTACTGCCCAAAATAAAAAACTTCTTTGTTCTGACTTATCCAAATGGAATAACAAAAGCGTGCGTTCCACAATACTTTGATTTGAATGCTTTATCAAACCAAAAATGATCGATTACGAATTTAAAAAAATGCTTCGGTTTTCCTTTTTTTTTCGAAACAGTGCAAGAAAAATATTAATCCTGATGTGTTGATGTTTGTATGTAAAACCAAATCTAATATATGATAATAATCGTTCAAACTGATGTTTGTTTCTTAAAAAAACTTTTGGCGGGAAAAATTTGTACTGAACAAAAACAGGGTATCAACACTTGACTTGATTTTTGATTGGATTAAAATTTTTTTATGTATTCGATTCGTTCATTAAATAAAGAGCAGAGGGATCAATAACCGTTTTATTCTTGTGTTCGCTTTGTTCTGTATTTCGGTCCTTTCCGGTGTCTCGCCGGAATTCTCTGTTCTTGCCGGAATTCTTCCTTCCGGTCTGTTCTTTCGAATAACGGTTATAATCTTCTAAGTAATGATCTTTCTGATTGATCTTGGTTGGCCAATACACTTATGTCTTGGTAAAATCGTTTCTGTGATTGTCTCTGTTTTCGGATGAAAACAGGGATGAAGTTTCTTTGTTCTTATGATTGAATCACTCAATCTCTTTTCCTTTCGGTTCTTCACGAAACGATTTCACAGGTTTCTTTCTTCTTATGATCGAATCACTCGATCTTCTTCTTCGTTGCGATACCGACTCACTCGGTTTTCTTCTTCAGAGGTCCTTTTTGGATCGTTGGCTCTGATGCCAAATGTGGGATTGAGAGAGAACAGAGAGAATGTAAAAGATGTATCGTTATTTGATCTAACATTCTAATTACAAATGAAGGGATATGTCCGGTTTATATAGTACCGGAAGGTTACGACTATTACAAAGAGGTGTGTCGTTTGAGGGAGTAACCGACTCATACTTATGTTATAACATAATAATATAAATGATAATAATATACTTAGGATATATCAAGAATTATGTCTAACAAAAAAAAAAAAAAAAGTTTACAGGCAGAATTAAAACAAGAATTTGAACAAATGACATGCCTTAAGTGCAGGTTCATCCCAGCATGGAAAGCAACGCCGCGCATCAGCCGGTTCAAAATTAGTCATTGCCATGTTTTTCCTCACCCCTCCATCAACATAAGTCCTACCACAAATGATCACTATTATTATTATTATTATTTAATATTGGCATACAGAAAATTCTCAATCTCTGATTGTATCCGATTGAATATTCGATAAAACCGTCGAATTGATTCAATCTGAAAGCGATCACGTGCCTTTAGAGATTTCTGTTATCCGTTTTTGTTTGTTTGTTACGGTTATTCCCCAACAAAAAAGTCAACGATCAACATAAGTATAAAGAAGCTAAAATAATACTACCCTTTATAGAAACCCTTCATATGTTGATTAAGAACTCCAGTAAAATTAATCTCCAACACACCCTCTCCTACACTAAGAGGCTGATTAAAAACCAACACAATCATCTCCACATCATTATCCACCACCACTTCACTAGGAACCACTTTCTGCATTTTCACAAACACCTGGTGAGCATCCCAAACTAAACAAATAAAAAAAGGAATAAACTAATTACTGATTACATGGTTATTTGAGTCTATGAAAAAGGAGTCATGAATCACGAGATCAATTGAATTCAGGACAAGAAAGCGGGTGGAGTCCAAGATAGATACGTCAACAGTTACTGTGCCAGAGAAGGTGCATAATTGGAGATTGGGATTGAGAGTTAGGTGGTAACGATGTGGAATAGCGAAGTTTGGAAGCCTGTGTTGGCCTTTGAAGTGGTGTAGGTTCTGTTGGTTGTTTTGGTTCATGGTGTTTAGTGGAGTTGTAGTGAAGTAGTTGCAGGTGCTGTGCTACTAAGATAAAAAGATGATGATTGATAATATTACTATTATTATTGTTATAAGGCGGGTAAGAGTCAGTGAGTGAGTGAATCATGGTGCCGTGTTTGAGGCGGGAGTTGGATATGGACATGGTGGATTTATCGCAGACGTTGACCATTGCATTCATCAGCTTCACAGCGTCTGTAACGTTGCTAACAAATGTGGGTCCCTTGGTTGACACAAGATTTAGATTTATACTACCTTTTGTTATCACTAAAAACAATATCCATATCCATCATTATTTTTTTTTTTTTTTTTTGAAAGGCATCCATATCATCATTTAGTGAGTACTAGAAGAATAAGTGAGGTTACACCTTACCCAAGAGGACAAATCGAAAGAGATAAAAGGGTATCATTACGCCGTTCGATAGTAATTAATATATATAGTAACTAGCTTTTATCCCAGGAGCGTCCCTGAAAAATATAACAATTCTAATAATCTTAATACTAATAGTAATAATTATTACTCTTGTAATTAAATAAATAAAAAAATAACTTTGCTATAAGGTGACACCATGTGTTGCAGTGTTGCGCGATTCTTTCTCCTAGCTTCTCTTGATGAAGTATACCTATGCATCTTTAAAAGAGTAAAATTCCAATGAAAACATGGCGATTGGACTGAACTATCTATGATTGTACCTTTTTAAAAACTTCTTTATATGATTAAGAATTAAACAGAAATTGGGTGAGGCTAACGTAAAAAGTCTGTTATTATAGAAAAGTGTAAGAAACAATATCGAGCGTATGATTAAATTTGATAATTAGGGACACGATGGTAATTTCTTAGCGTCATTAAAGTTTCACCCCCATTTTTTAAATGGCTACAAAATTTTCATACGACATTATTTTTTTAAAAAAAACTATACCATAAAAACAAGTTTTTCATCCTCTTTCATTTCCATACCATATTGATATACTTTAAAAAAAAATTGCTGGGTTGATAACTTGCGTTTTATTAAGGGTATACTTGCGTTTTAGAAACGCAAGTTATACCTAATAAGACGACCTGGTAAAACGACCTGATCAAACGCAAGTTATAAATGATAAAACGCAAGTTATACATTCTAAAAACGCAAGTTATACATGCTAAAACGCAAGTTATACCTGATTAAAAAAAATGCAAGTTATATCTAATAAAAACGCAAGTTGTATCATGATAAAACTTCTATCTGAAACACGAATGTGGGCAAGAACAGGACCCCAATCATTCCTCGAATCATCACGTCCCACATTGGCGCAACGAACTCCTCAGCAACGTTCTTGATCAAAATAGACTCATAACGAACTCCTCAGGAACTACTGTTGCTAAACCATTCCCTATACCTATCTGTTTATTCACCATATCCAAATGCACAAAACCCCACAAAATACATGTGAAAAGCGGCATACCTCACAAGGAAAATGATGAACACGATAGTGTCCTTGAGAGCAATAATGGCAGCTGTCAAGTTGTAACTTGCGTTTCTAAAACGCAAGTACATCCTCAATAAAACACAAGTTATCAACCCAACAAAAAAAAATAAAAATAAAAAGTATAGCAATAGGGTATGCAAATGAAAGAGGATAAAAACTTGTTTTTATGGTATATATATATATATATATATATATATATATATATTTTTAAAATAACGTCGTATGAAAAAGCTATGACGTTAAAAAAATGGGGGTGAAACTCAATTATTGTGGGTTATACCTATTTTGTCCTTATCCTTCTCTTTTAGAAACTCAATGTATACTTTTCCTCTTTTAATCTTATCCATTGATTTATTTTGATCAAAAACCCAAAATACTTTTTTACTTTTTAAATTAAACTACTTTTTACATAAAGTTTTTTAAAGAAATACCTTAAAAAAAAGTTATTGTATCACCGAATAAGAGCATTCACAATAGATGCTCTATAACAGTGTGAGAGGGGCCTCTATATTATATAGAGTGTGTATAAGTGGTTGTAAGTAGAGGAGAGAGAAAATATATAGAGGAAACACTGTTCATCAGTAAATTTGGAGGAGACACTGTTCACCTTCCATAATTTTTTAATATTTTTATAAGTGGTTGTGAGTAGAGGAGAGAGAAAAGGTAATGATAAAAGTATATAAGTATTATTAAATAGAAAATGAGAGAGAAAGGTAGTGATTTTTAGTGTAATTATAGAGATGGAGATGAAGTGTTTATTGTGAATGCTCTAACACATAACTTGGCTAAAAAGTCCTGATAAGTAGGCCAAACGTTAACTGTTAGGGTGGAGATCCGGGCCAAATGATCATCACACCCACACATGACACACACACTACATACGCATATTGTTGGCACACCCACTTAGGCTATGGGGTGTGAAGACATCAAAAAGGTGATGTCTCCATGTCATGTAAGATGCCACCTCAACATATTGGTGTCTCAAGTATCTTGAGACATGAGTGGGGTGTGGAGACACCAACACTTCATTTCTCAAACATTTATTATTATTATTATTATTATTATTATTATTATTATTTTCTAATATTAAAAAAAAGAAGAAAAACAACCATTGGTCCATTGGTTAATGTTCAAAAACAAAACAAAAAAGAAAGAAAGAAAGAAATCTGATTGGAGCATCCCTAATGTTACGAGAGAGACGGGAGGGACAGGAGGACATGGGACGGGGGGGGACATGGGAGGGGGGTTGGTGTTGGTGTCCAAGACATTGCAAAAAATGGAGGACGGGGGGGTGGGAGTCTCCACACCGGTTAGTCTTAACACACCCATATTGTATACCATGTGTTGGTGGGGTTTCTCATCGGACGTATGACCCCCCCAAATTTTATCTTTGGCAGTTTTAGCCACTAACTTTCACAAGTGACAATTCAAGCCACTATACTTCTACTTCATTGTAAAAGTTGTGTGTTCACTTGTCACACCCCGACTTAGGTGGGCCTAGACGGAATTCCAGATTGTTACCAAACATCTCGTAATGCAAGAAAACAGCGGAAGTAATATAAATGACTAATCTTTTATAAATATCTAGTTACATATATAGTAATATATAATCTCTAACACAAGTATTCTAGGTAATAACTAAGGTTCTCGCTTGCCTTCTGGTTCGTCCGTCGGGGATACTCTGAGTTGCAGCTGCATAATCCTCGAAACTCCAGAACAGGTACCTGAACACATGCTTAAAATAGTTTTGGGTCAACAATAATGTTGGTGAGTCCGTGCGTGTGTTTAATTAGTTCTAAAATAAGGTTTATCGTCTCAAAACAAGTTATCATTCAAAAAGCAAGTTTAATAAGTTAAAACAGGTTCACACGTGGTGATGTACAAGCCACACCTCAATCCTAACACTGGATCCATCTGCTCCCATTATGGACTCCCTTGGCAAAATACATGACACATACCTTAGTGGAGGGTTTCCCGGGCTTCCGGGTCCATTGCGTGCGGGGGATTCCCCAAGTAGCGCTACCCACATATTAGGCGGCCCAATCTCCCATTGGGTTAATGAGTGTGACGGTTTGGTTATCGGGAGCACATCTTGTCACATCACATCACTGGTTCATCACATTCTACTGGTTCTTCCCTGGAAGCATGTATTCACCCCAAAACAGTTTAAAATACAAAAATAGGGGAGGTTCACAGAACTCACCTGGATGTAATATATATGAATAATCCAAGATAAATAGAGCGCTTGTTATCCATTACTGGCATTCTGTCACACCACGCCAATGGTGGAAACACGTGGCGCGACGCTCGAAAGCATATCAAAGTCAAGATTAACACAAACTATATTTAATTAGAAAAGATCATTATATTAAGATGTCGGGAAGGAGTACCTGGTTTCAAACATTACTTAAAACCACAAACATTAAGTTTTAAAGTGGGGTGTTTCCGTTTATGTCCCAACCCGAAGGTAACAATAGATGAAACCCCCAATCATTGTCCGACATCCCAAATTCCACCGTACTAGCCGCATACCTGTTCAGCACTTAGTTACCTGAAAGATATGTTTAAAAAGACGTCAATATATAAAATATTGGTGAGTTCACAGGTTTTAGTTTCGTAAATACGACATTTTTACATCCTGTGCAAATCCAGCACATTTTTACATCCTGTGCAAATCCAGCACATTTTTATATCCTGTGCAAATCCAGCACATTTTGTGGCCTTTGTATGGAGTAGCTAGCTCCTACAAATTATGATGATAAGCAATCCCCTGAGTCCCATAACCAAACCAAGACTAATAAATATGCCCCGCTCCAAGTCGTTTCTCGGAACCCAACGACTTAAGTTCAGAATACGTGCACCTCTTGTCTTTACCGGGTTGACGCTATCAACCAGAGGTGGGCCTCGTCAGGCACCAATAGTACTATCCAAATATTCCTTTGGTTTCATTTACCTGAATTAATGGTTACAGTAGCGAGGACCCAACCCCGAGTGGCGACCAAAAACTCAAGTACTCATCATGCCACTTATCACTTTTTAACCTTTGAAAACATTTCAATATGTGATAACTTTTGACAAACATATCTTTCCCCCAGTTAAAACAGTAAAATGGGGCCGTGAAACTCACCTTAATTTCCATGCTTAGCTAGCAAATAAAATCCAAAGCTTTGACCGACTTCCTCGTGCCCTAATTACCAATAAAGGACACCTTAAAGTCTATCACATATAAACCTAGCTTATTTTCCGGTTAAAAGATAGTTTATTCAACTATCTAGACTCGTGTGTACTAACCCGAGTCTTTAAGTGTTTTAACTCGACGAACCGATAGTGACTTATCATAGTTCATGTGTTCACATACGAGATAGTACCCAAGTCGCGCACTTGTTACTATTCGTGTGCAAACTATGTTGGACTAATATCACGAAACGTATAACTCATCCCGAGCCATAGCTTGTCTCGTAAACCAGATAATGTAATCGTCTTGTATAGTTATTTTCGGAAAATATACCTTGCTGAAATATAATATAGTTATTAAAATCCTTTTTAATAACATTTGTTATTTCTTTCCCCGAATCCGAGTATCTCACAAATCTCAAGACTTTGCTTTTTTATGAACAGGTTTTCCAATTAAAACCGAACGCTTATACATCTTTTAATCCGACAACAAACATATTTTAGTTACCAAGTAACCTTTAAAAACTCGTCGTACTTGACGCTTGGTAACAAAAGACTATATATTTGTTTGAAATATTTCCCGGGATAGACTATTAATGTTACAAATAATATTTGTCAAAACGTCGTGATTTTGTATATGACTACACTTGTCAAACGTTTGGAAAGTTATTCATAAGAACGAACAATAATGTCACACTTGTCGCGCTTCGGATTTTATAAAAATTTCGGCAGAGTTTCCTCTGTTTTTGTATAAACCAGACAACACAAGTTGTCTACAAATTCCCAAAATCAACACCTAAACAAAGACGACATTATATTTATCCGCATTCTAATCCACGAGACTTTATACGTTGTGACTATTATATAAATCATCCTGTTTATATAAATATATATATATACGTATAGTCCATCAATTTAGTCCAACAACAACGCAAGTCACGACGAATACACAAATATTAGCTCATAATGCTTTTCGTTAATATTTTTATCGGTTCGTTAGCGAGTTAGTCGTTTATATTTATATATTTTAGAAATATATGTGTAAATAATAATATAATGAAATAATTGCTAGTTAGTTATACCGTAACGCCTGACCGAAGTTTACTGAGTTGGCCGGGTCTTGACCGAACCTAATCTGACCCGTTGACCATCAGTTGACCGGGTTGACCAACCCGGATCTGACCGGATCTACCCGAGAGCACCATACTTGACCCACGACTAGAACTTGAAGACGGCACGCAAACCGAGCCGGATCTGGCCGGACCCGGACATCAAGCGAGGACGTCAACCAACACCGAGCCCATTTCTGGCCGAGACCCACCACCGTGGCCGGACCACCGGTGCCGTGGCCGGACCACCACAGCCGTGGCCGGACCACCACAGCCGTGGCCGGACCACCACCACCGTGGCCGGACCACCACCAAAACTCCCGTTCTGACCGCCTGCGCGCCACCGGAACCCAACCAAAACCCACTCCGGCCCTTCCTGAACTCGCAAATAGCCGGAAACAACTCGCCGGAATGTGGCCGGAGAACGAAATTTCGTGAAAACTTGTGAGGAGTCCCCCAAAGACCCGATCTAAACGTTTGTACAAAGAAAACTCAAAAACGAGCTTACCGGAAAAGTCGCCGGAATGGTACCAACGTTCAAACCGCTTCGTTTTAGGGAAAACGGCCTTCACCATCGCGTTCGGGGCGTCGAAATTAGTGGGGGTGGGGGTGTCATGCGCCGGAAAAAGCCGCCGGAGGGCCGCCGGAAAGTCGCCGGACGGCCGCCGGACAGCCGCCGGAACGCCGCCGGCCGGCCTCCTCCGGTCGCCGGAAATCTAGAGAGAGAGAGAGTTGAGAGAGTTTGTTGTTAGAGAGAGGAAGTGGTGTGGGGAAATGAGGAAGATTGGAGTGGTTTTGGGCTTTTATAGGTGGGCTTTTGGATTGGGCTTCAAGCCCAACGTCGCGTACCAACTGCTCCGTTTTAGCCCGTTATCGCTTCTGGACTCGGTTTTTGTTCGTAGTCATAAATAACACCAGACCGAACAATTCAATAATTATTTTCGTCACCCGACGCGTGAAGACGGCACACGCGTTAAAATCGCGTTAATCGGTTCGGTTGTGTTATCCTTCATTTAAATGATCCGATAACTTTCGAAATTCAATCGATAACATTATTTATAATAAATAATTATTCCGGAAGTTCGGTAACGGTTAAAGCCACGCGTTTCGACGTTCGAATCCCACGTCAGTTCCTCTCCGCGTTCTCCAAAACGCTGCGTTTTTGACCGTTTACCGCGCCGATTTCACATTCGATCGCATCAGTAGTAATTACGTGTCGTATTTTCATAGAATAAGCTTATGTTATTCCAGTTTGACAAATTTTTGCTGATGTCAGTTCGTTACGTTAAACACGCGAAGTCTTTCTTTAAAGGCATCAAGACTTCAACGAACTTTCAAAAGGACATCGTAGGACTCATGTCAGCTCAACTAACCATAATTAACCTTAAACCATGTTAATTATTTCTAAAACATGATTAGCATCACGTTAATCGTTGTACGAAATTTGCCGGTTGTCACACATTCTCCTAGTCGAGACCTAATCCGACAATATTATTAGTGTTAGGTTTTAATTATAAAGGTCACACGTGGGGACGAGCTCGAGCATAGGGTTTCCATACTATAATATACTTCGTCGTATTGTAGTTCTAGTCCAATCCGAGTCTTAACATCCTCATCCGAGGTTCGAATCTATCTTCTATTCTTAAATTTAAGTTGTCAAGTTCTTATTCTAATAATCATGGTTCAAGTTCTTGTATCCAATGCCCAATAGTTCCTTGTTCTAGAGGTTACGAACTAGTGTTCGTTACAATGTATAAGTTTATAAATATTAGTTTGGCCTAAGTCGCATCTTAAGTTCTTAATGTCCAAGACGTCAAGTCTAAGTCTCCAATCTTTCATGTTTATGCATCAAGTCCCGGGTTTAATATTAATACTAGTATTCGCTCTACTTATGGTTGGGTCCAAGTTTTGTATCACATCATCCATCCAATATCAAGTCGTAGGCGTCAAGGTTCCCTCCTTTATCCCAAGTCTAAGGTTTCAATAATTATATATCTATGTGTATAGGTTTACATTTAGTACACGTCGCTTATGTGTAACATTTCGCACTCAATATTTGTACGTTACGAATAATTTGAATAAAACGTCAAGATTCACCAATTATCGCCTTTTAAAAATATTCTTGTGACGTATTTGAAACCCTAATACTATATTAATTATAATATACATATATATATATATATATATAGTTATAAAATGTCAAAAAATAATATTGCTTGGGCCGGGAATCAAACCCGCGCCCAAGCCGAGTCACAAACACAAACAACTTAACCAACTGATCTACACGACATTTGTGTTTTATTTCCGATCTATTTTAATTATATAGCGTGTCTGTATGGTGGCAGTTGACTCAGAAAGTCAACTGTGACCATGGGTTACCATAATCATATCATTCCACACGCGTTTTGATCCTAATTTGGTATAATTGCTTGATTAGCTGACTGAGACGCGTCGTATACATGGTCAATTATCATTAATCGTTTCCAAAAATTTAGTGAAAAAGTTTAACATACAATTTTTAGTTTTCAAAAATTTATATTTAATATATATAATAAATAATTCAAGTTTATTCTATTTTATTTATAAAATTCTATAAAAATATCAAAACAATTTTATAAATTTCCACAAAAATTATTCTGAGTTTTTATAACAATAAACTTTTGTGAAATGATTTTTATATCTGAAAAATCATTTATTTAATATTTTTAATCAATTTTTGTAGTTTTAATCATATATAAATCATAATAAATTCATTTTTCAATATTTTTGCACCAAAATTTTATATAAATTATTTCTATTTATTTGGAACAGAAATACAATTTTAAAATTAATAATTCTGTAAATTTAATATTTTTAAATATTAAAGTTATATTTTGACAATTTGCAATAAATAGATTTAATATTCTTTTTTTAAGAAAATAATTTATTAAAAATTATTTTCATACTTAAAACTTTATATTGTGACCACCTTTAATTTAAAATTTACAAAAAGACTTTTGTTTATTTAATTATCAAAATTCTCTTATTTATTAAAACATTTTATTATTAATCCAACAAATGTTTATCCCCAAATCGAAACCCTAGAAAATACTTGTAGACTAGATAGACTTAGACTTATTTGTTACCTTATACATAGGGTAATACTTGGCAATCTTTTGGGCTACACTCATACTATTTCTCAAGACTTAATACTATACTAAGGTGAGTTTACGTAACCATGTTTATGCAATTATTCATACTTGCAACATTATACTTAAGCAATTCTACATACATGTCTAGTTGTAAACTTTAATGCCTCATGATTTAGACGACAACAACAGTTTCAACGAGTTTCAACATTACATAATCATTAGCTATGGCCAATCCGGCGATACTCAATAATAGATCTATTGGATTGACAATCCCACCCGGATACGTGTACCTCCTACATAGGTAGCGTGGGTGATTGTTATCGTTCCAACATATTATTAAGGTGAACCGTGAATGACGGGATGGACCTAAACTAGTCGGAGGTTTGATTATGTCGATTCAACATATCATGTTTATTCATGTAGACTTAAACTTACGATAGACATATGAATTACTAGACTTTTATACTTAAACTATTTGCTTGACATGGCTTATGTATTCTCACCAACTTCTAGTTGAGCCCCCCATTTTTCCAAACTCAACAGGCAATACTGATGCTTGAAGTCTAGAGCTAGCATGAGGAGATATTTGAAGCTTTATTTGATTATTTGATGTAGACTTTAATGTGACTAAGCACAAGGGTTTGGGTATGGGTTCGGGTTCATAATGGGTATCGGTTTGGTCTCGTAAAACGTGTTCTTTAATAATATTTTATATGTAACGGTTCGGTTTTTAGTTTCAACATAACCGACTTGCTTAATATTTGTTTTGGTCACTTGTTTATTACGCGATAACAATAATTATACACGAAAATTTTTGGGGTCCGTTCTGGGTTGTTACATCACTTCACACCTTTAAACCCTTGACATGAAATACTATTAACCTCATCTTCAGGTAAGTTAAACAATCACTTTTAAATTTTAACTTTTACCTTTGACATGAAATACTATTAACCTCATCTTCAGGTAAGTTAAACAATCACTTTTAAATTTTAACTTTTGGTAATTGAAAATTTTGACCCGCCAACCTTTTCTACTAAATAACTTGACACCTCATTTTATTTAATATACTTTTACGAATATACATCGTAACATGTGACACTTAATGTCTAAATTACTTTTACGACTTTACACTGCAACGACATAGGCATACTCTTTTTTTACCAAATAAAACTACAGTTACCGTGGGCCCCACAGATGAGACCGTTGGGAGAATTTGCGATGTCCTTCTCTGATTGACTGACTGTCCTCTTCATTCATCCTTTCTATCCTTGCTGGTGGCAGGAGATCATGGAGCAGGAAATACATGCCTCTAATTGGCTGGACGCCCCTTTCATTCTCTCTTTGCAGCTGTCACATACACACGGGCCCCACATAAGCTTCATTTGATTATTCTTTTAGGGATGGCGTGTGGGAGAAGCCTTGCGCTCTCACGTACGCGCGTCCAGGTACATATCTTTTCACATTGCATACCATCCCCTATCTTCATGAGACTTCATCCACCAAATTACACTAAAAACTATTACAGTACATTTTTATCTCATTTTCAATTAAATAACATTTTTATACCTTTATCATTATCTGTACTCTCTCCTCAACTCACAACTACTTTAAAAAAGTATTAAAAATAAATAAGGTAGAACAGTGTCCAGTGTCCAGCCAAATATACAGATGAACAATAACATTTTTCATCTTCTCCACTCACAACCTCTTAAAATCACTTTTTAAAATATGAGAGATAGATTCACACAGTTTTATTGGATGAGATGTGAATGTGTTATAAAACACATTAAAATTAGGGGTGGGCTAAAACGTACCCCCTTGTTACTTGTCATACCCCCTCCCTGAAAAATCACTTTAAAATTTGTCAACTTTCCCCCTCTAATTTTTCAAATTTATCAAATCGTTTAGCCCACACATGAATATCAATTTAACGAACTTATCAACTAAAATCTTGTGTTCTCATGATCCATCAAAACAATTCTACAATTTTGTAATATATATAAATTTAGATTATATCTTTCGAAATTATGAAAAAGGATATTGATAATCTTTATAACATTATATATATATATAAATTCAAAAAATTATGGAATAAAGTTTAGCAAAAAAGAAAGTAAAATGTTAAATTTGTATTATACAAAAACTTGAAGGGGAGAGTATATTTAGTAAAAATAATATAAAGGGGGTACGTTTAGCAACCTCCTAAAATTAACATAAGCAAATTATTAAGTGATTTTTATAAAACACTTTAGCTGGTTTTTATTTGGTATAATAACTCAGACTAGTTATTGTTGTTTTTTTTTTTAACGGCAAATTTCTACTCCTTGTGAACTTGAACCCTCCCTAGTTAAAAATGTCACCGAATACACATGGCTGAGAAGTCCTGATAAGTGGGCCGAACGTTGAGTGTTAGGCGGGGAGATCCGGCCCAAATGATATTCGTTAACAGAAATGTAAAGAGAGTTAAGTCTTAAACCCTAAACCCTTAACTGCTCGTCTCTTCTCTTCAACCGAACGAACAGCCCTCCTTTGTAAGCCTCTCTCTCTCTCTCTCTGACACTACTCTACTCTTTTGCAAACGTCTTTTGTTTATTTCAGGTATTCATTCGATCAAGCACTATTCGTTTCCACATCACAGGTTAGTAGTCTTCATTTTAATCAACAATTTTGTTGTTACTACACACGTTTTCGTTGCAATTTGAATTTTATATTCCATCAGTAAGGTTTAGTTCTAATTCGACTTAGGAACAAGTTTAAATGGCAATTGATGGAAGTTTTCGTATCGAATACGAGCTGGAACGCTTCCTTCGTCGCTGTCCCAAGCTTGCTGCTGTTCCTCACTTGGATAAACTAGTCAAAAAGGTATTGAACATAATAACATTTGATCCTTTCCATCTGTGCACTGAGTTTATTTTAATTATGATGTGGAATGTTAATTAAGGGGAAGAGTTTAACGGAGGAAGAATTGGTTGATGGAGTAGCTGAGTTACTTCTACATCCTCGTTATACAATTCCGTTAGTTGGATGCTTTCGTCCGATTGCGCGGAAGATTGTTGACCGCGCTGTGGCTTTGCTGCGTTTGGTGCCTGATCTTACTTCTGATTCCAGTGATTCAATGCTGGAGTTTGATGAGGGGAGGTTATTTAAGGATGCTGAGAGTTCAGAGTGTGAAGAAGTTATTTGCATTATTAACTTATATGTCAAACACGAGAGAGGCCTGAGACTTCATGAGCTTTCATGTTTAGCATTTGCAAGAACACTCGATTTGGTACCCAATTTGTCTGGGTAAGCTTACTTATACATGTATCCGCACATTACTTATACATTTGGGAATTCCTAGTGCATATTAATACCAACTGCTGCTTTTTCCTGTGGTTTTTACTTTCTCGTGAAGGTCTATAAGGAATTACTTTAATTTTGCGCCACCACCGTTTAAAAGGATCACGGGGAAGGAATCAATGTCCCATTTATTCATGAAGGTATGTATAGATCTTAGTCTGTTCCATATCCTTTGAAATTATGAAAGTAATATTAATGTTTATGAAACACTATTAGGCTGTAGGGATTGGTTTTCTGTTCATCGTGCTCAATTTTGACCTAGTTTTGCCTCTGGTTTTATCAGGATGGAGTTCATCTACTGGATGCTATGCGAGTGTCATACCGTCTTCTTTTAGCAGAACCTGAGTTTTTTTGTAGGCTATGGGATTGGTCCTGTTTTTTGGACCTTGTACATGAGATCACCAGTTTTGATGGAGAAAATACAGAGCTTTTGCTGGACATAAGATGGTCTGTGGTTCAAATATTAACAGTGGTTTTAAAGATGAGTGACAGGTTTTCCCAGAAAAACAAAAGTGACATGTCAGCTTCTGACTTTGGATTTGATGATGAAGTAGCATTTGCGTGTTTATTGCGGTTAGTTAGTTTTGCCACCTCTAATACCGGTTTTATTACTATTTGGTGATTATGTTTTAAATCCCTTGTTCTATAGGTGGAAGGAATTTCTTCAGGATGTATCTTTGGAGAAGGCTGGCTGGTATCTTGAACCATTTAGGGAAAGCGGATCATGTTCTTCTGAAGAAGACGTAAATTTGGGCCTTGGGCCATCAAATTGGAGCTACGTGGAGGCAACATGGTAATACTATTAGTAATTTAAATTTAAAACAATGGATCTTTTTAAATGGCTGATAATATGGTTTGTACATTCCATTTATATTAATGCTGTTTATAGTCGCATTTTAGGTTGTTGAAGTTTTTTTTAATGTTCATTAGGGATATGAGTAAAAGTGGAAGACCTTTTGTGTTAACATCTGCTGTGAAGAAAAGTTTTGAGATGGTACGGTTGGCAGTGAGTCAAAGGTGGCCTGTTCTTCTCTATGGTCCAGCTGGAGCAGGCAAAACTGCTCTTATTAGCAAGTTAGCCCATGCTCAAGGGAGTCAAGGTATGCTTTTTTCTGAAAATTTAATTGGCATGAAAAAAGACCTTTATTTTGTATTCTATATTATGTGATTAGTTTCTCCTTCCAGTTCTATCTATTCACATGGATGAGCAAATTGATGGAAAAACACTAATTGGGAGTTATGTATGTGCCGAACAACCGGGTGAATTTAGGTGGCAGCCTGGTTCCCTTACTCAGGTTGGTCATTATATTTTGTTTTTATTAATTTTGTTATAATAGCAGTCAATATATTATATATCTAGTCTTGATCACATTCTTTTGCTACCACAGGCTATCCTTAATGGACTTTGGGTTGTGTTTGAGGACATTGATAAAGCTCCTGCAGATGTTCAATCCATTTTGTTACCTTTGCTAGAAGGCTCTAGCTCCTTTCTAACGGGTCATGGGGAGGTGCTATTCCATAATATTAAATGGCGTTTACTGGTTTTTCATCTTCAAACTAAGGGCCCGCTAAACTTTGAATAGTTGTTTACTGTTTGCAGGCAGTTAAGGTTAGTGAAAGCTTTCGGCTTTTTTCTACAGTATCAAGCTCTAGGTTAGATGCATCCACTGTGACAACAGGTATGTGATAACATTTTTCAAAAGAAATAATATCATTTAGATTTCACGGTGGGTAAACTCTATTATAATAATAATATAATCTTAAGTCTTGTGACAAATTTTGTATTTTTTGATGTGTAGGTAGGAACTCCCTTGGTGCATTATGGAGGAGAGTAATGGTGAGTCCCCCAAGTACTAACGACCTGCCAAGTATTGTGAAAGCCTGGTACCCCGACCTGGAATCCATATGTGGAAAACTTATAGGTATTCTTGTAAAATAATGTACTATGGAATATCTAATCCTTGTTGGCATAAAACATAAGATAATATAATATTCTGTTTTTTTTTTTTTTCATTTCTGCAGAAACCTTTGAAAAGGTTAACCAGCTTGCAGGCTATCAGCTTGGAGCTTCTGTTACCTTTTCGTCTACTGGCAGGTTTTCATTGAGGTATTAATTGATTACCATCTCATGTGATTAATAAAAATACACACCCGTATTCAGTTAACTTTCTGCACTGGCAGGGATCTTTTAAAGTGGTGCAAGAGAATTGTTGGTTTAGGTTATCAGTTTGCAGGGGATTATTTATCAGTTGATGTGGCCAAGTGCATCTATCAAGAGGTTTTGATCTTACTAGTTCTTTTCTCCTTTTTTCTGTTGATTTATATAAGTAAAAATCATGGGTTGTTAATAACTTTGCGTTTGGCAGGCTGTGGATGTTTTTGCAACCTCTTCAAGTTCAGTGGAAATGCGGTTAACAATTATGAGAGAGTTATCGGAAATTTGGAAAATACATATTTCAAGTTCCAATACATTATTTCCTGTTGATAAACCTCTTGTCAAGGTTTCTATTTTTTCTAACAAAAATATTTATGCACCAGAGTGTAATTAGGTTTTTCTTAACATTCTATTTTTATGCGCAGGACTTGCGGTCTGAGGTACATATTGGACGGGTAGCTCTTCAGCGAACAGGAAAACCTGTGGGTTACCATTTGATGTTATTTATTATTTTGAATATTTTGAAACAATGTTTTGTGTTTCTGTTTTTAATTTATTCAACTTTGCTTTTAGAAATTGATCAAGTCATTCGTTGAGATCCGTACATCACTTCATATATTGGAAAGGATAGCTGGATCTGTCAAGTATAACGAGCCTGTTCTTTTAGTTGGTGAAACTGGTACTGGAAAGACAACATTGGTACAGAATCTGGCTGCAAGAATCGGTCAGAAGCTTACAGTTTTGGTATGTATTAGAACAAAACCTAAATCGACTCATTTAGTTAAATGGGTCAAATTGCAGCTTGTAGCATGTGTTTCATATTATGATATATTTTGTTACAATGTGTTTCAGAACTTGAGCCAGCAAAGTGATGTTGCGGATCTGTTAGGAGGTTTTAAACCTATGGATGCACAATTTTTATGCTTTCCTCTATATATGGATTTTGAAACTCTGTTTAGCGTTACCTTCTCTTCAAAGGTATCATTTGTGTTGACATTTTTCTATACACTTCATTTTTATGTTTGAATGATTGTTAAGTGTTCCTTCTTTTAATTAAATGCAGGATAATGAGAGTTTTCTTGCCATTTTAAGAAAATTTGTTAGCGATAAAAACTGGAACAGGTTACTTAATGGTCTTCAAAAGGGTGTCCGTAAAGTGGTTGAAATTGGAAAAAAGACACCAAGCGGAAAAAGAAAACGTCCTTTAAGTAAAGAATTAATAAAAAAATGGGAGAATTTTTCATTAAGACTTGATGCGGCTCAATCACAAATCAGTTCTTCAGATGGGATGGTATTTTCATTTGTAGAGGGAGTTTTTATAACAGCTTTAAAAAAAGGTGAATGGATATTACTGGACGAGGTTAATTTAGCACCCCCTGAAACTCTTCAAAGAGTTATTGGTGTTCTTGAAGATGAAAGTGGGTCCCTTTGTTTAGCAGAAAGAGGAGACGTGGATTATATATCTAGAAACCCTAATTTTCGGATTTTTGGTTGTATGAATCCTGCAACCGATGCTGGCAAACGAGATCTTCCATTGTCGTTAAGAAGCCGTTTTACAGAGTATTTTATGGATGATGTGTTGGAAGATAAAGATTTGGAGCTTTTTATTAACGAATTTATAGGATCTGACTGTTCAGTTAAAGATATAAATAGTAAAATCTTGAACTTTTATAAAATCGCAAAGAAAGAATCTGAAGAGAGGCTGCAGGATGGGGCTAATCAAAAGCCTCAGTACAGTTTAAGGTCACTTTATCGTGCCCTAGAATATACAAAGAAGTCAAGACAAAAATTCGATTTCTTAAAAGCTATTTATGATGGATTTTCGATGTTTTTTCTTACTATGTTGGATCCTCCTAGTGCCAAGTTAATGAACACATTAATTGTGAAGCACCTATTGGATGGGAAAGTGGCCCCACATGTTTCGTTTGATAAGTACATTACAGTTCCGAAGAATTTCAAATCTAATGATTTTGTGGACAACTATCAATTGACTGATAGTGTTAAGGGACAGCTTAGTAATTTAGGACGTGCTATATTTATAGGAAGATACCCGGTTCTGTTACAGGGGCCCACATCTAGTGGAAAGACTAGTCTTGTTCAGTATCTTGCTGCAATAACTAACCATGAATTTGTACGTATTAATAATCATGAACACACCGATTTACAAGAATATTTGGGTTCTTACATAACTGATGCCACTGGAAAACTTGTTTTTCAAGAAGGGGTGCTGGTTAAAGCGGTTAGACATGGGTATTGGATTGTTCTTGATGAGCTTAATTTGGCTCCATCTGATGTTTTGGAAGCATTAAACCGGTTGCTTGATGATAACCGTGAACTTTATGTTCCTGAACTATGTGAAACGATTCGTGCACATAAAGATTTCATGCTGTTTGCTACTCAGAACCCACCGACTTTTTACGCTGGACGAAAGATGCTTTCTAGAGCCTTCCGGAATCGGTTTGTTGAGATCCATGTGGATGAAATTCCACATAATGAACTGATTACAATTTTGGAGAAACGTTGTAAAATTGCTCCTACATATGCAAAGAAAATGATTGATGTCATGAAGGATTTGCAGTTACGTAGGCAGAGTAGTAAAGTTTTTGCTGGAAAACATGGGTTTATTACCCCGCGTGATTTGTTTCGGTGGGCTGATAGGTATAGGATGTTTGGGAAATCCTATGAAGATTTAGGACGTGACGGCTATTATTTGTTGGCTGAAAGACTGCGAGATGATGGAGAAAAGAAAGTTGTTCTAGAAGTTTTGGAGAAACATCTACGAATTAAACTTTCTAGCAGCCTTATGTACAAAGAGGTAACATTTTTAAATTATAAGAAATATAACTGAAATAAATTTGTACATCTTACTGAACCTTTTTTTATGGTACTTAGGAAAATGCGGATGGAGGTGCAGCTCTGAAGTTGCAAAACTCTTTGGTTGCTCCCGAGGGTGTTGGAAGGTAATGCTTTTTTTTTTTTTTTTTTTATAATCATATCTTTATGTATATTTTACTTCATTTATTAATTTTAATGCCCGTTTTTTTTATTTATTTATTTGTAATGTAGGGTGGTTTGGACTGAGAGTCTGTGGCGGTTATACTTTCTTGTTGAGCGGTGTTACAGGTTACGTGAACCAGTGCTTCTGGTTGGAGAAACTGGTGGTGGTAAGACAACGGTATGTCAGTTGCTGAGTATTGCCTTGGGGTCCAAGTTACACATCTTGAATTGCCATCAATACACAGAAACTTCTGATTTTCTTGGGGTATGTCTCAAGTTTGATCTATTGTCGAATTTACATAATTATGTCCAATAATATGTATTTATATATTTATATTTTTCCTAATACAATAGGGATTCTATCCTGTTCGAGAAAGATCAGAATTAGCTTTGAAGTTCAAAAATTTGTGTGAGCAATTGCTGCAGTTAAAAGCTTTAATGCACTTTTCTCTTGATGCTGTAAGTGTTTTTCCTCACATTTGTTTTTTTAACAATACTAGGTTATTTGCCCGCCCGTGTGACACACGGGTATAATAAAGTTTAAATGTATAAGTAATTGATGTTACATATTAATGTAAATAATTGAGAATTTAAATATATAATGTAATGTATAAATCTCTAAATATCTCTTTGTATACAACATTGGTTGTTTTATTTGTAGCACTGCTATTTCTATTTGATATTAATACTTTAACACCGGCTCTGCTTTTTTACTTTTGATAACGTGACGTACAATTGGTCATGAGTGAAAACTGGGTATTTCAAATACAAACCAACTCTTGATAGTGTTTGACTTTGTCTTTTGTTTATCGTCATCGTAAATCATACGGATAATGAAAATTGTTTTATTGAAATTGGAACATAATTTTCTTAATTAAGTTGAACAAAAATTAAAACATTCAAATAAAAAAAGTGATATTTGTCGGAAGTGATAATAAAATTTGGAAAATGACAAAAACATAAACAGTTGCTCGAAAATTATAACATAATTTAGAAATAACTAAAATTTGAAAACATTTATGTTAATGATCATCAAAGAAGTAAATTGTTACAAACTAACCTCCTACAACACATATAGTATCCTAAAAAATATCGTAACTTAAAACTGAGAGAGATAACAAAAATTCTCTAGTTAATTGGAAATATCTTAAACATTTAGCAATTATTAAATCACAAATATGTAAAGAGTTTTATATGTTAAATTTTAAAACAATAATTTTTAATTCACAAGAATGTTAAAAAGGAATCATGTTAAGTATTTAACTACGTACAAATTAAATTCATATTTTTAAATTGTTATCCCAAAGTTTTTGATTTATTCGTAAGTTAAAATATTTATTTATCAAAATTTATTTAAAAATTTATTTAATTTTGAACAATCATATTTTGATTAAGTGAACTAATGGAGGTAATTTGGTCTGACTGTAAAGTTTGAAAATGTAGTTATGCAATTTTAAAGTATGGTAAATATTGTTTTAGTTTTATAATTATAAATAATTTTTAGAAATGATTAATAATGGTTGATGAGATTGAATTAAAAAAAAAATGTTTGTCTTCTAATATTTATTTATGGATTACTAAGAACAATTATAGAAATAACTTAAATAGGAATTGAATGAGACTTATTGTTTTGATTAATAAATGGGAGACTTCATGAGAGAGTGACATGTGTCCCTCATATGTTTTCTTTTATTAATAGTAGAATAGAATAGAAGTAGATAGGTAGATAGGTCTCTGGTGTATTTTCTTTTCAAAAAAAAAAAAAAAGGTCTCTGGTGTATTTATGGCCCTTAACACGTCACTTATTCTGTAACAGAAAATCTCGCTTGACATCAACCAAGCTTCAACTACACTTGATCAAGTGAATAAATTGATAAAATATTATAGAGAATGTCAAGTCCTTCATACTGATGTCACCAGTAATGAACTCAAATATATTGAGGAAACCACTGAAGAACTCTCTTCCCTTCATAAAAAATGGTCCACAATCTTTAATTGGCAAGATGGTCCTCTCGTTCAAGCAATGAAAAATGGTGACTTGTTTCTTGTGGATGAAATATCATTGGCCGATGATAGTGTTCTTGAAAGACTTAATAGTGTCCTGGAGCCCGAGAGGAAATTGGTACGGTTTCTTTCTTTTATTTCCATTTTTGCCTGTTGAAAACTTTTTAGTGCTATTGAAATAAAGTGTATATTTTTCAACAGTCTTTAGCAGAAAAAGGGGGTTCTGATCTTGAGAAAATAACAGCACATGAGAAGTTTTTTGTACTTGCTACTATGAATCCTGGTGGTGATTTTGGTAAAAAGGAACTATCTCCTGCACTTCGCAATCGGTTTACAGAAATATGGGTACCTCCTGTGAGTGAGCTGAATGACCTCAGATGTATAGCATCAGAGAAGTATGTAATTAATTACGGGTTATGTTTCTAGAAGATTTGGGGCAGGTTAGGTAGATTACATGTCCCTAACATACGTGTCATTTTGCAGGATCTTGAATCCTAAACTCTCTTTTGTGGCGGATGTAATGATACATTTCTGGGAGGTATAGTTTACTTTACATTTTATATTACATTGAGCGTATAATCTCTTTGGTTGTTGTAACTTTCTTTTAATTAGTTTATGATATTATGAATTTGGCTGTTTGCAGTGGTTCAATCGGTTACAAATGGGAAGAACACTTACAGTTAGAGATCTTTTGTCTTGGATAGATTTCATCAATGTAACCGAGACAAGTTTGCATCCAGAAGTTGCATTGTTGCATGGTGCATTTCTGGTCTTGCTTGACGGACTAAGTTTAGGTATGATCTCACGTCGCCATTTTAGCAGATGGTGTCAGTGTTTTATACTGTTTGTTTTTTCTTATGTATTTTGTCCTTACTGTCACTATTTTAATACTTGTTACTTTTTTTTATCAGGTACAGGAATTTCGAAAATTGAGGCTGAAGGCTTGAGGGAAAGATGCTTGTCTTTTCTTATGGAGCAATTAAAGGTACAGATCAGAATATTTAGGCTGCACTAAGTTATATTTATCCCTTATTACATGTTCATCCCCATTAACATATATATGTGTGTGTGTGTATTATCTTTTTACTTATTTATTTAAACCATACATGTTTGCAGCATCAGGCAAATCTTTTAATGGAAAAATATAATGGTTGGTCTGATTTGTTGAAGTCAGCTGAGGCACTGCCTAATAGTGGCATGGAGATAGACAGTTATTTTGGAATTCATCCATTTTATATTGAGAAAGGTGTGTCACTTGATTATTCAGTCGTATATGTCTAAACATATAAACTAGCGTTTTTTCTAACTTCTGTCTTTTGTTTAAATTTTTTACTAGAGAAACTAGCCAATACTAGCCATTTTTCTGTTAAGTACCTGTCTGATGCAAGTTATTTTTCTGTGCCTTAGGTAATAACTGTCTACAGGCTGAAGGATTTGAGTTTCAGGCACCAACCACCTGCAGAAATTCCTTACGTGTACTGCGGGCTATGCAGCTTAAAAAGCCTGGTACTTAACTAATAGTGATGCTATCATGATTCTGAAAAATTACTTGAGATTGTAAAAATTTGCTAATCAACAATTTACTATGCCCAAATGAGGTTCTTAACCATATTTTCCTGATTTTACGTTGTAGTTTTATTGGAAGGAAGTCCAGGTGTTGGAAAGACGAGTCTTATCCTTGCTCTCGGCAAATTTTCAGGACATTCTGTTGTACGGATAAATTTATCAGAGCAGGTCACTAAATTTCTGCTTTTTTTTTTCTTCAATTGTTTGTTACATTTCTTTATTTTTCATTTTTACCGGTGCTGACCCATTTCATGGCTAATCCAATCAGACTGACATGATGGATTTACTGGGATCGGACTTACCTGTTGAAAGTGATGAAGGAATGCAGTTTGCTTGGTCTGATGGTATCCTCTTGCAGGTTAAAAACAGTTATTGCTGTTTTAGTTTAGTTGTTCACATAGCCTTTTTTGCAAGTATGTTTAAGATATCTAGTTTTTATAAAACATCATTCAGGCTCTGAAGAACGGATCTTGGGTTTTGCTTGATGAACTCAATCTTGCTCCTCAATCTGTGTTGGAGGTCTGTCTATTTATTTTAAAGTATGTTTACTAACGTTCAGTCAATTTATTTTAAAGTATGTTTACTGATATTGTTTTTGGAATTAGGGCTTAAATGCTATACTTGATCATCGGGCAGAGGTTTTTATCCCAGAACTGGGTCACACTTTCAAGTGTCCTTCATCTTTCAGAGTGTTCGCTTGTCAAAACCCTTCCAATCAAGGCGGTGGGAGAAAAGGACTTCCTAAATCTTTTCTCAATCGTTTTACCAAGGTCTTTTTTGAAACATTATATTGAGACATCATATGTATTGGGCCTATTGGGTCATTATTGATGTTGTGGTTTGATGTTGTTTCAGGTATATGTTGATGAGTTAGTTGATGAAGACCATCTCTTCATCTGTAGTTCGTTGTACCCGTCTATCCAAGTGCCTTTGCTTTCAAAGCTTATTGCTTTTAATAAGCGTTTATATGAAGATACAATGATACACCATAAATTTGGGCAATCTGGATTCCCATGGGAGTTCAATTTACGAGATATTATCCGTTCTTGTCAGATCATAGAAGGTTTTATCTTATAATTTTTATCTTTTATTTATACATCATAGCGGTAATGTATAAATTGGCAACCCAAGTTTTTAAAAGTTCATTTTGGTTTCATTTATGCCATATCTGGCAAAAAAACATGCTGGATAATTTTAAATCGAAAACATGCTCTTAATCTTCTCTGTCAAGTATATTCAGGCCATTTCAGGGATATTTTTGTCATTTTACAAGTTTACAACAGGTTTTTTAATTGGCATGCGTGAAACCAATTAAAAATGTAATCTTTACTTGTTATTTGTATGTTCACGTAATGCATCTATCCAGGTCATCTTTCTAAACTCATTTCTAACTTTATGTCAAAAAATGTGATCTTTTTAGGTGCTCCTGAAAGTGCAAAGAACGACTGTTTTCTCAACACTGTGTATGTCCAAAGAATGCGCTCTTCAACTGATCGACAAGAAGTCATTAATCTATATGAACAGGTTTTTGGAGTAAAATCGTTTATAAATTTATACCCAAGGGTGCAGCTGAATTCAGAAAACTTGATAATTGGAAACACGTATGTGAAAAGAAATAATATGCAAGCATCAAGCCTATCTTCGCGTGAACTAAAAATCTTGCCGGGTCAGCGTCAAAGTCTGGAAAGTGTTGCACAATGTCTACATCATCAATGGTTGGTCTTGCTAATAGGTCCAGCAGCATCTGGTAAAACTTCTTTAATAAGATTAATGTCACAGCTCACTGGAAATGTTCTAAATGAACTTAGTCTATCATCTGCTACTGATATATCCGAGCTACTTGGGTGTTTTGAGCAATATAATGCTATTCGTCATTATCGTCTTGCCATTGACCAAGTTGACCGTTACATGAATGCATATATGTCTGTTGAAACGTTCACAAAACGAAAGAATTTGGTAACCCGTTGGCTTTCTTTCTCATCAACTGTTGATCATGGTTCTGCAAGTTTTGTTACTGCATCTGTTGAGAAATGGAACCAGGGAATTTTTCATTCTCTACCATTGTTAATCGATATTATTGAGGAATTAAAACTGGTTATGCAAAACCATAGTGAAGATCTTGATAGATTGCTGAAGATTGTTAAGAAGTTGCAAGATGATCAGAAGAAGCTGCTATATCCCGCAAAGTTTGAATGGGTAACGGGATTGCTTATTAAGGCTATAGAGAATGGAGAGTGGATTGTACTTGAGAATGCTAACCTTTGCAACCCTACGGTTTGTATTCTATATTTTTTTTTTCTACAAATTTATCTTTCTGGTAGCTAATGAAGCAATTTTATCTTAGGGCTGTGTTCCATTTCTTTTGGAAAGAGACAGTGTTGGTCGGTGGACAGACCTGGCTTGTCAACTCCCCTTTATTGAACTTATCCGTAACCTGAACATGTTCAACTGTCACCCAACCCGTCTGACCCATCCATCTTGTCACCTTTTATTTGTAGGGGTTATGTCAACCTTTGGTTATGTTATGAGTCGAGCAATTAAACTATGAGGGTAACATTTAAAATGGGCTGAAAATCAGCTAAATTCTATTTCTTTAACAAAATGCATCTTTCAAATCATCTTATTTAAAGATATAGATAATTTCTTGTAGTAATATTCTTCTTGTAATCATCATTACTAACACATTTATATATAATTTTTTTATAAGCGGATAAGGTTTTGGTATACCAACCCATAGTGGTGTGAATGCATTTGGAAATGACCTATTTCAACTTGGACCCATTTTGGCCCATTACCCAACCTGCACATCTCGCCTCTGCTAAGTCTTTTAAGTATATTTTTGTGGTATATTGCAAGTTCAGTCGATTCCTCATATTTTATTTGTCTCTTACTGTAGGTTCTTGATAGAATCAATTCTCTAGTTGAGCAATCTGGGTCAATAACGGTTAATGAATGCGGGACACTAGAAGGAAAACCACTGATCCTTCGGCCCCATCCTCAATTCAGAATGTTCCTCACGGTTAACCCAACCTATGGTGAAGTATCACGAGCCATGAGAAATAGAGGTGTTGAAATCTTTTTGATGCAGCCTTATGATAAAATCGGGTTGACGGAGTATGAGAATGAACTCAAAGATGTGAAACGATTTCTTGCACTTTCAGATATACCCGGTGAAATGTTAGTTAATGCAATGGCTAAATCACATCTTTCAGTTAAAGAAATTGGGTTGCAGCATGACGTCCCCATTTCAAACCTTGAACTTATGAGGTGGGTCCAGTTATTTCAACGTCTCCTTACAAATGGAAATCAGGCTTTATGGAGCTTGAAAATAAGCTTTGAGCATACATATCTTTCCTCTTTAGGGCACATTGAGGGAAAAGATATTATCAATGAAGCGGTTAGTTCTTACCTATCAATGCATGAAATTTACAATTATAGATCTTATCCGGATTCTTCTTTATGCTTGCCTGGCGGATGGCCCACAACGTTGATGGTGTGTGATTTTGTACGGTACTCGGTCGAAACCTCTGTTAAACAAAATTGCATGTATGTGGAGTATCTTGGGTCTCAAATGGCCTCACATTCATTTCGGGATGCTTTGGGTTTTCACAAAATGGAACAAGTTCAATGCCACAGTGATTCCATGAGGACATATGTAACAGATGTAGGTCTATTGCATGACATGGCATATCCAAAAGCCGGTGTGGCAGGGTTGGACATTGTCAACCAAACAAGATTCGAAGCAGCACTCATGTACAAAAAGCTTTTCTTTGCTGCTAATTGGACCATTGAACAGGCTACAGAAACCGACCTTAAGGTGTATCTTTTGTGGTTCCGATGGCTAGGTGACCATTTACAAGGACATTGCTTGTTTTTCTCATCCTTTTTAAAGCTTCTGACCGAAGAACTCAATCATCCTATTTGGAATTGCATTAGAAAGTGTCGTGAAGTTGACAACTGGGATTCGATGTCAGCTATTTCAACACCCATGCTTTCACTGGAGTATGCTAATTTGAATGCAATGGTATCTGAGTCTAGCAGCCAACTTCTCAAAAGAGCGGTTAAATGTGTTGAGTTGCTAAGGGTTAGTTATCAACAATGGCATGCTGAGAGTGAGTTTAACCATGGTGAGAGCGAGTTTAAGTACAAGGATGTTTTGTTATCGTTAAGGAAGCTTGAAGGAAGAATTCTTGATATGATAGTCGAGTCTCCTTTCTTTGATAAGCTTTTTGAACTTTATAAGAAGCTCATTAGTGATCACATATCTGCATGGAATGGATTAGTTTCGTCCCAGTTTGATTACATGTTAATTTCTTGGCGATCTTTGGTAAAGGATGCAAAAAAATTGAAAGAGTTTTGTGCAAATGAAGTAGAAATATTTCAGGTGCCCTTTCTTAAATTACTTTTTCTTGGGATATTGTATTTGGAGGGAGTTTTTCCATATTAAAACTACTTTAAAAGCCAACCAGTTACGTGTCCTGGGCCAAAAACATGCTGGTGTTTACATCAAATAGCTATTTTTGATAGATCGTTATTTGTCTGTTTTGGCCAAATGACACAAAACTAGATACATATATACACAACCTTTAACATATTGGTGGCCTCAATAAAAAAGTTGGATACATGGGTGGCCTCTATGCATAATTTCTTTCTTTCTTTTTATCTGTTTTGCGCCTTGCACTAAATTTGAATTTGTGTAGAATCGCATGACGGTTTTGGAAAGAGACTTTTCCTGGAATTTGAATTCACAGAGGTCGCTGCTGTGGGCTTTTGGTGGTCATCCATTTACCCCTTCTTCCGTTGAAACATATAAAAAACAAAAGCAGCTCGTAAACCTTTGTCATGCTATTTGGACAAGAGAGATGCCCTTGCAGGAACTAGGTTCATTTATTTGTTTCTCTTTTTTTTTTTGATAATGTTATCATTCTTTGTATTTTTATTCTTCTTCTTCTTCTTATTGCTGTTGTTACTATTGCTATCTATTACAATGCTATATTTTTTACAACTCTGCTGACATGCTTCTATTTTCTTTTTTGTAGCCAAAAAAGACTCCACTGAGACTGCTGTTTCTACCAATCCTGAACTACGTTTTCTTGCCATGCAAGGTAAAGTTTTAAAACAGTGGTATACAGTTCTCTTTTAAGTTTCTTATTACAGTGTAGTATGGTATGCAGGTGCTGGTTTTGTATTGTGCTAGAAGAAGATGTTATTTTTGTTTTAGTATGCTAGATTTGTTTTTACCGAAATTCAGGGTTTTATACATAGATTATCAGTGTACTTTCTGGTTTGTCCCAAATGGGATATTTTACCTTTTTTTTGTACTTTCTGATTAAATTTAAAACATACCAAGTTTTCCAGTGACACGTCGCTATGTAAACTATGTAATTAGTAAATTAGTAGAGTGGCCTATTTGGAACAGATGAGAACATATATTGGCCAAGTATTCAAGAAAGTGTTACTCCATTCTGCCACCTCTTCAAACAGGACAGAATGCCATTTTTAGTGACCCTTACAAATATTTGTAAAAACCTAGACTCTATGTTAAAACCTTTTTTTGAAAGAAATAATGTAATACTGTTTCTACATTTGTCTTAACCATTTTCCTTTTTCGGCTACCTAATGTAGTAAACTAATCACAAGATTTTGTACGTCAGCTGTGATTTAGTGTTTCTTATCTATGAAGGTGTTTGCATGTCTGCATTTATCATGAGCAAAGTGGATGAAGACAACCTTGATGTGTTAAAGCAGATGGAGGACATGTATCAGGTTCCATATATGATTTATTAATTGTTTTTCTTGTTTATACATAATTTTGAAACAATAAATTTTATTTTCTCTATATTAATTTTGCAGATGCTTTTAAGTAAGTTTCATCATGAAAAAGACAAGCTGGAAAAAAATAAATGGAGTAATGAGCAAGCTTCATCTTTTGGTGCTCTCTCTAGTTGTTGTGTGATGAACACTGACATGTTATGCCAACCTTCTGGCTTGAGTTGTTGGCTTGATACTCTGCCTTTAAATGATTATGCAAGTTTTGGTCTTGATATGATGCTGCTTCAAGAGCTATCCAATATTATTCTTCTTGATAGGGCAAAACTAGAATCTGTAAGATTAACGTCTTTTTATTATTGTCATGTCGGGACTATGTTTTGTTTTTCAGGATGACACACACACACACACACACACATATATATATATTATATATAGTGAATGGATCATTCAGAACACTAATTATTGCGAGAACAAAAAGAACAACTCTAAATCATTTAATTTTTTAATTTACAGTTCATATTTTCTATTTCCGTGTTTCTTACATAGTTGCATTCATATATGTATATCATATACATAAAAAATCCATCAAACTAATGTTTTTGTATGTCTTTTACAAACCTACATATACGTGGGTTATAAAAAATGAAATTTTCTCATATATATATATATATTTTTTTTTGAATTTAAGTGTAAGAAACAATAAGATTACATTTGTTTTTACTTTTTACTTGTTTAAGATTGAAAAATGAATGATTCATTTTGTTCTTCGTGTCAAAGTTTAAAAGAACAGAAACGAGCATCGAGGCATTTTTCCTTCGCCTCATGAGGCGTAAGCCTCAGGTGAACTGAGGCGTAAGCCCGAGGCGCAGTAAAAAAAATATAAAAATTATGTGTATAAAAAATAAAATACTTGACCTAGAAAAGTCTTAAAACATCAAAAACACACATAAAAATGAAATAATTGACCCAAAAAGTCTAAAACACCAAATAAAACACATCAAAAATACCCTAAACCACCTGAGGCGCACATTTTCTTAGCGCCTCAGCCCTTAGAGGCGTATGTACAATCTGAACCCCATGAGGCGCGCCTCAGACTCGTTTTTTTAGAGTTTCAACTTGAGGTGCGTCTCGAGGCGCACGCCTCACCTGTTTTTTTAAACCATGCTTCGTGTTCTCGCAATATATAGTGTTCTGCGTATATATACTCACATAAGATTTAGACTCTGTTTTGTTCTGTTTGGAATCATTCTCTGTGAAACATGTACATGGGTCCCGACTCCCGACCCACACCTAGCTGAAACATATTCAGTATTTTGGTTTGTTGCGTTGGTAGGTTTTCTAGGCTCACAACCATATTGAACACCCCTACTATACAAATGACCGCATGTTCGAACATTACATTGTTTATGAATAAGAAAGATCTTATTCACATTATTACATTAACTTTTCTGTCCCTACATAAACGATGTTTTATGGCTTGAGTTTTCATATGTATATTTTTTTTGGCTATTTTTAGGGTTTATCTTGTTTGCGTTGGCGTTTGGAATCTACTTTGCAGTTTTCACTTAATTCTTCTTCAAGGCCTCCAACTGATTTCTCTCCTCATCAGAAAGTTTTATGGGTTCTTGATGCTTGGACCTCTGTCAATCCTGGTTGGTGTAACTTTTAGGCTAAAAAGACGATTTCACCTTAAACTATCTAATCTGCCCTTGTTAATGTTTTAACAGCGCATTCAAGCATATCTAGTACTGTTGCTGAGATGTGGTTTAATTGGCACACTTCATTGTGGAAATATCACTTGAATCATGAAAAGGTATGAGTCATGGTCAACATGGTTGATAAAAACAGAGGACAATTCGTCCTTTTGTGCAAAAACTTATCCTTGTTTTTTTTGTGATACAGACAAACTCGAGCCAACATGGTTATGCAGATATGGTACCTGATATGCTTTTTCAACCTGTGGCAACACTGTCTATAGACAAGATTCTGTAAGGAACTATTTGCAAATGGAAGGTGATTTGGACACCCACAAAATATTGGATTTGACAATCATGCCCTTACAACCAATTAACTTATTTCTGAACCATTTCTTTGTTTGAGGGCAAAGTTGTAGAAAGCCAATAAGTTGTTGGCGTACAAATCATAAGAGCTGGTGTATGAATCACCTCTCTTATACGTATGTCAGTTAATAAGATATGTCGTGTGCAACCAAAATATTATAAGAATTATAAATTGATGCTTGTTTTTCTCAATTGATGCTTGTTTTTCCGGTTATCGTGATTAACATGTTCTATAAATTTTTCTTTTTAAATGAAGGCAAAGCACAGTTGGTATCAATGATCTTTATGCACATAGCTTAAAACTTGGAATTGCTTCTCGTAATCTTTGGCTAAGTTCTCCACATGTTGCTGAGTGCCGTAGTTTCTTTGTATCATCCGCCCGATCTCTGTTTCAGCAGGTAGCCTTTTGTTTTAACTTATTATTAGAGGTAAGTACATGTATGGTCCTGTGCTTTACACGAATTGTAACTTTGGTCCTCAACTTTTCGAAATTACGCAGATGCTGGTGGTGGTATGGTTTTTAATTTTATAACTATGTCAGTCCCTGACGTGAATTGACTTTATGTTTTCCAGTTAAATTTTCTAAAATACCAAATATACCCCTGGATTAAAAAACATAAAAGAATATAAATATACTTAATATTAACGATATGTGTTTGTGTGTGTGTGTGTATATATATATATATATATATATATTGGACTTGGGGCCCACCTATATCTTCTCAACTTTCAGCCAAGAAAACCTTTCTTCTCTGACTGGATTGTCACCGGCCACCATTTTCCGGCGTTACAGATATGCAGTGTTAGGTTTAACCACCACCCTTTACAAGCGGCTTTTTGGTGGTAGGACCTGAAGATTATTGGACTGTATTATCAGACTAGGTTTTATTAGTATGAGCCTGTGGAACCGGCGTGAAGGTTCTAATATGCGTTTTTTCTGACCAGAACACACCACCACTGTGTTTCTAACCTGCGTTTCTCCGACGCTGGCCACTATACCTGCAACTTCCGGCGAGCATTTGCGTTCTCTCTTTGATGACGTGAGGTGTTACAGATCTGGTCGGTGATGGGTCTATGGTGGTTCCATGGTAGTGTGGGGCTGGCAATTACGAATTGGGTGGTTACGGTGTGCCATCGGCACCGGTGGTGGTTATAGTGGAGGAGGGTGACAAATTGCAGGTGGTGGTTGATGGCTAGAAGGATACCGACGATGTCGTGGAAGAATTTCTTGAACTAGCGGTGGGTGAGGAGGGAGATGGAGGAGAGGGGGGAGATGGTGGGGTTGGCTATCTGATCACGGTGGAAGGGTGATGGGATGTGAGAGTGGACAGTGCGGTGGTGGTTATGGTGGAGGGAAGTGGTCGTGAGGTGAAATCTGTTGAAGAAGGGTGGGGGTGGGGTAAATTGGACATTTCAAAAAATGGGGACCAATGGGGTGAATTGGGGGCATTTATGAAATCCTTGCTAACCACAAGGATCATCGTGTACTTGACTCGTATTTTTATTAATGTGTTCCGAAAGCACAATAGGTAGCTGTTAATTTTAAGTTTGGTTTCTAAATTGTTCAATTTCTTTTATATTTCATCCAGATAATACTTGCTCATGAGAAGTCCTTTGAAGTTGATACATATTCTTTGATAAAATCTGAATTTTCAGCTCAGGTAAATGTGATCAAGGCACTTTTCCTTTTTCAGCTGTAACATAACATAGCTATTTGATGTAATTTTAACATTTATTACAGCAAGTCGATGTGAATCATTTCATGTCTCTTCTCACATCATCAACCCACTCAGTTTTGAAGTCTTCGATCACGCCATTTATCAAGCCGCTGCTTTATGAGCTATATTCACAGAATTCTACTGGTGAACAATTGAAGATAATTCATTAATCTGTTTTTCATCAGTTTTTTTTCTTGTGTTTGATAAATTAATTGTATGTTTTCTGTAGATTCTTTGTTTAATCTCGGTAGTGCTTGGTTAAAACTTGGAGGTTTACGTTATCGTCTTCTCATATGCTGTGATGATGTGGATCCAGCTGTGAAGAAAAATTTCAAATATATTCAACTGACAGAGAGGATTGCGTCACTTGAACTTGATATTCAAGTAAGATGTTTCACAAAGTTTTATGGCTCGTGTCTTTATCTTTTAATGTTCTATAATGTTGAAATCGTTCTTACAGGTGCGCGAAGAGTGTGTTTATCTGGCAGGATGTTTCTCATTAAGTGAGGCTGATAAGGAAAAAAAAATATTGTTAAAAAATCTTAAAGACGAAAGAAACAAACTCCAAAGACAAGTGGTGTTTCGTTCTGATCCTGGAAAGTTTAAGAAGCTGAGATCAGAATGTGATGAATTCATGAAATGGGTTGCAAGACCGTTTGCGGATTTTGGGGTTGCTGATATACATAATTGGCAGGTACTGAATGAGTATTATACTAGTAAATAGAGGTTGCGATACAGGATAATTGGATGACCATTGTGTAATATTCATGCATAAAATTTCCTATATCATGGAAATTCTTATTAGTTGTGACTTGTGATCATACTTGACACACACAATGACCCATTGCCCAAACTGCCCATTTTGCTATCTCTATTTGTAAACCGTGATTTAACATCTACCACTATGGTATTTCTATAATGTGCCTGGCTGCTAACTTTCTCTTCCCGATTTTTTTTCAGGAATTCGCAACACGTTTTGTGGACCGATTATCAAATGAATATTCTGAATATGTTGATATAGTTCAACCTGTTCAGATTGCAATATATGAGATGAAATTAGGCTTGTCATTGGTGCTATCTAGCCGTCTACGTGATCAATATCTGGATAGAGTTAAGCAGAAAAATATTGATGTTGTTTTGGTAAATATATAAATCTCTCTTTGCTGTCATGGTAAGTTGGTGTGTTTACTATGATGCTTACTTGTTTGTTGACTGGCAGGGGGCACTCTATTCCTTTATAAGATTCCCAAGGGGCATGAAAAGGAAGTATGTTTCAAATATTGAGGATAGTTTCAATGCTAAACTTTCATATTTTGATGAATCTTTCCCTACTTACATGGGGGAAGATGATATGAACATGGTTGAAACTCTGGTTACTTCAGCAAAAGACGATAAAAAAGATGAAGAGGTTATACATCTTTGACAATGCTACCCCATTTATTATTTTTAGATTGAATCTCAGGTGCTTGATGCATGTTTTATGTTTGTTAAAGGGATCTGATTTGCAACTGAGAGCTTCTATTCATAAAAACAGCCTTCTTCGTGTGGTGCATTATGTAGCTCAGGCACATTTTCTTGACAATGGATCTTTTAAGGTATTGGTTTTTGGGTTCTTTTGACATGGTCCCATAGGCTTATGTGTTAAATATTGGTTTTTGGGTTCTTTTGACATGGGCCCATAGGCGCATGTCAAACATTTAACACACCTCGAATTTCATATATAAGTTGTAGTTCCTAGTTAGTATTAATGAGCTTCAACTGTAATAGAGTTTAAATTTTAAGTAATATAAAAATAGTTTTTTAGGAGCAAATAAGCGGATACTTTGGGAGTACAAAGGAGGAAACTAATTGAATTTATAATGTATTGGTCAATTACAGTGAGGGCAAATTTAGTAAACGGTAAAATCTAAAAGATTGTTATCACTAACTGCAAATTATAAATGTATATATTATTTGTTTAATAAATTATTGTTACCATGTGCCCAAAGGGCAGACGTTAGTATACCCTACCTATTTTTAGGTATGATTTATATTTTGCACAACATAATTTTTGCAAAAAAAATAAATAAAAATAATTAAAAAAAAATAATAAATATCCAAATTTGTTGTACTTAGTATTTGTATTTTTTTTTTTTGCACAACAATTAGCTCTTGGAAAAGATATTTGAAAAGTTTGCAAACCTTTGGATATTTATGAAGACTCAACTAAGAAACAAAGAAGAGGTTGATTCTCAGCTATACGAATTTAAACCTCGTGCTTTTGATATTAAGAATGTCATCGAAGTTGACGTTTCTACCCTCGAAAGTTCAATTGCAAATGAAGCATTTTCAGAGTGGCAGGAGTCGGCTTCTGAGGAAGTTGAAGCATCTGTTGAAAAGGTAACGTTTTTATATGCTACAAGCATTTCACTTGGATACTGTTATTAATGCTTAGTAGAGGTGGTAGTCTTGGCCCATTAGCTCAAAAGAATGAAATCGGTTGTGTTGATAGTTGGTCAGAGTGTACTTTTTAATACATAGAACTTACAATATTATGACAAAAGTGTTTTGGGTTAGTCTTACTACTTCTGAGTCATAGTTGTTAATAGCGGTGATAGCGGCCGCGATCGCGAATAGCGTCGCGTATCGGCTATCAACCGCTATCATGTGGTTAGCGGGGCAGTAGCGTGAAAATAGCGATTCCGGCGACGATTCCGGCGAAGATTCCGGCTATTTTTTTGCCAGAAGCAAGGAAGAAGCTATGAGGAAGATGAAGACTGATAAAAAACAAAAAAGGAGGAAGATAAGAGGCGGCTGATTTGTGTTTCTCTTTTAGGGTTATAAATAACTTTATTATATTTTCATCTTTAACCCCTCTATCTTTCATTTATTTACATATAATGCCTAAAACTTCTAAATTTTACATAGAAAGTTTAAAATTAGTTTGTGTATATACACATTTGGTCCTTATACTTGTAAATTTGTACATAAAAATATTTTAATACTTTACCGCTATTTACGAAATAGCGGGCGCTACGAGCGTCGCTATCGCTACGTAGCATATCGGTAGCCCGTCGCTATTTACCGCTATTCGCTATCGATAACTATGTTCTGAGTTCTGATGTTAAGGCATAATGCTAATGCAAATACATGCTTTTAATAGAACGATGTTGGTGATGATCATGAAATCTTGGAGAAAGATTGGAATCTCCTGCTTGAATCTATGCTGAATGACATGGTCAATATGTATAGCACCATATTTAGCTCCACAGATCTCCTTCAACCTGTGAGTCGGCTTATTTGTTTTTTTGCTTTATGATTTAACTAATGCGCAGTGCACTGAAATCATTTCTAATTGCTATTGCTTATACACAGGTTGGAATTGTTCAAGTATCTGATTCTGATAGGCTGTCTTCTTTCTTAGATTCCTATACTTTGGGTACAAGAGCATTAAAAGGTGATTGCGTGATTACTCATTTACTCCACATATGTCTAATTTCACTTGAATAAGAATCTCAGTTGGTTACTTTTATTTTCAGATCTAGGGGGCTTATTATGCTCTAGTTTGGATTCTAAGCTTATCCCAGAACATGTACTACGCCTTTGCCTGGAGCATGATGAGAAATTTCGTTCATCTCATCTACCAAAATGTTCTTCCAACTTTTACAAGGTTTTGTGTGCTATTACTTTTTTCTGTTGGTAAACTTATTTTTTTAATTTTTTTTTCAAGCTTTGTTGGCTTGTGGTTTAGGATCCCAATGCTTCCTTGTTGGCTAAGATGGTGGGACCAGTTATGAATCTCCAACAGCGAATTCGGCATCTTATGAGTGAATGGGATGATCATCCCGCTCTTCAGAAAATTGTGGATGTGATCGACGTGATCTTGTCTATCCCTGTGAACACGCCTCTTGCTAAGGTACTTTTACTTACTTACTTTCTTTCTTTTTTTTTTTTTTATTAAAAAAGGACAAACAATATTGGTAACTGACTTGTGTTGCTTACTGGCTATGTCATGTGTGAATAGAAATAGCTGGTCATTTGCACATTACTTATCTATTTACTGCTTGTAACAGCGTATGTTATTTTTATTCTTTATAGGCTATGTCAGGCTTGCAGTTTTTACTTAACAGGGTTCGGAACCTTCAAGAAACTGTATCAAAATTCCCCCTTTCTGGTAAAGTTCTTTTTGCTTTTGTCAGGTTGACATGTAGACCAATTATATATAGCTTTATGGGTCCATTTAATTTTCTTTCCGAAATTGCAGATCAGTTAGATCCTATTATTACTCTTGTGTCATCATGGCAAAAGATGGAATTTGAATCATGGCCTGCTTTACTTGATGAAGTTCACGCACGATTTGACTCTAATGCTGGCCAGGTATGACTCAACCATTGATGAGTATATTATTAAATTGTTACAATGCCCTGCTGGCTCTTTTTTGGTGCTGCAGGCTTCTATTTTGTGTTACTTGTAATGACTTAATCTCTCTGGCACTATTGCAGTTATGGTTTCCATTATACTCAGTGGTTGTACTTCGACAAGATCAGTCTGCAGATACTCATGATTATTGTCAGGCCACAATGCAGAGGCATGTTTATAACATGTGATGTAACTAAGGGAAATTCTAGAATATGTTAGTTTTTTTAACATATATACTTTTCTTGAACACAGTTTGGAGGAGTTTATTCTGACTTCCAGCATAGGTGAGTTCAAAAGGCGTCTTCAACTTGTTTTTGCCTTCCATGGCTACATCAGCACAGCTATTTGTCAGAAATCTGATTTGAGGTTTGTCAATGCTCAATTCTCTGTATTTCTTTAGATTTAAAAAAAAAAGCTCTATTATAAATTTTGTGATCATATTTTTATCGTATTTGTTATGCAGTCGTTGCCATGAGGATAATCTGAAGATTTTGTACAACACGTTTGGCTTCTATATTCAGTTCCTGCCAATGTTAGTTCTTTTGTAATGTATTAAATTAATATTTTTTTTTACACTGTTAAATAATAATTGTGACAAACAATCAATGTTTTTGTATTCCAGTGTTTTGGAGCAGTTAGCATCTAACAGAAAGAATATTGAGGGAGAATTGAAAGAACTCTTGAAGCTGTGCAAATGGGAACGTAATGAGTGGTATATGACAATGGAGACTTCAAAGCGGACCCGTGAGAAATTTAAAAAGCTGATTCAGAAGTACACTGTGAGTGGCAATTAATCATTATATTTATATAATAAAGTAGAAAAATATGACATCAGCAATTTTGTATTCTGTACGCATGTTACTCAGAACTTAGTTGGCTTTTAGTTCGTCACTTGTAGCTTGATGAAAACGCCCCACATACGGTGTGCGCATATAATGTATATATGTGTGGCCATCGGGGGGCAAAAGTAAAGTTGCACTAGTTTTAACGTTATTTTACTTATTTCGTGAAAATAACGTTAAAAATGACGGACGGTTAATCATGCATCATGTGGTGGCGTTGATAGCCAAAAGACAAAGGGGTACATGCACCGATCGGGTTTGTCCCGATTGCTAAGTGTTATGTCCCTTATGTCCAAGGCTTGATACCAAACCACATCGAGCCGGGGTCTCACTGGAAGCAGCCTCTCTATTCTTAGGATAGAGGTAAGGCTGTCTCAGACCCTACCTTAGCTTTGCTATAGGTGGGATTAACTGAGTATGATGATGATGATGATGACTTGTAGCTTGATGAAGTCATCTATGTTGTTAATGTATACAAATACCTTTCTGTTACTTGGTAGTTACTTACACAGTTCTAAACAAATCCCTCTGTTATAACCTACACCAAAAAGATACAGTTATCCCTTTTTGCATCTGTTAATTGACATATATATTTTTTTAATCTTTTTATTATTTTTAGTTTCATTGCATAACAGATTTTTAGTGTATACGTAGTATTTTTCTTTTTACCAGTTCTATTTAGACCGTTTATTTATCTTCTATATATAAAGAATATAAGGATATTTTTATGTACAACTATTTCTACTTTTCAGTTTGATTTTAAAATGATGCGATGCTAGCTTTCGTTTTAGTTTGTGCTAACTTTGTCATATAGTTCAACAAACTAGTTCTCATACAGGATCTGTAGAATTAAGTTACTACTTGAGTCAATCAAACTGCAAGCATACATTCTTACTTTTGTTGACCCTTGGCCCTTACACGTTTTATTGTCATAGGATGTGCTGAAGCAACCTGTAATGCTTATTATTGATCAAGCAGCTGGTCGAAGTGGAATAAAAACACTAGCAGTTAATGATCGTACGTTATTTGGTAGTTCTTTTGAGAAATACAAGCAAGTTCTGGATGTTGCTTGCCAAGGAATTCATTTGGGAAACAAAAAGAGGTACCTACATATGTTTTCAAGCCCGTGCTATGTTTTGGGTCGCTTACTAACGTACCGGCCCGTTTCAATTCGTACATGTTTTGGCATACTCAACCTGCCTGACCCGCCCATCTCACTACCTGTAATTTGTGGTACAGGTTCATATGGCCTTCCACTTGGAGAAATAAAGTGGATCTTGCTTTGGAAGATATGCGAGTTACACATTTCAAAAAGCCTGACCACACATGTGTCAAATTGCATGAAGCTGAAGGTAATTTTCGTCTTTTTCCTACTGAAAATGTGTATTTTAACATTTTTTTATTTAATGTTTTCAACTCGGGGGAAATTTCCAGGCAATATAGGTATTATCTGCAAGTCCATAGATTTTCAGTCTTCAAGTGATGTGACAAAGGACGAGTGGGACCAAATTCAACACACATTTGAAAAAATCAGCACAAATCTTATTTATTGTGGTGAACTTTGGAAGGAAGAGAAAAAGAGTTTGCGAAAAAGAAGGGCTCTATCTGAACTACTAAAACTTCTGGATAATTGTGGATTATCTAAGCGTAGATCTGCATGCATTGAGGTACGCATTTTGTGTTCCTTTTTCACTTAGGTGGCACCAAGGGTGGGTTGTGTAACAGGCCAAAATAGGGCTGGATCGAAACAACTCACCGTTAGTGAATGGGTCGAAACTGCCACACCTTTTATGTTAGGGTTACATAGGATGTACCACTCCCATAGGAACATAGTTAAATTTTATCTGACTGTTGAAAGTCTCATGAAAACATTCTGACAATGTTTTTTTTTTTTAATTCTCAAGTTATTTCCTTGTCGTTACTTCTGATAATTCTTTTGTTCTGGTGGGTTTGTAACATACAGGATCAATCCGTGAAGAATAAATTAAGCCGGTGGTTTCTCCAACCATCTTATATTATGGAGCATTTGTTACTTAAGGAAGGTAGATTATCCTCTGGAAACGTTGATGTTGCTTCCCAAGAGAAAGTTCAAAGTCTATCCATGGATAATTTAGAAACTGTCTGGAAAACAGCAAATGAATACTTCTTCAAAAGTATATCTTCTTTGGGCTATTTGCAACAAGTTTGCTTGAAGTTTCACAAGGACTTCACACTTGAGCAGGTTATAACAGAAATCACTTTGAGTTGGTTTTAATATGTTTGAAAACAAGTACATTTTTCCCTTGATTTCTACATCTCTTATTAGATTTCACTTTCCGCATTTGCTTTTCATAGTCTTTTTTTCTGAAATGTTCTTTTCTACTCACGATTTTTAACCCAACTCATAATTAGTGTCAAATTTTATTTGGCAATTTGACACAAAAGTTTGTCTTGACTTATGTTATCGTAGTCGGTACTAGAGATGTAGTTTTTTGTGACTAAATGGGCTGGCCTATCAACAGTTGATAGATAAGTTTATAAATAGTGTATTGGTAAAGCAGAATTTTGTTGTCAATGTATGTTCTTTTAAACATTTGAAAACACTTTGGATGGTTTTTGACCTGGTTGGCTCATTTGATCTATATCTTTGTTTTTTCTTAAACTAATTTGTCATTTCACAATAAAAAACCAAGTTACATCCGGATAATGGGTAAGCGAGCAACAAGCTACGCTGCTATCCCTTTTTGAATCGCAAAGCCTATTCTACTAAATACAAACCCTTGGTTCCTTGAGCTCTGCGAGTCACTGTTTAGATCAACCTATTTTTTAGGCGAATGGGTTGAAAGGGCCGCCTCTTTTAAGATTGATTTAGTTGGCTGTAATTTATGAAGATATGTTGCAAGAAGGTTATAGCAAAGCTTATGCTATCACATTGTAATGGACATTTTTTGTTTTGTTTTGTGTGTAGGCTAATAACTCTGTTTCATATGTTGATCATCTTGTTGAGATACAAACATCTCATAGAGCTGCTACCTATGATCTTGCCTTGGGATTGGAACTCTTAAAGAAACACAGTTTGCCCTTACAGAATTTATTTTCAAGTGGCTCTGGGGCTGCTTTTCTCACAATCAAGAAATTGTTTCTAAATGCATGTGGCGCCAGAAGGTTTTTTTTAATTGCATTTGAGTATTTATATGTAAGCATGTTTACCATTGAATCTATTATGTTGATGATTCTCATACTTCAATTTATTATTGCAGCAACTGTTTGATACAATGTGCAACATTTTGGATGATGAATGTTTGTTGCTAAAGAGTGTTGAAAACAACCATTTAAACAGTTGTCAAAGTGTTGGAGCTGCTGCTAGTCAGATTCATCTTTTCCTAGAGAAGTTTGCTCCTGAATTCAAAAAGTCTAAGGTAATATATTTTATATGAAAGTTTATTGTAGTTGAAATACAGATATTCCAAAAAAATGAATGACTACATTATGTGACTAAATCCTTGAATGAAAGTAAGCAATTCGCTATTACTGTTGTAAAATTCTCCTCCAATTTGCTTTATATGTAACTAGTTGTTTGTTATTGCAGATTTAAATATGTTCTATTTAGGGAACGGTTCATCATTGTCAGTTTGAATTCCAAGACTGTTTCATACTAACTTTATACAATGTCGACAGGAAATGCTGGATAATTATCTTTTTGGTGAAGGTGGCCGTCTCATTAGCACGTCAGTTGTGTTATATCCTTATGGCATCACAAAGCAAATGGAACAATTTGTCCAACAGAACTTTATGTTAATTAAGGGTTTTAAAGAGCAATTGCTTGCTATTCGTGAGCAAGATTTGCATGCTGGATTGGCAAAAAAGTTTCTGCTTGATCATTTCGAGGACATCATCACAAATGTATGTAATTTTTTTGGTAGTAACTAGTTTTTTTTATATAATTTTTCTTCCCAGTGATCCGAGTTTTTTTTTAATCTTTCAGGGCAACCTTTTAGATGAATACTACAATTCTGCTCTCGAAGAAAGGAATAAGTCAGAAAATAATCATGATGCTGGTGATATTTCAAGAGCTGAAGTTCGGTTCACCGAGTCTCTTAGGAAAACATGCAAACAAATAGTTGATGGCTTTGACCATGTTAACTCAGTCAATAACAGGCTTGACCGTTCACAAGATTATCTGGGAAATATCAATACCTGGCAAATTCTGTTGACCTCTAGAGTAAAGTCTCTGCAGTTGCACGCTATAAATGATGGATTAGTGGAAACACTTAACTATGCTGTAATGCCTTCTTATCTTTTCTTTTTGGTTTGTTATGAGTTTTACCACATTATGACAACTTTAAACTTATTTTGATTTGAATTTCGCAGGGAAATCTCATGAACCTTTATGGAAATGAAGAAACAAACATAGATCTTGTTGAGGTGCAACTGAAGCATCTGTATTCATTATTGGACCTAGTGATTAACTTTGGCAACGGTCTTCTTAATGACTTTATGGTTGCCCACAGTACTGTAAGTTTGGCCTTTTTGTGTTATTGTCTCTGCTCAACTTTTCTTTTAGAAACTGGTTTTAAATGAAGATGACAATTTCAACCCATTTACCTATCTCCAACTCTCAAATGGGTTGTCAATTTAGAAGTTTCAGCTAAAAATGGAAGCGGTCAGATGGGCCGAACTGGTTTAAAGTCTTCAAACGACTCTTTTTAGCGCATACATTATTCTCAAACATTAAGCTTATTACTGTACAGTTTTGTATTTGTAAGCATAATTAACGCACTATTTTTCCACACACATATATAGTTATATAGTCACACAGGACAAAATGTTTGTGGAAGAGCCAAACTGGACCCGCTGGGTCCATACTGAAGTGGCCCATTTCTACCTGAACTTTCTCTGAACCATTGTCATCTCTAGCTTTATGAAATATTATACTTGTCTGCAGTGGCACAATGTGTCTCACTCCCACAACACTTTCTGTATTTTTGTATTTGGTACAGTTGTCTATGGTTACTCATGCACTAGCAGAGATTTTTGCTTCACTATATTCGCAAGGCTTTGGGTGCTCAACAGAAAACGAAGAGGAAGACAATGGTGCTCAAGACGCTACTGGAACTGGAATGGGTGAGGTTCAGGGGTTAAAGATGTAAGTGAACAGATAGAAGATGAAGACCAACTACTTGGAACTGAAAAGGTACCCTAATTTCTGACATATGCACTAAATGACCTTAGTGCAGTTTGCCCTAATTATATAATGTTTGCTACCGCAGGCGGGTGAAGAACAAGATGCATTGAATGATGTTCCAAGTAAAAATGATAAAGGAATAGAGATGGAACAGGATTTTAATGCTGACTCATTTAGTGTTAGCGAGGATGAAACTGATGATGAAAACAATGATGAAGGTGATGAACCAGAACTGGATTCTGCCATGGGTGAGACCGGGGACGACAGTAAGATTGTGGATGAAAAACTTGGGGAGAATAAAGATGATGAAAATGATGAAAATCCTGAAAAAAATGAGAAGTACGAGAACGGTCCGTCAGTCAAGGATAATGATCCTAGTGGTAGAGAGCTTAGAGCTAAAGAAGATGATGTGGCAACTACCGATGAAGCAGGGGAGTTAGATCCTGATGAATCTAATAAGCATAATGATGAAAATGATGATAATGTCCCTAATGATGGTAATGATGATGTTGAAGATATGAATATAGATAAAGATGAAGCTTTTTCTGAACCTACAGGATTGAAGCCTGATGAGCCCATTGTGGACCCTGATGATGATATTGACATGAATCAGCAAGATGATGTGGACCACAATGAAGATGAAGGAACTGAAACTGTTGATGAATCAGCCGAAGGTGAAGAAGAAAATAACCAAGAAAACCCGGGTGAAAATGTCCAGAGTCATTAACTGAAAATTTTGAGATGGAAACCGAAGAAGCTGACCAAGAAAACCAGCAGGAAAGTAAAACTGATGCTGACATGGACGAACAAAAGAATGACATTACCGCACCAGTTGCTAATAATTTTGATACTGAACACCAGCAAAATTATGAATCTGCCACTCAACCTAATAGCCGGTCAAATGCAGCATCTATGAGAAACGTTGCATCGGAAGTTACATGGTCAAATAGCGATGATATGCAAAGTGAATTGGCTCCTATACATGGTTTACCTAAATCTTCACAAAATGAAGTTAGTGTTGCTGGCTCATCAAAAGCAGGGAAACTAAATGATGAACAGATTAGTCAAATACCTGAGGTTGAACCCTCGTCCCTTCAAAAAAGTGAACCAAACCCGTTACGTAATATCGGCGATGCACTTGAGGGCTGGAAAGAACGGGCAAAAGTTTCGGTTGATTTAGAAGAGAATAAAAACGATCCAATAGATGATATGGATGGTGGAGATGAAGATCAAAATGCCGATGAATATGGGTTTACTTCCGGGTTGGAGAAAGGAACAGCCCAGGCACTCGGATCCGCTGCAGCTGACCAGGTGGATAAAAATATCGACAGTAAAGAGCCTGTTGATGGTGACGGCGATGGTGGGCCTGCAGACCAGAAGGATGATTCTGAAATGGACATTGAAGACCAACATCATGAGGCCCAGTCCGTCAAGAATTATCCCTTAAACATTGGTAATACTATCCATGACAAGATGGAAGTTGAAAAAACAGAGATCCTAGATGAAGCTCCTGAAATTTTCAACCCTATTGAAGATGTTGACATAAGTCATTTAGAAAGTTCAGTGTGCGTGAAAAGGTCTTATCCGACTGATGACATAAGTCAGTTTGGTGCACTTTCTGTTGTTGATGATGATATGGGCAAGTTCCACGATCTTGAAGATGTTTCCGCTGAGATGAAAGATTCCGCTACTGCGTTATGGAGAAAATATGAGTTGCAAACAACAAGATTATCTCAAGAGTTGGCTGAACAGTTGCGTTTGGTTATGGAACCAACTCTTGCTAGCAAGCTTCAAGGGGATTATAAGACTGGCAAACGGATTAACATGAAAAGGTAAATTTTCTTGGCACCTTCTATCTATTGATGAAAAGTTGGGCGGGATGGGTAACGGGTCTTGGTTGAATTTGCCACCTCAATTCTTCTTCAGTATTGTTTACGATTAACATGAAAAACATTTAACCATTTTTGGCCAGTTATTTATGGAGGTGGCAATATGAAAGGGTTGGGAAACAAGTCAAACGTGTTTGGCTTAATACATGTTTCTTTTTTATACGTTTCCGAATGGTCTGGTGTTGTACTTATCAAATATAGACTTTGGGTGATTTTCAAACCCTTTGATCCAACTCAATCTGCTCTAAGTAAACGTGTCTAACCACCGCCTTTTTCTTTCCTTTTCCTATAAAAACACTTCTCCTGGTTTCCCGCTATTTATGTTTGTTATTTCCAGGTAATTCCTTACATTGCAAGTCACTATCGAAAAGATAAAATATGGCTGAGACGGACCCGGCCGAATAAACGAAATTACCAAGTTGTGATTGCTGTGGATGATTCTCGAAGTATGTCAGAGAATAATTGTGGGAATGTTGCTATTGAAGCTTTAGTGACAGTTTGCCGGGCAATGTCTCAACTGGAAGTCGGGAATTTGGCTGTTGCAAGTTTTGGTAAAAAAGGCAACATTAAATTACTACACGACTTTGATCAGCCGTTCACTGGGGAGGCTGGAGTTAAGGTTAGTATTTCTTTTTTCTACCTAAACTAAAGTTAAAATCAGTAAAACTGTAAAATTATTTTTATGTATCATGCAATTTGGCCAAAGAAACTACCACCAGGCCAATAGGGCCAAACAATTTGAAAGTCGGCCCGGAGTTTACTTTATGCATGCAATCTTCTAAATCATTTTTATTTAACATGGAACTATTATGGCAGTAATATAATTTTTTGTGGCTGTATTGATGCCATTAACTTCTTATTAGTGAAGTGTTACCTGTTTTGACCTGTACTAAAACCAATCATTTTGATCCTTTTGTCTACTTCCCCTATTGCTACCGCGAGCATTCCACTTAACATTGTAGAGCTGATTATATATCATTTTGCAGATGGTCTCGAGTCTGACATTCAAGCAAGAGAACACAATAGCTGATGAACCCATGGTTGACCTGCTAAAATACTTGAATAACACACTTGATTCTGCGGTAATTAATGCACGATTGCCATCGGGACAAAATCCATTAGAGCAGCTTGTTTTAATTATAGCAGATGGCCGTCTCCATGAAAAGGTATCTTATCTGCCATCTATAAAAAATTAGACTGGTATCTAAACGTTGGTTCCTTATGACTTACCGCTCTAATTTTCATTTGTTTCCTATATGCACAGGAGAATCTGAAGCGTTGTGTTAGAGACATCTTGAGCAAGAAACGAATGGTCGCTTTTCTTCTTATGGACAACCCAAAGGAGTCAATAACAGAAGTCTTGGTAATTACATTACACTCGTTTTTCATATAATATCTTTTATGCTAATTGAGGTTTTATTATTATAAATTTGAAGTTAAATATTCGGTTGATCTGTTTCAGGAAGCATCATTTGAAGGTGGAAAATGCGGTCTTGTTAAATATATGGATTCATTCCCATTTCCATTCTATGTCGTCCTGAAAGACATTGAAAGTCTTCCAAGAACACTTGCGGATTTATTGAGACAAGTAAGCCATACAAATCTGTAATTACATCTTCTTATCAGTTTTTATATCCTTTAGATTGCCAGTTTGTTGACCACCATGTTTGCTTTTTACCAATCAAATTGCAGTGGTTTGAGCTTATGCAGCATTCAAGGGCCTAAGTAACTGGCTGAAGATGGTATTATGTAGAAACTTCGAAAGAATTTTAGGGTATGAGGAAAGAAAAACATTCACAATTTTGTGTTTTATGTGATGCATTGTATAGCTTTTCCTCTTCCAAGTTTTGTACTAGTAAAACCCTCACCATCATTTTATTTATAATATAGAAAAGGCCTCTATTCTTGCACTTGGTAATTTTTGTTTATGTCCTAATCATCCTATCCAGGATGTTGGAGACGAAGACGAACCGGCGGGGCGGTGTGCTCGTCTTGGACGAGCTGGAACGAAGGGTGGGATGGTCCCCACACCGATCAGTCTTACAAACTAATAACTTTTACAAACTAATAACTTTTATTGGTTGACTCATTCGCAATGGCCAAGCTCAAAAAAAATCATGAAATGCTATTTTTACATATGTGTTTGAAAGTTTGACCTTGTTATTTTATTAAAACGTACGTATCACCATTAGCTTTTCTTTAAAACAGTAGAAATCATGGATTTACATATTCTTTTTTCTAAGATGTTAGAAATCACCAAAATCTAAATCCATGTGTTGTTATTGAATTAATCACCACTTGCCGAACAAGGTTGCGATCACCTCTGTAAATTGGTAAAGAATTTTAAAAAGGTCGTGTATAAGTTTTATCACTAGGAACTAAAAAGTAGTAAAACGTTTGTGTACAAGTTTTATTACTTGTTCTATTGTGGCTAAAATCTTAAAAAGTAAGGTTAGGATTTATAAACAAATAATCATTCAGGTGTATATACATTCAATGCTTTATATATATGCTTTTAAATTTTATATAACTTGCCACTTAAATCAATCAAATATCCGACAGAATCACGTTAACCGTCATGGATACACACGTTCAGTTTTATGGGCTGGAATGCAATGCACTAAACTAGTAAATAAATATACTTATTAAAATCCTTTTTTTAAGGTAATCATCCGACATTTAAAAAACTATCAATCAATCAATTAAAATACAAAGCCATCCTCAAATACTGACTCATAATTCCTCTTTTTTCCCAGACGAATCATGCCCAATTTGTAAAAAAGTATGTTTAGATAGATTTGGCGAGCATGCTCTCCGCTGTAATGAATTGTCGGGGTTCAAGTATCGTCATGACTGGGTTAGAGATGTTTTATGGGATGTGCTTAGGTACGCCGGAATCTCAGCCAAAAAAGCACCTGTTAACTTTCTGATTGATCCGCGAGAGGGGAGATTTACCCTGCGTCCTACGAACGTCCTTGTGTTTTTCGTTTGGCTGGTGGTAGGTTGGTTCTCTTGTGTTAATTTATTTTTCGTTTGGCTGGTTAAAAAAAACAGTAAAAATTTGTGTAAAACTTCACTTGTAAGACCGGGTGTAGTGAAGCGTGATGTGGGCGTGAAAAGCAACATAGCGCCCCCCCCACACCGCTACAAGGGGGCGCTATGTATCAATTGGGAGCCATGGCGTTATATTTATAACGCTTCACACCACAAACAACAACCAATAATTTGTTGACACCTCCTGCTCCTCCTCCAAGAATGTGTGTGTTTCACTTTTCAGATTTTTTTAATAAAATAATAGATGGGGGCGTTAATTTTTTTCCCACCTACTACACCCGCATTTTGAATTAAAACCCATACCGACTAAACTTTCACGTAAACCAAACCAATCAAGGAAGGGCCTTAAATTTTTTCCACTCACTACACATAGTACACATGGAATAAAAATGAAAAAGTGTGAAAGCAAGGCGACAAAAGAAATTGTTACCGGCAACCTACACGTGTTAGGGTGTGGAGGTGGTCTCTGTTAATTTAATTTATCCATCTTTTTTCCATTTTCAGTCACTCCATCCATCATATTCGCATGAAATCTCTCACATCCTCTCCTCTCTCTCTCTCTCTCTCTCGTTTCATATCATTATTCTTTCATCTCTCTTGATTTTTCGGATCTTTCACCCGATAAACATTATTGTTATACGTCTTAGATCCGTTTTATCTCTCCATCGGTTATTCAGTTCGCCGGAATATTAAAAACATCTCACCAGCTATTCCGTCGCTGTATTGCCGTAAATTTTATTATATTACGATCATGAGATTTCACGTGTTTCCAGCTTAGTTCCTTAATCCAATTACACAGGAGGCAGCCTGTTTCGTTGTTATTTCTACAGTTTATAAAATAATGTATGTATGTATGGTTCTAGGTTAAACTGTTGTTAAACTGGCGAAACCTAAACCTAAACCGAATATGAATTTGAGCACCGTGGAGGACGACTCCTCCACAGATCAAAGCGTTCCTAAACCGGAAGAAATCGATTGGCATATGCTCGACAAATCAAAGTTTTTTATACTCGGTGCTGGACTCTTTTCCTGTGTATCCGCTACACTTTACCCTGTCGTTGTGTTGAAAACCAGACAGCAAGTTTCCTCTTCACATTTATCCAGCCTTCTTTCGATTATTAGGTACGAAGGTTTTCGAGGCCTTTACAGAGGCTTCGGTACGTCTTTAATCGGTACAATTCCAGCTCGAGCTTTGTACATGGCTGCTTTAGAGGTTACTAAAACTAAACTTGGTTCTACTACTGTTAAATTAGGGCTTCCAGAGCCTACGGCTGCTGCAATCGCCAATGCTATGGCTGGATTAACCGCTGCTATTGCAGCACAGGTTGTTTGGACTCCAATTGATGTCGTCAGCCAACGGCTTATGGTGCAGCAGCAGGGGAATTCGTGTAACTATATTAATGGAGTTGATGCTTTTAGGAAAATTATTAATACTGATGGACCTAGAGGTTTGTATAGAGGGTTTGGTATATCTGTAATGACGTATGCGCCATCTAATGCGGTCTGGTGGGCTTCCTATTCGGTTGTGCAGAGGCTCGTGTGGGGTGGAATTGGAAATTACATGTGTAGGAAAGATGATGATGATGATGATGTAATCAGACCTGATTCGACAACTGTAATGGCGGTTCAAGGTGTTAGTGCAGCGATGGCTGGAGGTGTTTCGGCTTTGGTTACAATGCCGTTGGATACGATTAAGACAAGGTTACAAGTTATTGATAATAGTGACGATAGTAACAGTAATAGTAATAATAACGCGAGGAAAGGACCGACGGTTGGGCAGACTGTGAGGAATTTAGTGAGGGAAGGTGGATGGATGGCTTTGTATAGAGGGTTAGGGCACGTTGGGCTTCAATGTCTATGTCAGCAACTACCATGATCACAACTTATGAGCTCCTTAAACGCTTGTCAACTAAGAATCAAGAAAGCTTAATAAGATGAATAATATGTAAAAAACACACAATGACATTGGTCCTTGAAGGTATCCATCCTGTAATTTCTTTTGTTACTTATGATGTTATTGGTTTCTATATGTTTGTGATATAATTACAGGATTGGTGTTAAATTCTCCAATTTTTTGTGTATACCCTTTACTACATATCTAGTTAGTTATGAGTGGTAGTATATTCTTGTGCTTGTGATTATTATCTTATAATATATATATAATATATATATATCCACAAGGTGACTAATAAATTATATATATAATTGAATGACAAGTTTTGGTCCTTTTCAAGTTTAGAAGATCTTGGATGATTATGGAGTATCAAGATAATGGGTTAGGAATTGGAATCTGATAATATTATATTATATTATGGTTGGGTTTAGGGGCAACATTGTGGTAATTGCATTTGTTTATATTGGTTTATTTATGATGATTGTTATTAGTTTAGCATTATCCATGAGTTGATGTGGATGGGTGGAGAAAATTTGGCCCAGTTTTATGGTATTGATTGGTCCTTGAATACTAGTTTGGTGGGCCACCTAACTATGTCAGTTATTAAAGGGGTCTCTCTCTATCTTGAAGACTAAGTTAAAGTGGATAGATTATTTCTAGATTTGTATATTGCAAGTGGATTAGTGTTTGGTAACAAGAGTGATTGATGTGAATATTGAGAGGTTAAACTATTTGTTTTATATATTAAAAAATTAATAAGTTTGAGATATTTAAGATACTCAAAACGCTAATTAACAATCAATAACCACACACCAAATAAATAGTTAGACAGTCTCTACACTCATGTCATTTTGTAGAGTAGATTACACAAAATGCCTGGTCACATCATCGTGTAGGTGGTACCCGATCGGCTAGACCACCCCTTCCCCTTAGGGTACCATTTTGGGTAGGGATTTCGATTAGTGCTCACCAAAGCGGCAAAGCGGGTATGACGGTGTTTGTGTATGTAGGCGAGAGATAGAGAGAGGAGTATTTGGTAGTATATGTAAAATGGTAGGATCCATGGTTTATGGTACCTTCGAACATCACACACTCCAATTTAAATGTTTTAGGGTAGTGTTGAATAAATCTTATGTGGCAGCATGTGATTGGAGGGTGTTAGGGTACCAATTTACACTATACCCTCCGCCATTTAAGCATTTTTAATATAGTTCTTAAAATGAATTGCTTTTTGGAAAATGAAGTTGTTACATTTTTGTAAAAAAATAAAAAAAATTACTAGTTTATCGTTAGAGAAAGTAGACATGGTCCCAAAGCTTTAAATTGATTTCCCCATTTACAAATAAATTAAAAAGGAAATAAAAGTTATGATAAAGTAGATGAATGGAGGTCATATTGCAACTTCAAAGGTTTTTTCACTAAAATTACATATTTTGTCCACTAAGCGCCAACACATTGATCATTTTTAACAACGGTTGTTAAAATCCAGATAGCTTACTTACTTAAATAACCAAAATAAAAATATATATAATACCACCAACACCTTGTTCTCTATTAGCGCCCAATACGATCAACGCTCCAGCTGCTACAGTTATCAACAGTTTAGAACCAAAAGATATCCAAACTAAAGATTGCATACTCGGGCATGTCTTTGTCTAAATTACAAATCTAAATCAAGACAAAAGAAAACATCATTTTCCACGATTTCATAAGCGTTTATTGAGGTTGTTATAGGTGTGAGAGTGATATACATATGTAATAACAGGAAGTGAGACGCGTCTTTCTCAATCACTTTCCCTTTCAATGAAAAAGATTAGATTACACAGCTAAAACTTATAGATTAGTTAGCCTCATTCATGAAGCTCTGGAGGCCAGGGCCACCCAAGGACCCAATGCAATCTTTTGGTTTGGTCTCTTATGTTATTGTAAACTTTAATTAGGATTAAAGATTTCATGATCTAGTGTCACTTAGAAAATGTAAGCATAATTTAACAAGGAATGCCACATAACCCAAAAACAGGTTCGTATAGCGCCAATCGCTGATCATATATCACCTGAACCACCTAAGAAATTGATTTCACTATATACGACCACGGTGTAAGAGAGCGCGGAACACTATTAGCAAACGGTACTGATACCCCTCTACCCTTACGGTAACATTGCCACAGGTGACAGGGGTAGTGTTTTGCTGGTATGTGCTAGTATGTTTCACGGATATTATACCACATATGTATTGAGAGTGGGGGGAGTTATGGGTTGGTGGTTAAGGGTAGTGTTGCCTCCAAAATTGTGTTTTAGTGTAGTGAATCAGTGAAGTGATATATCAGTGAAGTTTCAGGTAGCGCTGCGCCCTCCCTAAGCCTTTGGATTTTTTATATTTATAGAGTTGCCCAGCCCCTCCCAACCAACCATCATATCAATTACAAACCATTCTAACGTCTACATTATTTATTAACCAAATACATACAATTAGAAAAAACACACATACCCCAAATCACACACTTGAAAGCCAAACCAACACCTTAAAATGCAACCCATAAAACAACGCGAAGGGTAAGGTTAAGTTAAAAATAAAATATAAGTAAATATATCTCATTGATCGTACCAAATAAAACATTTAAAGCTTGATTATTATTATTTTTTTTTTCTTCACGATCCCTTGTACTTCACCAACACATTTTAATGACCCTTAGTTATAGTTTCAAAAGTGACTGGATGGAAACAACTACTGACCAAATTATACAGCAACTGAGGTACAATATGCATGCAACACAAGTTCTAGAAACATCACTAAACAGTACTTTCGACCGCACAAGTTAGAAAGAGTACATGGTAAAAAGACCACATTAACTAAGGGCGAGCTCTCTTGTTGCTGCTGCACGCAGGACACTTGTACTGCTTGATGTGTTCAGCTCTTGCTGGGGTGATTTTCACACATTTACCATGAAACCATATCTCACAAATGTCACAACATATCCAGAACTCATTTGACGCATAATTCGCTCCACAGGCCCCACATAAGGTTTCTCCATGCTCATCCTCATCATCATCCAATTCCTCTTCATCATCTTTCATTGCTGGTGGCTGCTGCTTCAGGTACTTCCCTTGAGATTCTGTGTCCCGATGCAAGATAAAACATGTTTTTATCAAATTAAACAGGAGTTGCAATAGCGGGTAGTAAACAGGCAGGTCCGGAAGGTTTGGTAACGGGTCAAAACCATCAGGAGTTGTATAGTGAGAGTTTTGTATACGGGTCAAATTAAATTTGATTGGGTTGGCCTGGAATCAATTGGTGTGGAAGGGAGATTTCGCTTCTCACTGCTCGCTCACACACCAAAAGACAACCAAATACAAGTGCTGTTCAACAGCTAGAGCTGCAACAAGTGGACAACGGGTTGGGCAGGAAAGTTTGGTAATGTGGAAAATTCCATGCTATAGGTTCAGGTAAGTCAGTAAAACACATTTGTCCCTTTTTCTTTAAAACTATGATTAAGAAAACTATATTATTAAAATAGTGATGATTGTTTTGAATAAAGCAATTTAAGAGGTTGCCTATTTGACTCCCAAGTTTTTAGAGATTACGCATTTCACTTCCGAAGTAAAACATTAGCTAAAACAACCCATTTCGGGTGAACATGTCAGCTGATATGACATTTTGGTCAAAGTGGAGTAACCTTGTTCTAGGGTTTCCAATTGTTATATCGAACAACCAGAAAATTTAAAATACAACAAGCACAAAGAATTGCATTGAAATCCCTTATTACCACTTTTGAGTTTGACTTGGATTTGGTGCTACTGTGATTAGAGACAGCACTTTTCTCCTTCTGGTTTTTTCTTAGCAGTGCCACTTACAACCTCAAATATTGTTGGGAGATCATTTATCATGTTGATCAGTCTCTTCCTGTATCATTCATTGTAAGGAAAAATTAAAAATACTTGGCTAATGGTAATAATATTCAGCAAAGACAGATGAAAAACTTCAATGCTATTTTACAAGATCTAAACATTAAATAGATGTAAAAAAACAACGCCTTTCTAAGATTTAACTTCCGGGCTGCTGATAGTTATAAGTTCCATAATATGGATGGCAGACCAGAACTTTCTCAATTCAAAATAATGAAATATTTTCCTTAAACTGTAGTGCTTCTTAAACAAACTTAAATGTGAAATCATAATAATGACTTTGTTTGAATATAACAATTTTTATCAAACATAATGCTTTTTTACTTAGTAAATTCCAGTATCGAAAAGAAATACTAGCAGAAAATCAAGAAAGAAAAGTGTCTCGTCTCAAAATCTGATTATCCAACAGAAAAAGGCAAGTTTATGCATTATTAAAACATAATAAACACTACAAGATTTACCTATCAGCTTTATTAAACCCGAATCTGGCACCAAAATAGAAGGCAACAGAAAGTAACCAAGCATCGCTATGAACAGCAACCAAAGAAAGCCAATCTTTTTCTTGCATTCCATCTCTAGCAAAGTTAATACCCAACGCTGGTTCTGGGAGTTCTGGCGGACTTCTTCAGCAGGCAAATTGACCTCCCATTGCTCTCTCGGAAAACCATACAAGCACAAATTCTCCTTTTCTGCACAGAAAAAAATACACAGCTGTTTACATAAAATGACTTGAAACAACAAAAATGTTGCATGGATAAACAATGTCATTGTAGCAAGAAAGTAAAACAATAACTGATAGAATCTTCGAAAAGATGTACGTTGAACAGAATAACTTCTATATAAATGGTTTATGCATTAAGGAACCGGCGCAGGGTATAATTTTCAAGGAGCAAGACATGGAGATGTAACTAAAACGTAAACAGGACAAAAGTGATTCTTGGAAGCAAAAAAAGAATTCCAAAGCAGGTTCAAATAATAACAAGGTTAAACAATAAGTTGAAAAGAAGCACTGATTTGCATAGTCTACAACAGTACACTAGACCTCTAACAATTAACATTATCTGAAAAGAAAAGATAAATAATCACCTAAGTCCAAGAGTTAAGTGCATCAGATGAGATTAAGAATAATAAGTATCAACAAAGAACATAACAGAAGCCCCCCCCCCCCCCCCCCCCCCCCCCCCCCCTAATGAAGGAAACTATACATATGAATAGAAGAAGCCTCTGTTATTGACAAGACACAGGTGTGGACAGCAGAAAGTAAAAAGGGTATAATGAAATAGAGATGTAGAAAAAAAGGGTAGTATTATTAACTATTAATTAAAGCAAAGAATGAAAAGAGTAATAAGAGAGAGAGAGAGAGAGAGAGGTAACCAGGATCACACTGCTGGTAAAAATCTTCAACCTCTGAAACAACAAAGCAAAATAATAATAATAATAATAATAATAATAATAATAATAATAATAATAATAATAATAATAATAATAATAAGAGAGAATTACACACATTGTCCTTTAGTTATACATGAAATTGTATCCTATGTCCTTTTTTTCAAATTTTTGACTCATTATGTCCTTTGTTTTATACACTTGTTACAACCCTATGTCCTTTAGGCCAAACCAAGTTAAACTAGTTTTATACCCGTCCGTTGAACGGGTTGTACAATAAAATGTTGGTTGGTTTGTACAATAAAATAGTACAAAAACTTATAAAATTTCATTTCTTTATTTTTTGTTTGCTACCACTCCAATTTAAAACAACTTTTGTATATAAAACTATATACAAAAGCGTGAAAAGCATACATTTGGTTTCATTAATATAACTTATCTAAGATTTGTATGTTGTAGATAACAATTTTTTTAATATAGAATGTGAACATTGTATATATTTTATTTGTTTGTGTGTTACCTACATATATATAAAAACATTATTACAATAAAACTGATATATTAAAAAACAAAAAAAAATACTTCGAAAACAACTGATAATTTATAAAATACTCCCAAAAGTAAACAACTTAATTCATAATAACAACTATTAACCAAACAAATGAAACTAAACAACTGACAGTTACTCTACCTTGCATCACATATTAATAATGTAAATAACCTTGTATGACATATTAATAATGTAAATAAGAACATGTTCGAATTGTAACACATCGTTTTACCTTAAAATTCCATAACAACATAACCAATATATACAACAAATCATCCACTATCATCTCTTCCTTGTAAGGGCAAATTATAAAACACTTCTCGAAATACAACATTCCTGGTAACGTTTGTTGGAACACTTTCCGCTATTGTCAACATAGAACCGGAGGCCGGCACGTGATGTTACACGGGATGCAGCTACATATAGTTGACCATGTGTAAAAACAGGCTTTACAAGATATGCACAAACATTATTAAACGTTTGTCCCTGACTTTTATTAATGGTCATACCAAAACATACCTTCACAGGAAACTGCCGTCTTTTTAATGTGAAAGGCCAAGAAGTTGAGGTAGGTGTCATATCAATTCTACAAATTAATGCCTTGCTACCAACATGAGTACCCGTTATAATCACAGCCTCAATAACCCGACGAGTAATCTGAGTGACCACCAATCGAGTGCCATTGCACAAGCCCTTTTGTAGATTTATATTACGTAACAGGATGATAGGAACACCGATCTTTAACTGTAAAACGTGATTAGGAACACCAGAAAAACGCAAGGTGTTAAGAAATTCAGGAGGATAAGTAATACGCAATTCTTCAAAAAAATCGTGATTCTATTTTTTTTTCCTTGAATTGTGCACAACAGGATGATAAATCCTATTTTTATGGGAGGTGGAGTTATGGAGCTACAAAATATATTTCAAAGGGTGAAATCGTGGGTAAAGAATCAGGCGGGAACATGTTGAAATAACTGCTCCGACATTCTTGGATATGTAATTTAAACGGCCAGGATCGTTCCTTTTTTCAATCTGAATGTCAGATTCAAACGCAAAGCGGTTACCAAATAGCCGGCGTCAATTTAATAGATGAGGAACGATTCAAGTATAATTATACATGAAGTAGATTGATCGAATTATTCTTGAAACACAAATATGTCTAAAGAAAGAAACTAATTTAAATATCATGATGAGTAGGAGGGGAGACACGTGGGACGTGGGGGCGTGAGGTATGCATTTATGGTTGTATCATAAGTTTTAGTGGTTGTACTCACATATTTGATGTATTTGACCTGTTAGAGATTAATAACAATCCGCATCATCATTCATCACTAATTTTTATATTTAATCTACAAAACAAATTACGTACATATTATATGTACTTACTTTTGCAGAATAATTAATTACAATTAAATTTAACAAACATGTTCACCAAATAAACTTACAAGCTTACAAATTAATAACAATTAAATTTAACAATCCAGCTATCAAATTATACCTCATTGTTCCATGTTGCTGGAATATTACACCAAACTAAGATATTTCACCAAAAAGATTGTGATAACACACTTCAGCAATAAGTGATATACATCTTCCTGCACACTACCACAAGATGCGCAAGAATCTGATTTATCTATGCCCGCTAACAAAGTAGCTCGAATCGCGCTTGTAAAACTTTCAAACGCACCCGCCCATTTGTCACTGAAAAAAAAAAACACATGTAACCTCATTTTGCCACACCCATTTGTCAATAACATATAAACGTTATAATAATTTCTTTTAATCACATGGATTCACAATATGTAAATTTGTAAATAACATATAGGCAAATAAATATTGAGAACAAAATAAGGAAATAAGGAGCAAGATAAAAAGTTTTATAAAAAAGATACTTGTACTAAATGAGATTCAAATTGGCTTGCTTTACAAATGAAGTAGGAAAAAAATGTGATAGAACAAAATGAGGTTTGGACATTTGGTAGATATTTATAAATGGCAGAACGGTGAGATGACTTTTCACACTTGCTTTGGCCACACTTGCATTTCAGGTTTCACATATGTCCCTTCATGAATACATGGCGACATTGGCGAGTGGCATTTGCAGATCCAAAGATATTCAACCCATCGATCCATCACTTACACACATCTACAGGTCTCATTCCAGCTATGTCGTCTACATCGGAGATTTTTAAGTCATCCGAGTTCCGATGTAAACTGTCCAGATTCGGCATCTGAAGAGATAGGGAACCGCGCAAGCGCACGGGCCCACATCTCCACATATGCCAACATAACAAGCCTACGTGGGCTTCTAGAAAGCGGCGCGGGATACCTCGTAATGTGACAGCTAATAACCGACAGGAAAGGGACGTCCAGCCAATAAGAGACGTCCATTCCCTGCTCCACGATCGCCTGCAGGTACGAGGTACAGAATAGTACAAGAAAGGACAGACAAGGACACGTGGACCAATAGCGAAGGTACAGCGCAACGAATGACAACGGCCTAATCGTACAGCCAGCTGTCATTCTCCCCTTGACCAATCACAGAAGACCTCAGGTGGCCTATAAATACCCAATGAGGTCAGACGAAGAAAGGATGAACAATCAGAGAGAGAGAGAATCATAGTTACGAGAATTAGATTATAGTCGAAGCGCTGTAACAGTAGCAATTGTAGTCCTGTAATAACCGTTGAATCATTAATGAGAATAACGTCCTTACTTGTGCTATCATCTTAATATACTGTTATATTGGTGTTTCTTCATTGGCGCCATCCGTCTATTTGAGCATACAAGAACGTTAAAAACTTCTATTTCTCAAAAACAGTAACTATGTCTCTCATACCACCGTTACCAAGCTTCACAAACGCTAACCCCGACACCGACGTTGCCCAGGGAGGCACCGGCCAGTCGGGAAACACAGCAGATGTTCAGCAACAAACAACAAACACGGGTCCAGCCGTCACCCCATCTTCAGGGACAAGGCAGACCCCTTCCTTCCAGTTTATTACCGAAACGAATCAGGTTTCCCCAGCTGAGAATACCGCGCCGATGGTTAGTCCGGAGGTATGGTATACTCAGCAGAAGGAAGCCCTGAAACGTGTATACCTCCAAAAACTGAGGGACCAACAACTCAGAGAGGCTGTCCGCGCGCTTTCCTACAGCGAGGGACCGTCCAACACAGCAAGAAACAACGGCGGGAGCAACCATGAAACTGACCCCACATGGAGAGAGGACTCAGGCGAGTCCCAAAGTCGCTTCACGCGTGACATAAGCCAGCCCTTAAGCAACATCGCTGCGCAAGGGCACTTTATGACTAGTGATGACGACCTAACCAAACCGTATTATCCTCCATCGTTCATGGAAAAGTCAAAATTCACCCCGCGCATTGCGCTGGCACCCCTGCCACCAAAAACAAAAATCCCGAGTACACTGGGTAAATTTGATGGAACAGGAGATCCAGACGACCACCTGAGAACATTCGAGGTCGCGGGGAAATGTGCGCAATGGAGTTTACCAGCATGGTGTCACATGTTCGCGCAGACGCTCACGGGAGCTGCGCGAGTATGGTTTGACAGCCTACCAAATGGGAAAATTGATAACATCAAAGAACTGACAGACAAGTTTGCAGACCACTTCAGTCAAAACAAACGAATCGAGCGCGACTCAACTGACATCCTGCAAGTCAAGCGACGAGACAACGAATCAATCGAAGACTACATCACCCGTTTCAATAGGGAAGCTCTGCAGATCGGGCCCATCGGTTTCGAACTTATGAAAGCAGCCTTCACTCAGGGAGTGCGATGCGACTCCCTCATCCGCACACTAGCAGGCTGTACCGGAATGCCCAACACATGGGATGAAATCATGAAGGGGGCTAAAACATATGCAAAAACAGAAAGAGAACTGTCTGTCTGGAACCGAGTACAAGCACCTCAATACACGGACGTACAAGCGCAGGCTGCGCGCTCCAGGCATAGTCGACAGGACAGAAGGGGAAGAGGCTCTGTTTGGAACCGGCTCCAAGGGGCGCCCAAACAGATACCAAACCCATTGAGGTCCAAGACCACAAAGGAAGCACACAAAATGACCACAGGTCAGGAAGAAGGAGTCACAACAATTGGACCCCGCTCACGAAAACCCCAGCGCAGGTGTTGGCAACGGAAAACGTAGCCTTCCCAGAACCCAGGGTAATCAAAAGACGAGATAACTTAGACCCCGGAAAGTTCTGCGCCTATCACCAAGATATCGGGCATGACACGGACAAGTGCTATCAGCTGAAGCAAGCAATCGAAGAGGCTCTGAAATCAGGTAAACTGGGGCACTTGTTAAGAAATGTCGAGCGCAAACAGCAAGAAGGGCCACCACAAAAGAAGATCAAAAACGTCAGCCTGATGATCCACTCTGACAGAAGAAAGCAAGTGAAAAGAAAGCCTGACCAAGTGACGGCATGGAAAGAACAACATGTCCATTTCCCAACAGTCAAGGGCGGACCTTCATCCACCCGAGCACTCGTCATCACAGCCATTTTCGATCATTATCGAACCACTCGCGCGCTGGTGGATACAGGGAGCAACTCTGACATAATGTATGAGCAATGCTTTAATCTCCTAGACGAGGAAGACAAGCAGCGCCTGCGCCCAGTCAACTCCCCTATCATGGGTTTCTCAAATGAAGTCATATCACCTCTGGGGAAATTTCCTTCCGTCTAACGATGGGGGACAAAGCGCATTCACGAACAGAGGAGGTCACCTTCCTCGTTGTGCCAACAAAGTCCACCTACGACATCATTCTGGGGCGAGAAGCAATGGCTGCCTACAACATGGTACCGTCAACAGTACATGGGGCCATTGGGTTCCCAACACCAACGGGCGTAGCAATCATATGGGCCAACAGAGAGTGCGTTATGACGGAAGAGCCACACCCCGCCAAAATGTTAAAGGCCACCCCGCGCACTGAACCGGAAAAGTGGATTCTCAACACCAAGTTCCCAGAACAGACGGTAACACTGGGAGCCGCCATCTCGGAGAACACACGGGAACGCCTAAAGCAGCTCCTGCGCAAAAATTTAGACGTTTTCGCGTGGCAACCATCAGACATGGTGGGGGTTCCTCGAGAGCTTGCCCAACACAAACTTAACACATACCGTTCGGTTGAGCCGATTGCACAAAAGCGCAGGAGCATGGGCGCAGAAAAGGCTAAAGCAATGAACGAGCAAGTCCATGAGCTATTGAAGGCAGGGATCCTGCGCGAAACAAGATACCAGACCTGGGTCGCAAACCCAGTCATGGTCAAGAAAAGCAATGGAAGCTGGAGAATGTGTGTGGATTACACTGACCTCAACAAAGCTTGCCCGAAAGATTGCTACCCCTTGCCGGAAATAGACTTGAAAATCGACTCCCTCGCGCCATTCAGATTCAAATGCTTTTTGGACGCCTACAAAGGCTATCATCAAATCCAAATGGCGCCCGAGGACGAGGACAAAACTGCTTTTCGAACAGACAAAGGCGTTTTTTGCTACACAAAAATGCCATTTGGGCTAAAGAATGCCGGAGCCACCTACCAACGGCTGATGGACCGCGCATTCGCACTACAAATCGGCAGAAACCTCGAAGTCTATGTAGACGACTTAGTCATAAAAAGCAAAGAAGAGGATCAGATGTTGACAGACATTGAAGAGACCTTCAAGCACTTGAAAGAGATCCACATGAAACTCAACCCGAGCAAGTGCGCATTCGGAATGGAGGAGGGAAAGTTTCTGGGGGTAATCGTCACCAAAGACGGCTTCCGACCAAACCCAGAGAAAATCCAAGCCATAGCACAGATGCCATCCCCATCAACGCTGAAGGACGTCCAAACTCTGAACGGACGCTTGGTCGCCATCAACAGGTTCCTCTCCAACCACGCAACCAAATCCATCCCATTCATTGAAACACTAAAAAGTTGCCTGAAGAAGAATCAATTCAAATGGACCAGCGAGGCGGAGAAGGCTTTTCAGGACATGAAAGCCTGCTTAATGGATCTCCCAACGCTTACTGCGCCGCTACCACGAGAGAGCCTTTGACAATGTACCTATGCGCCACGGAAAAAGCGGTAAGCGCGGTGCTCATGGTGGATCGCAAACTAGTCCAAACCCCAATTTATTACATCAGCAGAGTCTTGACAGATGCAGAAACCAGGTACACAACGATGGAAAAACTAGTACTGGCCTTAGTGCATGCATCGCGCAGACTACGCCGATACTTCCAAGGACACCCAATCAATGTGCTCAGCGATTACAAGCTGAACAATGTGCTTTCCAAGCCAGAACTGTCCGGGAGATTGGCAAAGTGGGCAATTGAGTTAGGCGAGCATACCATCTTCTACAAGTCCAGACCAGCAATCAAGGGACAAATCTTGGCGGATTTCATCGCAGAGGTACCACAAGAAAAAATAGAAGAGTGCAAGGCTGAGCAAGGCCCACAGCAACAATGCGAGGAAAAGGCAATTTGGAACCTGTACACGGACGGAGCCTCAAACGATGATGGCGCTGGCGCGGGAGTCAGACTCGTCCACCCTGACGGGGCCGAGTTCACCTACGCAATCCGCCTAGAATTCAAAACAACGAACAACGAGGCCGAATACGAAGCCTTCCTCGCAGGCCTGCGCATCGCTCAAAAACTGGGTGCCAAGCACGTGTTCGCGCATGTAGACTCCATGTTGGTAGCAGGACAAATCACCGGGAAGTATGATGCTAAAGACCCATCCATGGCAACATACCTTCGGTACGCAAAGGAGTTAATGGCCACTTTCTCAAGCTGCACCATCGACCACATCAGTCGCAGCCAAAATAAGCCAGCTGACGCTCTAAGCAAAATGGCGTCCACAAACTTTGGCCATTTAGCAAAAGAGGTCCGCGTGGAAGTGCTAGCCGAACCTTCAGTACCACCCAAAGAGGTCCATGTAGTTCAAGTGGGTATTGACAGCTGGATGACCCCCATAGTCTCTTACCTCACTACAGGCACACTGCCAAGTCAGCGCGCAGAGGCAAGAAAGATACAACACAAAGCGTTACAGTACCAAATGCAAGACGGAGTGTTGTATCGAAAATCGTACTTGGGGCCATTGCTGAAGTGTGTCGATGGGACAGACGCAGACTACCTTGTCAGGGAAATCCACGAAGGGATATGTGGTATACATGCGGGGCCACGCATGGTGGTGGCAAAGATCATGAACGCCGGCTACTACTGGCCTGGCATGCATCTGGACGCGCTGAAAATCATACGACGATGCGACTCTTGCCAGCGCCATGCGCCGAACACCATGCGCCCCAAAAACGACTTGATACCAGTAACATCCGCATGGCCATTTCAAAAATGGGCCATCGACCTGGTAGGGCCGTTCCCCATGACCACAGGCAAGCGGCGATACTTGATCGTTGCAATTGACTATTTCACGAAATGGATAGAAGCCAAACCGCTAGCAGAGATCAACGCAAACCAAGTAAAGAAATTCATTTGGGAATTCCTCATCTGCCGTTTCGGTCTACCCATGGAGATTGTCACGGACAACGGAACACAGTTCGCGGATAAAGGACTTCTAAAGTGGTACACAGAGCTACACATCAAGCCTATCTTTACATCAGTCGCTCACCCACAGGGTAATGGCCAAGTTGAGCGCGCCAACAGGAGCATCGTCGAAGGCATCAAAACACGCCTAGGGACGAAAGGGAAAGCCTGGGCGGAGGAATTGCCGAGCGTGCTATGGGCTAATCGAACCCTAACAAAAACGAGCACCGGCGAAACCCCGTTCAGCCTCACCTATGGCTCTGAAGCAGTCATCCCGGCCGAGATAGGGTGCCCCTCCGCAAGAGTCTTGTCTGCACGCCACACCGACAATGAAAAAGAACTGCGCACCAACTTGGATTTGCTGGAGGAACGTCGAGACTTGGCAGCGATAAAGGAAGCCAACTACAAAAAACAGTTGGAAAAGTACTACAACGCCAAGGTCAAACTGAACACCTTCGAAGTCGGCGATTTTGTCCTAAGAAACAACGAAGCCAGCGGAGCGTTTCCAGCAGGCAAGCTCACCCCCACTTGGGAGGGTCCATACCGCATCATCGAAGTGCTAGGGAAAGGAGCATATAAGTTATCAACATTAGAAGACAAGCTGATCCCACGCACGTGGAATGCAGCGCAACTAAGAAAATGTTATATGTAATCACCGCTCGTATTGTAATGAAGGCTGTTTAGCCATTTAATATGACAGTCATCTTTCTTTCCCTAATCCGAACTCCTATTCTGTTACTCATTATATCGTTAAATATACCAACTTGCAAATTCTAAACAGGCGCGCCATATGGCTAAGATATCGCGCGCCACCTAAACATTGTATGGCTAAGATACAATGTCAAATTAAAAATTGCAAGATAACTTGCAACTTCTAAAACAGGCGCGCCATATGGCTAAGATATCGCGCGCCACCTAAACATTGTATGGCTAAGATACAATGTCAAATTAAAAATTGCAAGATAACTTGCAACTTCTAAAACAGGCGCGCCATATGGCTAAGATATCGCGCGCCACCTAAACATTGTATGGCTAAGATACAATGTCAAATTAAAAATTGCAAGATAACTTGCAACTTCTAAAACAGGCGCGCCATATGGCTAAGATATCGCGCGCCACCTAAACATTGTATGGCTAAGATACAATGTCAAATTAAAAATTGCAAGACAACTGGACAACTATAAACCAGGCGCGCCATATGGCTAAGATATCGCGCGCCACTAAAATATTGCATGGCTAAGATGCAATGTCTAAACTTAAAAGATGTACAAATCGCACAACAAATAGTACAGAAAATTAAAATTCTTACTAACATTCAAACAAACATATTGTTCAATAAGTCTTTACATATCGTTAAAACAGAGCAAAAGTGGAACTACAAGCACAGCCAAGACTTATACAAAGGCGAAATATTCAGCTTCATTTCTTGGACGAGGAGGATGTGTCACTAAGATCATCATCATCTGAACCGGACAAGCTCAACCGTTCACCACCCTCCGCCTGAGTCTCAGCCGCGAGGTCACTCGCCTTGAGCTTCGCGTACTCGTGGCGCGTGTGCACCAGGCCAGCCTTGTCAAATGACTCCTTGAGTTCAAAGCAGCTGGGACGACCACGGTGGCTTACAACGAAGTCCACCAGCTCATACTTCAAATCATCAAACTCTGCGGCCTTCTTTGCAAACACAGCATCGAGGTCCGGCTTGTACAAGGGAAATTCTTCCAAAGGTCTCCCATCCTGCGCATGCTGGTACCCTTCAATGAAGCCAGCCTTGCGGCCCACAAGCTTCGCAGCTGCATTCACTGCGGCCACCGCCTGACGCGTCTCCGCACAATTCTTCACATGATGGGCGACCTGCACGACGTTCAAGACATATTGTTAGTGCAAACAAACACAAAGTAGTGGGAAGACAAATGCAAAATAGCGAGGAACATACCTCAGGGACACAACATCCCAGGACCCAAGCGCGGTCCTCCTCTGCCACATCCTTATCACTTTGGGCCTCTAACAGTTGCCCCTCAAGCTCAAGTACTTTTCGGTGAAGGGACAAGTTTTCCTTGTCCAACCCATCATGACCTTCACGCAGGTCAGCGATCAATGCATCCTTCTCCTTGAAAAGCTCGCGGGCCTCAACCAACTTGTCTTTATGCTGCTGCACCAGCCGCCGCTGCACTTCCAACTCTTTGCAGGTCTCATCCCTCTGAGCTTCAATCTCACTGAGGCGCTTCTTGGTTGCCTCCATCTTCGCGTTGTCCTTCGCACAAGCAACCCTCCATTGCTCTTCCCTCTCAGAGATGTGCTCGCGGAGCTTGTCACGCTCCTCGCGAAAAGTAACAGCGTCCCATTTAGCACGCTTAAGCTCCGCTTGCGCGCGGTCACGTTCCTCTGTCACGCGCTGTAAGTCTTGATGAAACCTATGACGGTCATGCGCCATGGACCCCCACTCCCGCACTATCTCTGCGGAAGTGGACAGCATGTTGGCCACACTCAAAATGTGGTCATCCATAAGGTCCCCGCGAGGACGCGTGGCCTGATGCTCGCGCTCACCAGGAGGAATAATGTTCGCCAAAAATTGGCGACATTCCTCCACATTCAAAAATCGAGTGGCTGGAGTCAACGTCCAGTTAGGCACAAATATGCCACTGGACGACTCCTCGCCCTCAGCCGGGCGCACACCTGAAGGACCAGGATTCGGCTCCGTGGTCACCTGTTTCTCGTTCTCCTCATCATCCACGGTCATATCAACCCCATGACCATACCCCTCGCTAATGTCTGTGGGTGACACCCTTCCCTCATCACCTTCCGGGTCATTCCGCGGAGGAGTAGGGAGTCGCACAGGCGACGGCGACTGCGGCGGAGTTGGAAGACGCGGGGGAGTCGATCCTTTCACAGGAGAAGGCTGGCGATGAGGGGATGGCGGATCTGCCAACACAGAAGTAACAAGCGCATTATCCTGCACGTCAGTACGCGCAGACTCCTCAACCCGCTCTTCAGGGGACGTCGGCCCGATGGGCCCAGTCTCAAACTCCCTGTTAACGGGAGCAACAGTCACATCCTCCGGCGCGGCCGTGCCCAACAACGAAGCTGTAAAAAACACAAGGTCATTAGCCAATAAAAAAGAAAAGAAGGGAGAAGCAGGTAACAAACTCACCTAACAAATCCTCCTCCACAGATCGGACGAGTGCGTCCAGCTTCACTCTCTTCTCAGCGGGCGATGTCAACTCCCCGCTGATTCTCCTCTCCCTACTTGACCGCCTCGAACGCTTCTTTTTCTGCGGAGTTTGTTGGTCCACAGAGTGACCCACTTCGGTCTCCACAGTCAACGGAGCCTGAAGAATCACCCCCTCCACCATGTCTTTCAGCGCAGCTGTTCCCTCATCCGTGAACGCATCTGAAAGTTCAACGTAGCTTCGTTCAATAGGGTTGTAGTTTTGAAGATACCTGCTAACGACCTCATGGTCTAAAATAAAGGCAGCACCTCCACTTTGACTACCACCATGCGCCACCCCAGCCCTCGGCTGCCTCACTCGACGGAGAATAAACTCTTCAGACTCCGTCTCCTCTCCGCTGTCGTCCGCAACAAAGGTTGGCAATACTTCTCTCTCGCTTCCGCCTGCGGACGACAAACGCGGAGAAGAGGATGCGCCAGAGTCAGACGACTCATCACTTGAAATAACAATTAAAGGACAACCCGTCCGCATAAACATGTTCAGCGGAGAGGGGTTATCAAATTGAGAAAAAGGCTCACCTGTCTCAGTTATCTGCAAAGGCGCATTGACACCCTCCTGCGCCACAACCTCCAGTTGGGGACGAACAAGCGTGTCCCACGCCTTCTCCAATATATACAGCTCCCCATCCGCGAGCTCCTTGAAGGCGAAACCCATATTATCACCTCCCAACAGCACGCTATGTAAACTCTCCACATCTGCAAAAGAACAAAACAGGTAAATACAGATGTAAAGCAAAGACACTGAGGAGCGCATCCTGAGAGACAAACCTTTGCCATCATCAGTCAGATGAGGATTACGTCCCCGAATATCATATTTCAGGCTCATCCCCGCCATCACCAACGCCGTCTCAGGGATTTCACACAAATCCACTGGATGCGCAGTAAGAGTTTGGAACCAGTCTTGGTCTTTGTAGTCGATCAACACCGCCTTTGGCGCACCATCATCTGGGTCCAACCGACCCATCTCAATAGGGATAACACCCTTGTTGATCCAGAAAAACTTAGGCTTCCAGTCACGAAAGCTCTTCACCCCTGCCTTAGCACAGGGAGCCACTCCCGCGCGTGGCCTGCAAGACAGCCAACTCTCTACAAAGCAGAGAGAATAGAAGACATAAAACATGTCAACTAACGGCTCGATCTTCTGAGAATGACAGCAAAACTCAAAGAACATCAGCCGCGACATCAAACCGGGATGAATCTGGTTAACATGTACGCCTACAGTCTGAATGAATGTCTTCAAAAAACAGGTCACCGGAACCCTAAAATTACAATCTTTGAAGTACGTAGCGTACAACCCAATCTTGCCAACTGGAGGCTCCAAGATGGTCTTATCAGGGGCAGGAGCCTCAACACCATAGCTAGAAGGAAACGCATGTTCCTTCCTAAACTTACGAAACTCTCCCTTTGCCCACACTGCCGTAACTTCGCCGGCGTGTGGTGGCCCTTTTTTAGAACCATCATCTCTCCTCCTCGAGCCACCACGCTTCTTCTTGGGAATCTGAACAATGTTCTCCATTACAAAAGGATAAAAATGTTTCGAAAAAGGGGAACTAAACTCTTGAGAAATGCAGAAAGAATTTTCTTTTGATAAGGTTTGAAATTTGTAAGTGTGTGAATTGAAAAGAAGGAGGAACGACCCCTTTTATACACAAGTCACGTGCCACACAGACGGTTACAGTCGTGTGGCACGACCGACCGCTAAGAGCGTGACACGTCAGGAAAGAGAAAGTCAGGGAGCATGCGAAGCGACAGGTCGGGCCCACCTGTCCCTACAACAGTACAACTGTCAGAAACTTTTCGGCTACCAACCTGTCCCATCCGCCCCGCACCCTGACACATTTGATGTATGCATTAATTACTGACGTGCGCAGGCAACCCACTTGGAATGACGCTGCGCAACGCGCAGCCGCATTTAAACAAAATAAACAACTTAACAAAAACACAACAATTTCCTTTTTCTTTTCTTTCCTTTTAGTGCAGCGCCCTGCATGCAACGCATACAGCACACTACACTGGGGGGACTTGAAGAGATAGGGAACCGCGCAAGCGCACGGGCCCACATCTCCACATATGCCAACATAACAAGCCTACGTGGGCTTCTAGAAAGCGGCGCGGGATACCTCGTAATGTGACAGCTAATAACCGACAGGAAAGGGACGTCCAGCCAATAAGAGACGTCCATTCCCTGCTCCACGATCGCCTGCAGGTACGAGGTACAGAATAGTACAAGAAAGGACAGACAAGGACACGTGGACCAATAGCGAAGGTACAGCGCAACGAATGACAACGGCCTAATCGTACAGCCAGCTGTCATTCTCCCCTTGACCAATCACAGAAGACCTCAGGTGGCCTATAAATACCCAATGAGGTCAGACGAAGAGAAGGATGAACAATCAGAGAGAGAGAGAATCATAGTTACGAGAATTAGATTATAGTCGAAGCGCTGTAACAGTAGCAATTGTAGTCCTGTAATAACCGTTGAATCATTAATGAGAATAACGTCCTTACTTGTGCTATCATCTTAATATACTGTTATATTGGTGTTTCTTCAGCATCAATGAACATTACCCTGTTGGTTAAACTACACGCAGTTTAACGGAAGCACCACGACTTGTGAGGAGGCTGGTTGCGCTTTAATCCGCTTCAACCCTTCTTCCATCCATGGCGTTACCTTTCCAGAACTAATCACTGTAAAAATAATTGCAGCTTTTAAGAATAATTAAAAGTAAATCAAAAGTTTTCAAATATATGTTAGTTACCTCGTTTTTTTTTTCTTCTAATTATCGAGTAGATATCTTCCCGAAATAGAAGGAGCCCATATGTGCCTTTTTATAACAGCGGGCGGTTGACTTTCTTTGACTTCAACATATTTATCATAAAGACTACCCTACGTTAACCCTTTACCATACCATTGATTTTCACAATAAGGCAATTGACTTTCACATATGTTTCAGTAGTGGTGGTAAAATGGACGGGCTATTACGTGCTTGGAAAAAAAATGATCTCTTTGTACATGTCAATACGGGTCGGGTCAGATTGGGTGCATGGAAAACAACTTTTGTCCCTTTTGAGTAACTAATGTGTTAATATGATCACTAATTTTAGATTGAAATGCGCATAGATTACTTTATTAAAGAATTGTTGCAATAGTAGTTTTTATAAGATATTTTAATCAACTAATAATTTACAAAGCTCAACCATCAATAAAAGGTGTATGGTGAGGGGTTCGCCTAACCTGTTATGCCAAGTACTATAACTCCATCACAGCGTATGACTGCTGCGCACTCGATATCTTCTTGTTTAGTACCAAAAGATATCTGAATCCATGTATCTGCCGTTTTTCAGCAAGAGTGACCGTTCACACTGACGACACCAACCACAATCCAATTTCAAGAAGAAATTCCTCAAGACATTCTGCTGACACGCCTGACAGTCTGTCTATCCAAGCAAAAAACAAACTTATAATAAAGATGGTTTCTGGTCTGCAAGACCAACTTGGTCCAGTCGCTATTAAAAATGTTGATCATGCGTTCTAAATGGTAATTACATAACAATATAGCAATATATAGAGACGGCAAATGTGTGAGTTGGGTAAGGGTCAAAACACTCAGGTTAAAAACGGATAGTTTTTAGAAGACGCTAAACCGATTGGTTGGGTTGTCCAAATTTCCAAAACACATTTTGTCTATTTGTAATTTTTGTAGTAATAACTGCAACCTTGAATATGATTACAAATACTTTATTACTATACTATTAATCTAAACCATTAAATCAAGCAATCCAAGATGTTATACGTAATAAGTATTATATATAATTAAATACACTTTGGGCGACTTACGACCTAATCAATCCATTTGACCTGTTTCATTAGCTAATTTCTTTGATTTGATCCGTTTGAGATACAGTATAAACCAAATTGATCCGTTCATAAGTATATGGGTCAAAATTGTCACCTCAATCAGCAATTATGAAACGGAAAAAAGCAAGTTGAACAACTAAATTTCATACAAATGGGTAAACGAACACTAATGATGAAAAAGGTATGGAACATTCAATAATTCATTAATGGACAGAAAAATAGAGAAACAGAACATATTATATCAGACATTGATAATGATCCATAACAAATCATATTTTACATGTATGATTTCCAAAAGGAGGAAGAAAATACTTGTTTAGCAACATACTCATGTTGAGATTCAGATGGTTTTTCGCTTGCAATCCTGGAATGCTTCAAAGGTAGCAACCGACTAACCAAGTACTTCATCGATGTATCAACAGTCTCCTCAGTTGGGCCAACCTCTGTTAGCATATATATGTCCATTACCCCTAGATTTAATCAAATATGAAACAAATAAATTATAAGAAAAAGAAAATCAGACTTAAAAATATCATGTAATGTACATTGTAGTTCTACCAACATAGGATTATGCTATAAATAAACCAGATGACATCATCATACGGACCGTATGACAAGGCGGAAAATGTTCATGTGGCCTGTCGGTGGTATGCGTTGGCACTATACCACATCATACGGCCCATATTAAACTTTATGGCCTGTACGATGTGGCAAATCTAACCCTGTGATACGACCCCATATGACAATTATACCATGGTGAAAATATATCTTTCACCTGCACAAGTACAACATTCAAACAACATTAGCACAAGTTTAAAGAAAAATCATTGTGTATTCAAGAAATTAAGGAAAAATGGATACATTTCAAGGTAAATTGAAGAATTTCACATAATCTGTAGAAAAAGCTAAGACATAACAAACTGAATGAAGAAATTCATTAATCGGTAACATAGCTCTTTTCTTTCCATCTTCTGCTTGACATTTAATTTGTAAAGAAAGTTAAGATTGAACAAACCGGATGAAGAACTCCAACCCTTTAATAAAACAAACAAAATGAAGAACTCCAAAAACCAATTTTATGTCTTTCGATTTTAAATCCAGAATAGTAAAATGCTCAATAACATACAGATGCGGCTCAAAGCACCACCCCCTTCCACAAAATCGTTAGTTCGTATAATCTATCTATGAAAAAACCGTAAGAATCACCCATTAGACAAATCTTTAGATAAATCCCTAAAACTTTACCAAAAAAAAAAATTAAACAAAACAATAACATAGAACCAAAATTGATACCGAATCATTAAGAAGAAACCAAAGAACAAACAATAACATGTTTCAGCAAAAGGGCTCAGAGGTCATTGTACCTGAAATAGAGAATGAGATGAACACTTGTTGGATATGAAGAAATAGAGAATGAGATGAACAAAGCACCGATGAGAGAGATTGTAGTCTGTTTTTGTCTTTCCAAATTCCAACTGATAGTATTTAACATTCTCAAAATCCAGAAGGGGGAGAACGTGGAGCGAGGGATTCGGGAGATCGTGGAGCGAAAAAGACGCGGCGAGGAAAAAGTGGAGAACCAGTGAAATCGTGGGTAAAGAATTAGGCGGGAACATGTTGAAATAACTGCTCCGAAATTCTTGGATATGTAATTTAAACGGCCAGGATCGTTCCTTTTTTCAATCTGACGGTCAGATTCAAACGCAAAACGGTTACCAAATAGCCGGCGTCAATATTATATTTAATAACTCAGTTAACTTGCTCACGTGCCCCTCATGTGAGGGGCAAACCTGTCTTTTCACCTTAAAACATGATAAAACTTTTTTAAAAAAAAAAAAAAACCCTTCAACAATCTTCAACAATCAGACAAACAGGATAACCACCACCACCTCCTCCATACCTACCGCCACAGTGCTACTACCCACTGTAAACACCAACACCATACAGCCACCACCGTCAAGACCCGTCAGTCCGTCACCCTAACCACCACACATCCTTTATTAATCCGAACATCACCACCACCTATCAACACCATCTTAACTTACTACAACCAATTAACCCATACTTTGATCTAGCTAACCATTACTCAGAAAATAAAAGGGAAATAGAAGTGTTTATCTTACTGATCAGATCTCAAATCCAGCCGTCGTCTTCGTCACCATCTCCGACCACCTCTATCATCACTAGAAACCCCCAAATCAGAACCCTAGGGTACCTCCACCGTCTGTCACCAACACCCGAACCCTAAACCCTTGCTCACTATTAATCAACCACCACCATCGTCCTCAAAACCGGTTGGAATACCGTCCAGCCATCGTCGCCGTCGTTCTTTCCTCCTTTCCGTCTTTTTCTCTACCCGACTCTCTCTCTCTCTCTCTCCATCTCTTTCTACTACTCTAGGATATTATGGTGTGAGGGGGGGGGGGTGGAGGTATCATCGGACAAGAAGGAGGGCATGGCCGGAGGTCCACGGTGGTGATGTAGGCGGAGGGTTGGTGAAAATATTGATGGAAGAGTACGTTAAAGGCATAAATTTTGCAGGACGATCATGTATATCTAACCAACAAGTCTTGATTTTGGGAATTTGGGAACAAGACGGTGGTGACCCACCAAATAGAAGGTTTTATGTGCTTTTATTTTATTTATTTATTATTATTATTATTATTATTATTATTACACAAATTGTCCTTTAAAGAGGGTGAAAAGACAGGATTACCCCTCACGTGAGGGGCATGTGAGCAAGTTAACTGAGTTATTTAACTTGGTTTGGCTTAAAGGACATAGGGTGTAACAAGTGTATAAAACAAAGGACATAAGGAGTCAAAAATTTGAAAAAAGGACATAGGATGCAATTTCATGTATAACTAAAGGACAATCTGTGTAATTTTCTCTAATAATAAAAAGAGTGAGTGAGTGAGTGAGGATTAGAGAAAAGCATAATAATAATAATAATAATAATAATAATAATAATAATAATAATAATAATAATAATAATAATAATAATAATAATAATAATAATGAGAAGAAGAAGAAAGAAAGAAAGAAAGAAAGAAAGTGAGACCAGTGGTAAGAGCATTGATGATTCCAGCATGGCGACCTTTCAAATCCCTAAAAACCTCTTCAACAGTACGCGGATTATATACTCCCGACATCGCAACCCACACACAAATATGTACAATCAATGTACAGCAGCCAGCAGCAATTGGTGGGTGGGTGTAGAGAAACAACTAAAATAAAAAGCTACTCTACTAAAGTACCATTTTCTGTAAAGTAAATTCACCCGGCGGATGATTTGTGTATTTGATTGAATTGTGGTTAGCTAACTGCGTGGGTCATGACTCCCAGAAAACAAATTCCCCTTTTTTGGATTTTTGCTTCCTCCTCTTAAGGATATGTTTGGATAAACTTATTTGAGGCTAAAAGGACTTTTGGTGAAAATGACTTATTAACTTATAACTTTTTGAAAAGGAGTTTTTAGAAAAGTGTTTGGATTAGCTTATGTGGTGGGGAAAGCCAATAAGTCAATAAGTTATTTTGTAAAAAGTGTTTAGCTTAGCTTATTCAGGTAAAATGACCAAAAATGACATTCTTTAAAAAGTCAAATAAATTGTTTTTTAGAAAGTGTTTGGTATTGCTTTTACTTTTTATATACTTTTATCTACCTCTCTATAAACATATTTTACAAAAATTAGAAAAAAAATATAGATATAATGTAAACTTATTTACAAAATTTATAATTTCTTGATTAGACCATAATAATATTACGTTCATACAAATTGTAACAATTCGTAATAAAATACCAAAATACATAATAATAACAAAATAATGTCATAGTGCATTCATCCCTGCTGCCATTATATCTTGCGCAATAATATCTCTTACCGCTGCCATGTACGTAGCATCAACATTCGTACGATGTGTAGCCGGAACTTCTTCATCAACTTCATTACTAGCATCACCTTCTCTGGTGGGATTGTAAGATTCTTGTTGTGCTATGTTAAACGCTTCATCAAACCTACCACCCTTTCTAATAAAGTTATGGACCGCCATCGATGCTATCACAATACTTACTTGGTGCCCGTACGTGTAGTTAACATGCATATCTCTCAATAACGCCCACCTAGCTTTCCAAACTCCAAAAGTTCTTTCAATGATATTTCGCAATGTTGAGTGGTGATAGTTAAATTTCTCTTTTGGTTCGCGAGGAGCACGACTAGCACTAGTATGTCCACGTCTAAAATCCGGTAGATGATAACGAATGGACGCACCTTTGTAAGGTGCAAGATACCCTTTAGTATTTGGGTATCCGACATCAACAACATAATATTTATCTACAAATAAAACAAACAACTTTTAGTCGTTTCAAACAAGTATTAAAAAGCATAAAAGTTGCATTACTAAAATTATACTAACCACCCGTTGGATGTGGAGAATGAAGCTCGGGTCTTTTTAAGGCTTCATTGAATATTCTCGTGTCATGTGCAGTCCCCTCCCATCCGGCCCATACAAATGTAAAGCACATGTTAAAATCACAAACAACCATTATATTTTGTGTGGCATATCCCTTTCGACCAATGAACTTCGGTTGATCACTTAATGGAACCGATGCCCTCACGTGTGTTCCATCGATAGCGCCAATATAGTCCTATAAATACAAAAAAGATACATATAATTATATCATTTGTTAAAATACATGGAACACTTGATACCTTGAACATTAGATAATACCTTGAACATTGGATAATACCGAGAACTATTTAATATATAAGCCGGTACATCATCATTATAGTTTGCGACTGGCTTGATGATGTCAACACTCATCTTAAGCACGGCTTCCAAAACTTTATAGAAATGTCTATGAATGGTTTCACTAGAATGATTAAAGGATTCTTGGACAAACCTATTCGTACACCCATGCGCCAAAGTCATTAAGAAGATTCCAACCGACTCCTCAATAGACATATGACGGGTTCCTATCAATCCGTAATTAGTGACAAGATCTGCACATAACTGTCTAGAAACCGGTACAGTCAGTCTGAAAATTTCATAACACCGTCTAGGATGGCCATTTAATATTTCATTAATAAACATGTGCCCTGTCCGAGCCGACGTGTGACATGGCCTTCGTGCATTACGCAAATCATGAGCTATTATTATCCCTTTAACAGCTATGCCACATAACCTTTTAAATTCTATATTGCCATCCACATGATATTCTTCATCACTATCAGATGACTCGTCGCTATCCATCCTATATAAAAATAAGATAACACACATAAAAATTGTTAAACAATAACACAAACATAAAAAGTAAAACAAAACACATCTAATGTCAATGTAACAACCGGCAAAATTAAGGTAATTCCGTACTAATTAACTATACGCGATTAACGTAATTAAATGTAATTATGTGTTGATTATTTAACTGAGGCCTTAGAAAGATAGCAAATTCCCAAATAATGTATAGGAATGCATATGTTTAATGACAAAACATGATAGGATCATGTGCGAGTAGATTATCCGGTTTGGACACTGGCGATTACTCGGTAAAAATTAAATAAGCGAAACGAATCCCGGGATATAAAATAAAACGTAATTTCACAAAATATAATGAGTCTTGGAACCCCAAAGCCATACGTGAAAACTTATCGTACAAATCTCCCGGTAACGAATAAAGTGCGCGTACCGCACCCGATACGCGCGTAACTTATAATTTCACCCGGCAAAAGCCAAAATAATTTATCAGTGATTAAACTGGACTATGTTTAAGGAATATTAAGGGTATTTTAATATTCGGATGACACGCGATTAAAAACCCGAGAATACCCGGACGGTACCCGAACAAGATTAACTTAAACATAATAATATTGGGTATTAATTAACAAAGTGGACCCCACCCAAGACACCCCAAGGGGCCGGCCTATGGCCCTCCAAATGATTAATATCCTTGTTAATCTTATTAAACCATTAGGATTAATATTAATCATGAGGTTGCATGGTCAAGTATTGGGCAATAGAATTCACCAAATCCTCTCCACTCTCTCTCTCAAAACTCACGGCCCAAGCACCCTCTTAATCTTCCAAAGATTTTATTTTGTGATCTTACATAATCCCTTAAATCTTCCATAATCTAAATAAGATATTGGGTAATCTTTGCAAGATTTGAAGAGATATTATATACACACTAGTAAGAACACTTGAATCAAAATCCAAAATTTTTTTCTTCTTCTTCTCTTGTGGCCGTAGCCTTACACCCCTCCACATACATTCTTCTTACAATTTTTACACTACCAAATCACCTCTAGATCATTAACCTTCAAAACACCATTGTGTGTTTCAAGAGCTTGGAGCTTAACCCTTTGGAAGAACACACTAAACCCCATCCAATCCAAGGTTCTTGTCTTCCCTAGCCTTGAGCTAGTAGTAAGTTTAACCTTGTTTTGATTGTTAATGTTCATATTATGTGTTTTTATGAGCAAGTTGTACATTGATGGGTAAAATATGGTTTTGAAACATAAAGATAATGTATCTTACAAGAATAAAAATGGAAGAATAATAATATGGATAAAACTTGGATTTGATAATTAATAATGTGATATTTTAAGAACATATAGAAATGTGTACATACACTTTAGTTGGGTGATGATTGGAACATGATTTGTGAAAAGGACTTGAATATGATAAAAGATGATTTTAATCATCATAAGATGACTAGTTAATGTCAAAAATATCTTAGAATGTGTTAGATGATCATGAATGAAAAAGTCACATGTTCAAAGTCTACTCACTTGGATGAGTGAAAATTTAATAGATTGGATAAAAACATGAAACCCACATGTTAATAGCATTAATAATGGAATAAAAGACTATTAAAAGTGAAATGGTGTAAAAATAACCAAACATGGAAAATATGATTCTTCAAAGTCCACTAATTTGGAAGGAAAATGCAAACCTTGAAAGATGAGATGAAAAATGCAACAAGTATAAGTTAAGGGACTAATATTGTAACTTAGAAAGTTGAGGGACTAAAATATGTATTTTAGAAACTTTGGTCCAAAAATGTGTTCACGGAAAGTTCGGTGTCAAAAACTTAAATAATAGTTTTTCCAAGTATAGTTTTGATAAACCTACTTATGTATATATTGAAAGAGGTATTTTTATAAAAATAGAAGTTTTATAAAAATAGGAGGCTAAGTTAACATAAGGATTTTATAAAAATAAAGGTTTTATAAAATATTAGTAAAGACTTGGGAAAACTTGTACAAAAATGGATACTTTTATATAAATGGGAATATAAAAGTATCGGAAACATTTTTGGGTTACAAGTTAACAAGTTGAACTAAAAATACAAAAGTATATTTTTCCAAGTAATATGTGTTCGGAATTGGAAGTACGAATAATATTTCCATAGAACGCATATTGAAAGAAAATGTGGAAAAAGCTAACTAACGGACTTAGTCACATGAACTAACGATAACGGATAAACGGACAAATGAGAATAGAATGCCATTGCGGCAAGATGAAAATATATATATATTAAGAAATAAAATATATATAACAAGGGTGAAACTTATGTAACACTTTCCTAAGTGTAGAAAGAATATTCGTGGGAGAGAACATAACGTAATGAATTAAAAACGCTAAACGACACATGGACTTAACGAGGAAAATTCACGCATTGGTATATGTACACATGCTCGTCTCGACGAAATTCTAGTATATCTATTTGAATGGGAAAGTAGATATGCGAGAAGGAAAACCGAGACGAGTAGGTGAAGTATATCTACGAACATGTGAATACCGACAAGATCCTAGTATATTTATTTAAATGGGAAAATAAATGTACGGCATGGTGAGTCGAGTCGGGCGTTAAGAATATATTACCGAACAACAAGACCTTAGCATACTTATTTGAATGGGAAAAAAAAATATGCGGCAAAGTGAGTCGGGTCGGGTAATAAGAAATCATATTATATCGAGCGAAACGATCCTAAGTATAATTATTTAAATGGGAAAATAATTATACGTTGGGTAGAATCGTGTCGAGAATAATAGTATACAAGTTACAAAGAGTATTGACAAGAATAATATATGACTTGTAAGAAAAAGGGTAATCCATCGCCAATGAACCTAGGATACGAGACTAATTAAACGGGAAGTTGGATAATACGTGGTCGGGGAGTTGGGTGTACAACTTGCCAAGACACATGCACTATAGGTGTAGTGACTTATACGTCTAGGACGTTTGTAGGTGCGAGACCGCAAAATTTGCTATTTTCTTCTTCGAGCCGAGCACAGTTTCAAGTGAGTCTCACGGCCCCATTTCTAAACTATTTAACGTTTTTACGGGGAAAGATATGTTGGGAATTGTTTGACGGGTTGGATACTTGAGTTGTGATCGCCACTCGGGGTTGAGACCTCTCTACTATAATCATTAATTCAGGAAAGTGAAACCGAAGGAATATTTGGATAGTACTATTGGTGCCTGACAAGGCCCACCCCTAATCGATAGCGTCGATTTTGCATTGGCGTATGCCTGGGGTGCACGTATTCTGAAATCAAGTCGTAGGAATACCGAGTAACGACTTGGAGCGGGGCATTATGATTTGTCTTGGTTTGGTTATAGGCTCAAGTAGAATTGTAGGAACTTGCAACTCCTATAAATTGTCATAACAAGGAAATTCCCATGAGATAAAGTTTTACTAAACTAAAACCTGTGAACTCACCAATATTTATATATTAACAAATTTTTAAACATATCTTTCAGGTAATTGACAGATGAAGGACAACATGGCAAGCAGGGTCGGGGGAATCTCTAAACTGGGCGTTGGATGTTTTGAAGAGGTCTCGTCTCTCTATCCCAAGGAAATCGGGATATAGTTGAGGAGCCTCCTTATTTGTCTTAAAAACAATTTTCAATTATGTATGAATAATTAACATGATTTTCGACGCTTGAATAAACGACCCGTTTCTTTAATTACTTGTGATTTGCATTAATCTTGGCTTAATCCTCTTGAACCGTCGCGCCACGTGTTTCCGCCATAGGCGTGGTGTGACAGTCAAATAGTAACAAGAACATAAAAGTAGAACGATAACACATAATGTCAAACGATAGCACAAACATAAAAAGTAGAACAATAACACATAATGTCGAACGATAGCACAAACATAAAAAGTAGAACAATAACACATAGTATCGAACGATAAGATATAATGTAAAATGACAAATCATTCTTTCACAAGTGCCTTAAGGACTTCCATCTTTGCTTCATGAGTCTTTGGATACATAAAAGCCACACGATGTTGCTTTTTAATGAAAACAAGCAATGCTTGTGTATACTCTTTGGAGCCTTCTTCATAACTGGGAAAAGTGTTGACAATGTCCATACAATCTTCAATTGTTGGAGATAGAGTAGTTGGTGGAAAAGTTTCTGTGCTTTTTGTTGATAAGGCATCTAAACAACATCTAGCTTTTCCTCAAAAGATGAAGTTTTACTCTTGGGTGCACGTTTGTTGGCAACATTCTTCTTCCTTTTACTCGAACTGCTTCCAACATAAGTAGGAAACAAAGTCTCATCATCACTGTCTCCTTTTCCCTCTATATTTTCTTCACGTTGAACATTGCTCAGATTGCTATCGTTTATGAGTTGTAATGGAGTCATAGCATTATCTCCTGTGGCAACCGAATCCCGAAACAAAGGAGCATAATGCGTCTCAAATATCTCCAAATTTGCACCCTTAAATTTGGCAAAGTCTTTATCTACCTACAAGATAAACGGATTAATTAATTTCACAATGCAATCATAATTAACATTTATTCATGATAATAGGAGAACTTACCTTTATTTTCTCCTCCCACCACTCAGGCGATGCATCGATTAAGCCTCTACTCCCACTGATCCCAGTTTCAAGTCTCATCAAGCGGTCATAAAGCTTCCAATCTTTTTTCAAGCAATCCCATTTGTTTTTTAATTGTTTTTGGGAGAGGGTTTTGCCTGTTTTTTATATCATGGTTTTTTCTATATTCGCCCACCCAACCTTAGTAAAGTGGGTACCGGGTCTATTCCCTTCGTTTGATTCATGCAAGCATGCATTAAGAAAGTACATGAACGTGGTATTATCCCACACAAATTTTTCTTTGGACTTTTTAGATAAGGTTTCACAATCAACAACATTTGTGCACTTTTCATCCATTAACTGATACATGCCAACATATCAAAAACAAATTAAGATTAAGCATCAACTTTTTTATATATCCAACTGACAATTTATTCGGATAAAGCTTTCTTAAAAATAATATAGATCATCCCTCCTTAAAAACCACAGAACTAAGCCGAATATAACATCATTTTTTATATATCCAACTGACAATTTATTTACTTTTTTATCCACCAAAATACTATGAATTCAAAACTATGATATGATTATAACACTTAAGCTTTCAAAAAAAAAAAAAAAAATTAGTAATAATTGATAAGCTTTGAAAAGAATACATTTTTATAGTTAAGTGATCAAAAGGGTTTTTTAAGTGATTAAAGCATCATAATTATTCTACTCACTTCTTAAGCATCATAATTAACAGATCTCAAACGATGCATATTAAAAAAAAAAAAAAAACAGAACTCAAGACAAAGGGGAAAGTGTGGACTTACTGATGAGATCGACGGCATGTTACAGATGAACGGCGACACTGGTTAGGGACGACGATGCTGGACAGATGAGGGAGGAGAATGGTAGGGAAATGAGGGAGGAGAATGGTAGTGCGGTGAGGTTTGAGATCTAAACAATAATAGTGAGGGTATGTGGGTAAATCTTCCCCAATAAGTCATAAGTTGTTTTGAAAAGTCACAAATTATTACTTTTGCAAAACAACTTATCCAAGGCTAATGGAAAAGTTAAAACAATAAGTTCTTTTGCTTTCCCAAACACTTTTCTTCAACTTATTAACTTATTGGATAAGTTATAAGTCAAAAGGAGGTGCAAAAATGGAGAGCCAAACGCCCTCTAAATAAACAAACAAACGTTGCCCTAGTTTTATCAATGTTTTAAAAACCGGTTTTTAAATCATACCGGATTTGGCTTACAAATGGTTCAACCGGTTGAATCGGGTGGTTCAACCGGATTGATTTGTTAACTCTACGAATCCATAAATTACAACATGAACTCAAAATATAATCTAAAAGTGAATGATTACATATTAAAAGATAATCCAAAAGTTATTCCATATAACAAAAATCATCCAAAAGTATTCAATTTTTTAACAATGTTCTTTTAAATGAAAGTGTAGGCGATGTATAAGCCATTGGAGTATTGAATACATCAAGTTCAAAATTGCTTAAAAGATGAAATTCCCTATCATCGCCTTCCTAAAAAATTAGAGCATAACTATTTTCATCTCCTATATTATTACATAAGATGTTTTAGTAGAAATAACAATCATAATATACTTAAATTACCAAAGATAAGTAACATATATAGCAAGTAACAGTGTGTTTGAGGAGCCGGTTCGTGCTCTTCCTCACCAAACATGTTATCTATATCATTATTATGAAGTTCTCCTTCTTGCTTTTCTTGAACCACAAACAAATCAATAGTTCAAAACCCAAAAATTACCTTGTGCCGGTATCGGTATAAAGGTTCAAACCGGTATGCCGTATTTTACCGGCGGTACGAACTTGATACCGTTTCGCCTTTATACCGGGGTGTTTCATACCGGGCTACCATCCGAAAAACGGTATTACCGGTATAACCGGCCGGTACGTACCGGTTTTTAAAACATTGAGTTTTATTTAGGGGTGTTTGGGATTGAGTTTCAAAACTTATTAACTTATTGGTTTTCTCAAGAAGGCAATAAGCTTGTTTGTGTAACTCAAAAGCGTTTTCTGTTTTGACTTTTGGTTTTTAAGGGTGGAAAAGTTGTTTTTGAGAAGTTAGAAATCCTGAGTTTTGGCTTTTGGAAAAAAATTACAAATCTACCACCCATACAACCAATATTCATAATAAGTTAAGCGAAACACTTGAAAAAAAGACAATCTCTTGACTTTTTGACGTTTCTCATTCCAAAAGCTAATCCAAACACTTTTTTTTTTTTTAAAAAAAAACCCCTTTTTAAAAATTCATAAGCCAAAAAACACTTCTGACCAAAAGCATTTTTGCATTTCCTAACTCAATCCCAAAGTGTTTTATCAACCATTCAAACATCTTAATGATTCAGCACTTTATCAACCAAACAACTCCTTAGTTTTATTTAGTGACACATTCCAAATCTTACTATCTAGTTTTTTCTATCACCTCAGGTTCCTCTTGTAACAACCCGACCAGGTAGGGCCTGGACGAAATGACAGATTGGTGCCAGACTTGCACAACGGAAGCAACGACGACTAATATTTAATATTTGTACAAGTTTTAGTCGCAAAATAATACAAATACAATCTAAAATATAACCAATTCTAATGCGAAGACGAAGCGCGGCGGTCGTCAAAGCAGTGTAGTCCCTAAGTCGATCCAATCTCTATCCTGTGTATCTCTAATCCGCATCTAGCTATCATATACCTTGCATTGCCATCCAATCATCTGCAGTACCTGAACACATGCTTAAAAGAGTTTGGGTCAGCAAATTATGTCGGTGAGTCCGTGTAAGTAGTTCAATGTATCCAAAAACAGTTTATTATTTCGAAAACAAGTTCAACACATAGTTATGGTTATGGTGTAACAATTATATAAGCTGGCCACTCAACCCTTGGCACCTAGCGTCATGCCTAACCATGCCTAGATGTAACAACAAAGTCTATGCCCATTACTGTCATAGCTTTCCAACCTATGTCCTTGTGATACCCCACATTTTCAGGTTAACACTTTTACTGAACTCTAGTTAACTTACATATTCATACGTGGTTAAATACTTAACTAGGGTTAGTTAAGGAGGCCTAATATATGTTAGATGATATTAACATATGTTATAATTAGGAAAATCCTTGTTTTGACACACACACACACACACACACGAGTCCTGTATCCCGAACGTTGGTGATTTGTCCGGCATATATAATAATATGTACAATTGAATTATGATGAACGTGAAGTTACATGTTTATATGGATTACATGTTTATGTGAATTACTGCTTAACTGAAAGTTAATATGTAAACCATGCAAATTACGTGCACCTTATGATTAATATGTTATGAGATGATAAAAACAATGGTTTTTATGCAAGATAGGGTGGTTAATATTATTGGGTCCAGTATTGGGCTAAAACATGATTAACGGGTTCGATTAGTGGGCTAAAAGGGCCCTAAAACCTAATTGCTTGGGCAACAAGCCAAGCTTTCTTATAAATAGGAAACAAAAAAAAAAAAAAAATTAAAACCCTAATCCCCTACCCTTTTGCGCCGCAAACAAACCCCCCACCCCTCTCTCTCTCAATCTTCAACAAACATCAATCTTGATCATCTCTTCAAGCTAGTTGGGTGTAATCTCTAGACTTTGAGGACTTTTGCATTAAAAGGGAGTCGGTAGCTCATTACTGTTTGAGGAATTTGGATTATTCACGTGCAACCTAAGGTGAGTTTCACTACTTTTTCTCAAAAACATGCGTCTTAGGGTGAGACAACTTTGATAAACGTTTTCTAGTCCGGTTTGGGACTACCTGAACATTGACTCTTTCGGAGAGTCCGTTATGAATCCTTGGGGAGGATTGCGCTTGATCAGTTTAAAACTTATTGGTCCTTTGTGAACTAAACACTCTATCACTTGAAAAGTCCTTGCACATTATTGGGTTAATCGCTGGGAGCGAACGGGGTATTAGTTGATAGCGCTATTAGGTTGTGCAGCAACCTCATGTTTGCGATGCTTGGGTCACGGGCATGAACTTCTGACCACATTTGAGAACTGGTGTTGATAGACACTAGTTATTGAGGCAAATTATTATATTACTGAAGGTGTCCCAATAATACTGTTTAGTTGCAATGAGTGTGTTAGCTACCCCTGACACGCTTAAACTGATAACACTTGAACATTTTGGTCTGGAGGACCTACGCTTTTACTTGGTTACGTGGTTTTGGAAACCAGCACATTTACTTACTTGTTTTCTTCACTTAGTGAACTCACCAACATTGTTTGTTGACCCACGATATACATGCTTTTGCAGGTAGTTAGCTTCCGGTGCCACGATTAGAAAGCACTGCACACTTCACTGCATTTGGGGTCTTGGGCATACACCTAAATTATATATCATGCTTTTATGTTTTCTTTCATATGGTTTTATCTTGGGCGCGTTGTTTTGCGCATGGTTTTAAAAAAAAAAGTTTAAACTTGGTTTACGCTTCCGCAGCTTAACTAAACTTGGTTTTTGAAAACGAACTAAATGGTTTGGGCATTTAGAGTTCGTTCATATGACTTATGGCTATGAGATCCTGGTATGTCATGCGCCTCGCGGTATAAACCCCGCAGTGGAAATTTGAGGGTGTGACATATTGGTATCAGACCCATTGGTTAAAGTGAACTAGGACTGCATGTTGAGTCTAGTCTATAATCATCATAGCATAAGTACACTCACAACTTAAGTGCACAACTAGCTTTTAGCTACATATATCTACAACATATGATTTCGGGAGATATGTTATCTTCTAGTTCTAGACCTAATTATGAACACGTCAATGGTGGGAACCCAGAGTTACACGAGGTGGCGCATTACTGGGAGTATTATCCTAACAAACCTCGTGGATGAGGAAACAACAATTGTACATGGGAGAAAGCCGTTGCGAGCGTTGTGGCGCACGTACACAGGAAAACTGCACGATGCGCATGACGTGATACCATTAAACCGAATCAAATTCAAATACTGAGACTTATCCTTTTTCACTGAGCAAGGAAACAATTAGTTTCTGTTCCTTGTTATTTGACCTTTCTTACTCTCATTTGAAACCCAGACGAGACTGGGTTACTCATATAGAAGTTTATCCTTACTCTAATACATTTACGCCCTGTACGAGTAAGCGATACATGACATACGTGTCCATGTTCCTCGTGAGTATATAGTAGATTCAAGGGAACACATTAGATCGGGGCTTGTTACACACACTCTTGGGGAGTTATGTAAGGCCTGCGATGCAGTGCAATATCTCAAAGGAAGACGAAACCTACCAGAGACCGATAGTCACGATTGGAGGAACGAGTGGTGCTGTTGATCACTGAATTGAATTACACAGGACCAGAGAAGGAGACTGTACGTGAAAAGAACCATATAACACTGACACCGCGAAAGAGGAAGAAGAAGGGATGGAAGGGGAACCTGAGTAGGGCGAGCACATGTAAAGTGAGGATGAGGGCTCTACTATCTAGACAGAGCGTGGCGACGATTGGCTCTTACCTTTTCTTACCTGTCTTTTCTTTCCTTTCCCTTTGTTAACTTAGATAAGACTGAGTTCTTATGATGAATGATAGGGTGGTTGAGGCCCTCGCATCTTTCCAAGCTAGTAAAGATCCATTTTGCTAAATCATTCTTCCACATTTGAACTTTCTTATTCCTTGAACGCACATGCCACAACAACAACTTGCCATCGTATTTTCAAGGCTTTTATTGGTTGTAAACCTCGATAACTCCAACAAAACTGAAGGAGACCGTCTGATTGCTTCGATAGTATAAGTCCTTGCCATGTGCATTTGCTCTAGGCAGGATGGGGTAATGTATACTACATGTATACTCGATGAGTTACAGATACTTGGATGGAGAACGTAACACCCTGTGATGAAATCTAGAAATTTGTTATATAAAGACGGTTGGGTCTGAGATCGGCGTCTACACTACCAAGCTACAGGAGATAGCTACTATATGCTCAAAATCTATTTAACCTACCTGATAAGCGGATCGAGCCTCATACCAAAAGGGTGGGTCCCTCAGATTCGTGGCATGGCCACTGCAGCTCACCTACCTAGGGTCTAACAAATCTTTCATCTGGCTCACAAACTCACTGACGAGGCTGTTGAGCATGGTACTTTTCCGAAGCATGGTGCTTCATCTTCTACTTTTGGTGATAGCAAGAGAACTTGGGATAGTGTGAGGTATAAGTCCTACAACAACAACAACTATGACAACAACAACAATGGAGTTCGTGGAAGAGCATTTGTGATCGGCTCTGGGGAAGCTAGGACTGATAACAATGTCGTGATGGGTACGTGTTCCTTGAACGACACTCTTGCTTCTATTTTATATGATACTGGTGCGGACTATAGTTTTGTGCCATCGAAACTTAGCAAACAATTAGGGATGGTTCCTACTCTTCTTGATACCCCGTACTCTATAGAATTGGCTGATGGGAAGCCTGTTGAGGTAACCCATATGCATCGTGACTGTAAGCTTGAGCTAGATGGGCAATTGTTTGCCATCGACCTTCTACCTATCACCCTAGGAAGTTTTGATCTCGTGGTTGGCATGGACTGGTTGTCCAAGCAACACGCAAAAATTCTCTGTCAGAAGAAGATTGTTCGTGTCCCCCTCCCAAGTGGAGAACTATTATCTATACAGGGTGATCGTGGTGGTGCCATGGTGGGCATCATCTCCTTTTTGAAAGCCCAGGAGTGTATTCATTCAGTAAAGAGGTGTGGATATTTGAGCCGCATCTGATCTCTGCGCTCCCACGTATATTCCGGTCCTAGACGGGAATTCCATCGTACCTTAACAATAGGTATAGTGCTTTGCCTGAGTTTCTTGACGCCCTGCTCAAGAATCTCTACTGGTTCTTCCACGAATCGCAGCTGGTCGTCCACCTGGATCTCCTCCAGTGGCACTACCAGTGTCGTATCCGATAGGCATTTCTTTAAGTTTGATACGTGGAATACGTTGTGCACTCCACTGAGTTCATCAGGCAAGTTTAACTTGTAAGCTACCGGGCCAATCCTTTCGACAATCTCGAACGGTCCAACGTATCGTGGGTTCAATTTTCCCCGTTTTCCAAAGCGTATCACCCCCTTCCAAGGTGACACCTTCAATAGAACCTTGTCCCCAACCTGGAACTCCAAAGGTTTCCTACGCTTATCAGCGTAACTTTTCTGTCGATCTCGAGCAGCAGCCATCCGGTTCCTGATTTGCACTATCTTCTAGAAGTTTCGTGCACGAGTTCGGGACCTGTTAGCTGGCTATCCCCAACTTCAGTCCACCAGATGGAAGACCTACACTTGCGTCCATAAAGTGCCTCAAAAGGCGCACACTGTATCGAAGTGTGGTAGTTGTTATACGAGAATTCAATCAAAGGCAAGCGCTTATCCCAACTGTTGCCAAAATCCACCACGCACACTCGTAGCAGATCTTCCAATGTTTGGATGGTACGTTCACTCTGTCCATCCGTCTGTGGGTGATAGGCTGTGCCCATATCTAAGCGAGTCCCCAAAGCGTTTTGGAGAGTAGTCCAAAAATGAGAAGTGAATCGCGCATCGCGATCAGATATAACAGAAGTAGGCACCCCATGCCTAGAGACTACCTCCTTGATGTAGAGATTAGCTAGTTTCTCCAGCGAGTCTGTTTCCTTTATTGCCAGAAAGTGTGCCGATTTGGTTAAACGATCCACGATAACCCAAATCATGTTATGGCCAGTTGGCGTTCTAGGAAGCTTTGTGATTAAATCCATAGAAATCCCGTCCCATTTCCACATAGGGATTTCTGGTTGCTGGAGTAGGCCTGAAGGTTTCTGATATTAAATCTTAACCTTCGCACAAGTCAAGCACTTACTAGCATAAGTGGCTATTACAGCTTTCATGTTTGGCCACCAGTAAAGAGTTTTAAGATCTTGGTACATTTTGTCCAAACCAGGATGTACCGAATATCGAGAGGTGTGAGCTTCATCGAGCACCAGTTGTCTGAGATCCCCAAAATGTGGTATCCAGACTCGATTCATGAAGTATTGAAGACCATCCGTCTTCAGTTCCAAGTGCTTATCAACACCATGTAAGGTTTCAAGCCCGATGTTTTCTTCTTTCAAAGCCTCGCCCTGGGCTTCACGTATCTTATTTGGAAGATTAGAATGTATAGTGAGTTGTAAAGCTCGCACCCGTTTAGGTTTCGTTTCCTTACGACTGAGGACATCAGCTACTACGTTAGCTTTCCCTGGATGATACTTGATGGCACAGTCATAATCATTCAGAAGCTCGACCCATCGATCTTGTCGCATGTTCAACTCTTTTTGATCGAATATGTGTTGGAAGCTCTTGTGGTTAGTGAAGATCGTACACTTCGTCCCATAGAGATAATGTCTCCAGATCTTTAGAGCAAAAACCACTGCTCCCAGTTCCAAGTCATGGGTGGTGTAATTCTTCTCATGAACCTTCAATTGACGTGAAGCATACACGGTCACCTTTTCACGCTGCATCAGCACACACCCTAACCCTTGGATGGACGCATCACAGTACACCACGAAGTCCTCTGCACCCTCAGATAGTGATAGTATAGGTGCACTTCAAAGCTTTGTCTTCAATAATTGAAAAGCAGACTCTTGGGCATCTCCCCACTTGTAAGTAATCCCCTTCTATGTTAAAGCAGTGAGGGGTTGAGCGATCTTAGAGAATCCCTCAATGAATCTACGATAATATCCCGCAAGACCAAGAAACTGGCGCACCTCTGTAGAAGTCTTAGGAGCCTCCCAATTTTTAATAGCATCAATCTTGGCGGGATCGACATGTATTCTTGCCTCGTTAACCACATGTCCTAGTAACTGGACTTCACGAATCCAGAAGTCACATTAGAGAATTTCGCATATAGCTGCTCATTTCTCAAGAGTTCCGAGATCAGTTGCATATGTTTCTCATGCTCTTGGAGTAAATCAGTATGTCATCTATGAACACTATGATGAATTTGTCCAAATAAGGCTTGCACACGCGGTTCATTAGATCCATGAACACAGCCGGTGCATTGGTTAGCCCAAATGGCATCACCAGAAACTCATAATGCCCATAATGAGTTTGAAAGGCTGTCTTCGCCACATCCTCCTCTCGGACTCTCAGTTGATGCTATCCTGACCTCAAGTCAAATTTTGAATAGAAACTTGACCCTTGTAGCTGGTCGAACAAATCATCAATACAAGGCAAAAGGGTAGGGGCTCTTAACCGTCACTTTGTTCAGCTCCCGATAATCAATACACATGCGGAAACTCCCATCTTTCTTCTTAACAAACAGAACTGGGGCTCCCAATGCTGAAAAACTAGGTCTAATGAAACCCCTATCCAATAGCTCTTGGAGTTGGGTAGATAGCTCTTGAAGTTCGCCTGGTGCTAGGCGGTATGGTGCGCGTGCAACTAGAGCTGCTCCAGGTGCAAGATCAATTTGAAACTCCACTTGACGAATAGGTGGAAGTCCAGGTAGTTCCTCTGGGAAAACATCTGGGAATTCTCGGACTACTGGGATGTCCTCAATCTTTGTTTCAGTTTCAACTCGAGTGTCAGATATGTTAGCCATAGAGATCAGGTTTCAGAGAAGAGGAGCTCCGGCCAACACCTTCGGCGGAGCCACGGCGGCAGAATTCCAGCCACACCCCTTCCTTTCGATTGTACTTTCTTAACAAACTCACACCCACAACCACGCCGAGCAGGAGAGTAAATCGAAGGAGAAAGAGGAGAACCGGCCTGGTCTTTGACCGGCCGGAACCATCAGATGGCCGCGGTGAACAAGGTTCTAATTGGGTTAGGTCTGCTCAAGAAGGAGGAAGACGGCTGACTTGCGCAGTTGACGGCGGTACCGGTTATGATAGTGCCTATTTCAAGGGTGGCACTAGTGGTTCCGATAAGGGGTTCAGGCTGTTAGAAATCGGTACCAAAGACACACACGAATTAAGCCAAAACTTGTTTCTTATTATTTGATTGTGATTGAATATTTTGATACTTGACTTACAAAATCATCCATCTATTTATAAGCCTACAATCCTTGGAGAACAAGGAAACAGCCTTGGAGAACAAGGAAACTAGCCTTCATTCTTTGTCCACCAAGGAACTTTAATAATCTAGAAACTTCTTTTGACTTAAACTAGGAAATCTATCTCTAAAACCTAGTTTACAAGATTGACAACTAAGTCCTTCTAGTTACCAAACCTTGCATTACAAGATTAATTTATCATTCACCCCCCTAATCTTGTAACACCAACGAGTCCTTTCATCTCATTGAACTTCAAACGTGGCAACGCTTTAGTAAGAATATCGGCCCTTTGTAAATTCCCACTTATGTGCTCCACTTGAATTTGTTCTCGCCCAATACATTCTCTTATGAAGTGGTATCGGGTATGAATATGCCTGCTCTTACCAAAGAACACCGGGTTCTTCATCAATTCTATCGCGGATGAATTATCAACTTTCAGAGTCACCTTTTTCTCCTTTTCACCCGTCACTTATGATATAAAACCTATAAGCCATAATGCTTGACAAGCTGCTTCCGTTGCTACCATGAACTCTGCTTCACAAGACGATAATGCAACCGTCCCTTGTTTCTGAGAAACCCAAGTTGTCGGCGCATCATTATAATAAAACACTACTCCTGTTGTGCTTCTACCATCGTCTATATCCATCGCATAGCTGCTATCGCTGAAACCAAGCAACACTCGGCTTCCACCCTTCCGATACATAATGCCGAGATCAATGCTTCCTTTCACGTACCTCAACACTTGTTTTACAGCTTACGCATGAGTTTTAGTAGGCCTCTGCATAAAGCGGCTCATATATCCGACCGAAAAACTGAGATCCGGTCGTGTGTGAGTCAAGTATCTTAGACTCCCAACCAGTCGTCTATACTCGGTAGGGCTGACCTCCGCGCCTTCATCATTCTTTGATAACTTCAGACCTGGATCAAGTGGAAATTGAGTCGCATTGCTCTCCCACATTCCAAATTGTTTTAGAATTTTGGTCGCATATCCTTTTGCTACCAGGAGGGCCCTGTATTTCGAAATCTTTCCTTGCGCATCCTTCTTTACCTTGAACACCCACTTTACCCCGATGGGTTTAATCTTCGGTGGCGGCTCTACCAGCTTCCAAGTATTGTTCTTCTCAATTGAACTTATTTATTCCTCCATAGCTTTCATCCAATGCTTCTCTTTTATCGCTTCTTGAAAAACAATTGGTTCATCGTCAATAGAGGATAGTAACAATTGATCATCTCCATTCAATTGATGTGTTAATCTTGGTATTTCTTCGACCTCAAAATCTGCAAATTTCTTCGGAATGGTTGAGGTTCGATTTGACCTTCTTAGCTGAGAAACCTCTGCGGACTGCGCGTTCAGATCCGCGCGTGATGCGCGAGATCCTCCTTCTCCGTTTGCCTGTGCTGACGTTGCGCCCTCGTCAAACATTCTTGCCGCAAAATCACCTGTGTGCGCAAAGTTGTCTGTATGCGCGAAGTTTTCCGCGTGCGCGTTATCGCCTGTAGGTTGCGTAGATGCTTCAGACTCGTGCACGTCTTCTTCCGTGGGCTGCGCTGGCGCTTCGGACTCAATGACAAAGTTTGTCCGTGTGCTCTCTTCGGTATTAGTGCGGGACATGTAACCCTTCCGATCATGCTCTTCCGTCTCTTTGAACTTTACGTCCCCGTCTCGAACTATGTGTACCCGTCCATTGCTCGGGTCAAACATCTGATGCGTATTCTCTCCCATTTTCGGTTGAGAACCCATGTACACCATTAGAAAGCCTCTATCATCCAATTTCTTTTGTCCTGGTGTTAAGATTTTAACAAACCCTACACACTCGAACACTTTAATATATGAAAGATCTGGTTTCCTTCCCTTGAGCTTTTCATAGGGCGTTAAGTCTTGCAATGCCTTCGTTGGAAAGCGATTCAACAAATAAACTGAGTGCATGATTGCTTCTCCCCAAAAGACTTTTGGTACGGACATGGCCTTTAGGATGCTTCGAGTAGTACCGATTATTATGCGATTTCGTCTTTCAACTACCTCGTTTTGTTGAGGGGTATAGGGAGCCGTGTATTGCCTTGCAATTCCCCTTTCCTTACAGAAATCTCCTAGTACATGAGATGTGAACTCTCCTCCATTATCGGTTCTCAAGGTTTTTAGGCTTGTCCCAAGTTTCCTCTCCACTCCTTTGATGAACTCGATTAGAATTCCAGGAACTTGGTCTTTGGTTTTCACCATGTAAGCCCACATAAACCTGCTGTAATCATCTACAATCAGTAGCATGTACCGGTTTCCTGCTTGAGTCATTGGTGAGATGGCTCCGCATAGATCGGCATAGAGTAGCTCAAGCGGCTTTGACGCGTGATATTTGACTTCCTTTGGAAAAGCTCCCCTTGTTTGCTTTCCTATCACACATGCGTCACATATTGCGGATGGTCTCTTGATGAATGGTAGCCCAATCGAGATTCTTGATAGCATCCTCAGCGCATCAAAATTAAGATGACCGAGTCTGGCGTGCCAAAGCCAACACTCGTCATGCATGTTAGCATGTAAACATACTGGCACAACAACTTTTAGGTTAATCTTATAAACACGATTGGTTGAACGAGGTACCTTCATTAGAACCAATCCATTTGGTTCAAACATCCACAATACGCCATGCTCGATCGTTATTTTGTGTCCTGACTCGTCCATTTGCCCAACACTGATTATGTTATTCTTCAGCGAAGGTATGTAGTAAACATCCTTCAAGATCTGCTGCTTACCCGACTTGCCTTCTAGGATAATTGTGTCGCGGCCTCTGATCTCCACGCATGAACCATCTCCGAACCGAACCTTACCTTTTATCCGGTTGTCTAAACTCGAAAACCAATCCTTGTTTCCCGTCATATGATTGCTCGCCCCGTTATCGAGAAACCAAGTGTTGTTTTCTCGCGGACTCTCATCATACTTCTTCAAGTCAACTCGGTCTTCATTCAAGTACACTCCTTCATGGGTTGCCATATAGAGCACCGGTCTGTCTTCAAGGGTGAGGTTATTCTCTTCGGTTTTGTTTCGGGTGGGGCAATCGCTTGAAAAGTGGCCCAACTCATCACATCGGAAACACTTAAGTTTCGAACGATCCTTTGTTGTCTTCTTAGTGGTTTCCTTCTCCCTTACGTGACCCGAACCTCTACCTCGACCTCTTCCTTTATCCCTTTGTGAAGATGAACCTTCGGCTGACGCTCCTCTTCCGCGGCCGAAGCTCTTTCCTTGCTTCTTCTTGGCCTCCCACTCCTTGTAAGTAAGAAGAAGATGTTCATGCTTCGTGGTTTGATTATCATCGGACCCTATCCTCTCTTCGTAGGCCTTAAGACGTCCAACCACGTCATCAAACATGACTGTTTTAAGATCAATCACCTGCTCAAGTGACGCGACCATGTGAATAAACTTCTTCGGCAATCCGTTTAAGAACCTCTTGACAACCTTCGATTCTTCTATTCTTTCTCCGAGTGTTGATGCTTTAGAGGCGATACTTGCAATTTTGCATGAGAATTCGTCCACCGAACTGGTCTCTTTCATCTTTAGGTTTTCGAATTCGGACATCAAGGTTTGAAGCCGCGCCTCCTTCACCCGCTTGGCTCCTTGGTGTCGGTTTTTAATTGCTTCCCACATCTCCTTGGCCGTAGTCAGGTTTCCGATCTGGAGCACCAAATCTTCGGGTATTCCTTGGAATAGAAGTGCTATTGCAATGTTGTTTTTCTTCGCGTTAGCAGCTGTCCCCGGTTCTATCATCTCCCAAACACTGTGAACGTTCAGGATTACCTTCATCTTCATCGCCCAAACCGTATAGTTCACCGGAGTTAACAGTGGGATTTGGAGAGATGTCGTGTTGTGGTCTTTGGCTGTAATGATCTGTCTATTAGCATCGTCTCCCATTGTAAACGATTTATGCACGACACGTCTTCTTCTGCCGTTGCCTGCTTCCGATCAGACTAAACCCGTCGCTAAGATCCTTCCGATCGCAAATCACTTTTGGCAATCGGTTCTTGTCTTGCCGGACTTGCTGATCATTATCGAACGTATTGTTACCCAACCCTGAGCTCTGATACCAATTGTTAGAAATCGGTACCAAAGACACACACGAATTAAGCCAAAGCTTGTTTCTTATTATTTGATTGTGATTGAATAGTTTGATACTTCACTTACAAAATCATCCATCTATTTATAAGCCTACAATCCTTGGAGAACAAGGAAACTAGCCTTTATTCTTTGTCCACCAAGGAACTATAATAATCTAGAAACTTCTTTTGACTTAAACTAGGAAATCTATCTCTAAAACCTAGTTAACAAGATTGACAACTAAGTCTTTCTAGTTACCAAACCTTGCATTACAAGATTAATTTATAACAGGCATGGGTTAAGGTAACAATTATTATGGTCTAATCTTTAATGGTTTAGATGTTAGGTAGTAGATGTTGATGTTATTGTTAAATAAGATGTTTAGAATGGACTTCGTGGCATACGAAGATGATGATTATGGGGCTCTTGATGATATTTAGTGAGGCAAGATTGAATAACAAAATAAATAAGGATGCTACTATGGTATGGATGTAAGTAACTATTAAAGAAAAGGAATATGTGATGGATACGGTGGTGGTTACTATCATTATTAAGGAAGTACAATAATGTTTAAGAAAGTAGAAGGGTGGATTGAAAGGTGTAATCAGGTGTTGACACTTTGATTACTGTTATAAGAAGGAAAAGTATTTCAGGATGGTTATATGGCTTATATACAAATTGAATTAGTATAACTTTGGACTCATAGACAAATAACATAACTGTTAACGTTACCCCATCTATGTATAAAGACTTGGACATATGGATGATTGACTATAAATATATGTTGAGGATGTTTAGGATTTTAAACGGCAAGTGAGACATGTGAATATATAATATATGGACTATGAATAATATTATTTGCTGAAAACATTACTAGTAGTAAATACTATTAGCATCTAGTACCCGGAATTATTTTTGGTCATAATATCGAATCTCTTACAATTTGTTTCTCATGGGCTCTCGCCGGAAACCTATTCCGGTGGAGATCACGGCCAGATTAACAAAATTTTACGTTACAAATCTCCCTGACAGATGTAGTGGGGCGGATTTGGCAAAAGAGGTAAGGAATTTTGGGTCCATCTTTGATATCTATGTGGCTAGGCAAAGAGATAAGGAAGGAAGAAGGTTTGCATTCGTATCTTTGTTGGACGTTAAGGATCGTTGAGAGATGGTGAAGGTGTTATCAGCCATTCGATTGGGTGACTACAAACTGAAGGTGAATGTGGCTCGTTTTGTGCTGGAGGAAGGGGAAGTGAATGAACGAAGATCGTTTGTTCCACCGAAGAAGGGTGGTCAGCCCTCAACTGTTGCAGGTTCCAAGGAAAATGGGTCCAAGAATGCTTTTGTATCCAATACCATGTCTTTTAAGGAAGCCTTTACAGGGGAAGCCGTAGGGAAAACGATTGAGATCGAAGACTCGGTAAGTGCTTTTGAGAACTTAAAAGGGAGATCGTTAGTTGTCAAACTAACCTCGCTGGACGTTCTTAAGAGTATTTACTCGATTCTTTTGGAGATGAGATTGGGGGAAGGGGTGGTTCGGTGTATGGGGGGATTGGTGGTTCTGATTGTTTTTAGATCCAAGGATCATGCTTTGATGGCGTTGGACGAGATACTTGGAAGGCCTGAAGTTTTCAGTTCGGGGGCGGTTTGGGAAGGCCAGGAGATACCTTTTGAACGTGTTGCATGGCTGAAAGTGATGGGTATTCCGTTGGATTTGTTAGCTGATACAGTACTTGGTAACATTGGGAGTTTCTTTGGCTCGGTGGTCAAGAAACCAGACTTGGATTGGTTGGAGCTAGATTCCTCGTTTCAGTACATTGGGGTCGTAGTTAGCCAGGGTGCTCGGATTAAAGATGTGTTGTTTCTGAAGTGGCGGGGGAAAACGTATAAAATTTGGGTGGAGGAAGTGGAGAAGGAGTGGATTACGGACTTCGTTGATGAGGTTCCTAGTGCTCCGGGACGTAAAACCGTGGAGACGGAGGAAGAGGGCGTTCCGGTGGCGGAGACGGTGCCTGAGCCGGAGGAGTCTCCTATTTTGGAAAGGGATGAAAATATGGAAGGAAGTTATGATGATTGTAATTCTCCTATTTATGAGGAAGCGAAATTAGTGGGAAACGATTTGAATTTTGATTCTGTTGACCCTGGAAATTCGGTCAACATACTCAAGAGAAAGAAATTTGTTAAAAAGAATTTAGGTGTGGGCTTTAACTCAGGGGGTAACTACAGCAGCAGTAACGATCGACCCACTAAGGGGCCCAAGAATTGTGAACTATCTCCTGATGATCCTTTTAATTTAAACCCATTCATCTTGGGCCTTGATTGTAATGTTGTTAAGACTAGGGACCATGATCCGGTCCAGACTTCTAATTCTTTTCAGGTGTTGATTGACGACGAGAACGAGGAGACGATACAACAGCCTGTCCAAGATAAACCTGCTGAGGATGATGAAGCATCGCTTGCCGAGGATCCGAAAGAACAAGAAAAAGAGATTACAATTGAATTTGGGAACCGACTTGGAGTTGATTTACAGAATTTCGGAAGTTTGGTATCAAAAACATTGACGAAGAAGGGTTTCAATCAAGTAAGAAATGAATTTCTTGTCCTCGAATATCAGGGGGTAGGGGCGATGGGTAAAGCCTCTTGGATCAAAGGATTGGTTTCTAAGTTTAAGGTTGATTTTTTGGGTATTCAAGAATCTATGTTAGTCGATTCCGATAGTTTTGACTTGTCTGTGGTTTGGGGGAATGGAAATTTTGAGTATGATGCCGTGGGAGCCAGGGGTAAATCAGGAGGTTTGATCAGTATATGGAATCCGAGGAGGTTTAAGAAAATAAAAACCACTTCGGATCAAAATTTCATTATGACTACTGGTAACTTGGCTGAAGATGGTACTTTGATTCATGTGGTTAACGTATACGCCCCGCAGAGAGTGGGGGAAAAAACGATCTTTGTGGGAGCGTCTTTTGGCGTTAATGCGAGGTATGGAAGGGATGTGGATTTTTATTGGGGATTTTAACTCGGTTAGATGGGATTGTGAGAGAAAAAATTCTAAATTCAATAATTGCGCTGCTCGGGATTTTAATTCTTTCATTGATGAAGCATGCTTACAAGAATTTAAAATGCAGGGTAGTAGGTTCACTTTTTTGACAGGTACGGGGAAGTCCGCTAAAATGAGTAAAATCGATAGAATGCTTGTTTGTCAGAACTTTTTTAATAGGTGGAATGGAGCTTGTCTTAGAGCGTTACCAAGAGAATTATCTGATCATTGTCCCATTTTGTTAACGATTTGTGATTCTAATTTTGGCGCCAAACCGTTCAAGTGGTTTAATTCGTGGCTTGATCGAGATGGGTGCGAAGATATTGTCAAGGAGGCTTGGTCGAATGCTCGTTTTGAGGGCCCGGCAGATTTGGTGATCTTTAATAAGTTATCAGCGGTAAAGATGGCGCTTAAAAAATGGTGGGTTTCGGTTAAAGCTAAAGAAGAGGCAGACCTGGAGAATCTCAGGAATGACATCAGACGTTTAGAGTTGGATATGGAGAACCGGGATTTAGAGGAGGAGGAGTTGTGGGTGTGGGAGGAAAGTAAGAAAGAGGTGGATAGATTATTGTTTTTGAAGAATAAGGATTTGAAGCAGAAATCTAGGGTGAATTGGGCGTGTGTGGGAGATGAAAATTCTGCTTACTTTCACCGATGCATTAACGGCAGGAAAGCGGCTAATAACATCCCTGGGGTTATGGTAAACGGGGATTGGATTACTAAACCTCGTTAGTCAAACGGGAAGTCCTTCGGTTCTTTAGAGGGCTCTTTAGTGATACTAATCCTAGAAGACCATTGTTTTTGTGTGACAATTTTAAACAGGTTCCAGCAGAAAAGAAAGATGAGTTAGTTGCGCGTTTTTCCAGGGAGGAGATTAAAGAAGCGATTACAGATTGTGGGTCTGAGAAGGCCCCGGGTCCAGACGGGTTTAATTTCTTCTTTATCAAACATTTTTGGTCGCTGCTGGAAGACGATTTCGTGAGGTTATTTGAAGAGTTTTATGATACCGGTATGATCAACAGAGACTGCAGCTTATCTTTCATTACTTTGATCGCTAAAAATAACACTCCTTTGGGTTTGAAAGACTATCGCCCTATAAACCTTGTGGGGGTAATCAGTAAAGTGATTTCGAAAGTGGTAGCGGCTAGAATTAAAAAGGTTATTGGGGATGTTATCTCAGACTCGCAATCCGCTTTTCTTAAAGATCGGTTCATATTGGATGGGCCCCTTGTCATAAACGAACTTATTGGCTGGCTTAAGAAAAATAGAAAGAAGGCGTATTTTTTGAAGATCGACTTTGAGAAGGCGTATGACAACGTAAATTGGGGTTTCCTTATGGATATTTTAAATCAAATGGGCTTTCCCGTTAGATGGTGTTTATGGGTCAGAGGGATTGTGCAGTCGGCCCGGTCGGCGGTGTTGGTAAATGGATCGCCTACGTTCGAGTTCGATTGTCAAAAAGGGCTTAGACAAGGCGATCCTTTATCTCCGTTTCTTTTTCTTATTGTTATGGAGGGTTTAGCGAAGTTAATGGATCGGGCTACGCGGTTGGGGGATATTGAAGGTATTGTAGTGAATAATGGGGGGCCGAAAATTACTCACATGTTGTATGCGGACGATGTTTTAATAATGGGATCTTGGTCTAGTGCAAACATTATGAATACTAATCGCCTGCTTCGAATTTTCCATTTGGTTTCTGGTTTGCGAATTAATGTTCATAAATCCCACATCTTTGGTTTGGGGTGAGCGCTTCTGATGTCAGTGAGATGGCCGAGATATTGGGGTGTATTGTTGGAGAGTTCCCGTTTAAATATCTTGGAGTCAAGATTGGAGCGAATATGAATCGTTCGTCTCATTGGGATTCGGTTATAGAGTCGGTTCGTGGGAGACTTCAGTCGTGGAAGGCTAAGATGTTATCTATAGGAGGGCGATTAACGTTGATTAAATCGGTGTTAGTGAGTCTTCCAGTTTATTATCTTTCTCTTTCCAAGGCTCCTAAGGAAGTTACGGACAATATAGAAGGTATGATGAGAAGATTCTTATGGTTTGGTAATAAAGTGGGTAAAGGCATCCATTGGGTGGCTTGGGATGTGGTAACGAGACCAAAGAAGCGTGGTGGCCTGGGTATTACAAAGCTGTCTGAAATGAATTTAGCGTTGATCGTTAAGTGGGCTTGGAGGTTTAAAACGAATCATGATAGCTTCTGGAGAAAGGTGATTATTGGTATTCATGGTGGCCGTCGTAAGTGGACTTTCTTGCCAGTTAATAAAGCGATTCCAGGGGCTTGGAAGGCGATTGTTAATGTTTTAGAAAAGGTTCGGATCAACGATAGGCACATTTATGAGTTCTTTTCTTGTCGGCTTGGGGACGGTAAGAGTATTTGCCTATGGAAGGATGTGTGGTATGGGGAAACTTGTTTGCAACACAGATGGCCTTCTCTATTTGCGTTAGATAGAGACAAACACTGTTCAGTGAGTAGCCGGCTGGTCATGGAAGGAACGCAGGTCAAAGTGGTCAACAATTGGGCGATGGGGGCTAATACAGTTGAAGGCATTTCTGAGACTCAAGATCTGTCGTTTATGCTGACCCAGATCAGATTGAAACAATGTAAGGACTCCTGGTTTTGGAATAATAAGCCAGCAATCGACTTTTCTGTGGCTGCGGTGAAAGCCGAGATATGGCAGACTTATGCAGGCTCGAGTACAAGGTTTCAATGGGTCAAGTGGGTGCCCATAAAGGTAAACGTGCTGGTATGGAGAATTGATAAAGGTAGAGTCCCTACGCGCCTTGAGTTGGTTAAAAGAAATATGGTTTTGCCTAGTTCGCTTTGTCCGATGTGCAATCTGGCTGACGAAGACATTAGTCATATTTTCTTTGAGTGTGGTTTCTCCTTTGGGGTTTGGTCTAGTATTTGGAATTGGTGCAAGTTTAGTGTTAACTCTTTTGCAAGTCTGGAAGATATTACACAGTGGCCGTCTATGCCTGCTTGTTCGAATAAAGGTAAGAAGATCGCTCGTGGGATTTTTCTTGTCGCTTTATGGGCGATTTGGAAAGAACGCAATAAGGTGGTTTTTCAGCGTAGTGATCCGAAAGTCATGGAGGTGGTTTCTATGGTCAAGTCGATGTCTTTTATCTGGTTAAAGTATAGATCCAAGTTTTCTAGGATTGATTGGAATGATTGGGTCAAATACCCTATGTATATGATGTAATTGTTGGCGGGAGGGATCCTTTTTTTGGGGCCTTCTCCTTGTCGTTTTGAATGAAAGTCTGTTTCAAAAAAAAAAAAAAAAAAAAAAAATCTAGTACCCGGAACCATATCATAGGCAATAACCGGATACCTTGAAGTATAAAATAACAACTACATCGAGACAATAGTTAAGGATAAACGTACTAGCTCGACCACACGTGTAACCGCGATGCTCGGTTACACGCACTAATGTCTTGTTAGGATCTGAGTTTGTTTGTTTTGATTGTTTAACTAAATGATGATAATAATGGAATGAAAGTAGAATGAAAGTGCAGCGGAATAATAAACTGTAAATCAAAACAAGAGAGTAAATGTTTTTCGATCGAATGCTTTCATTAATTCAAAGATTACAATCGTACAAGTTACTCCCCCTCAGCCTGATCACACAGTTGTTTGTCAGAGAGAATGTTTTGTGTGTGATGCAATAGAACAGTACATGCACTGTTCTATTTATAGACTGACTCAAACCACTGATGACCTAGGCTGACGTCACCTAAGACAGTGACCTCTAACAGAATAACAAACTTAAACATCTGCTATACAAACTACTGTTACATTGAAAGCACTGATAGTAAACATCTGTTAAAGATAAACTCTGATGGTCTTGTATCCACTGCTGGAGCCTAAGTGCTGTTGGTTCCAGCAGTGCTTTGGTCTTCAGTACTTGTATCTGCTGTTGCTCTTCATCAGACCTTTGGTCAGCAGTTGTTCTTCATCAGTTGTTTCCTTAGCAGTTCTTTGTATCAGCAGTTGTTGAGCAGTTGTTTGGATAGAACAGTAGTTATGGTCAGCAGTCTTTTGGGAGAAGTAAGTTGTAAAGACTGTTTATTCAAGGATCAAATAGATAGCATATTTTGGCTTTCCAATCATCTGTTCTTCTCCAGGTCAGCAGACCCAACAATCTCCCCCTAGAACAGATGATGCCAAAACTCAGCTTTATTCATTGATCTTTATTTCTCATCAGACTTTCTCTGATTTGACCTTTGAATTGTAATTCAAAGTTCAAGGCAAATAGGTCTTCTTCATCTCTTTCCAGATCCAGATTTAGCAGTGCTTGGTGATCTTCTGCACAAAGGCTGTAAGCATCATCCATACTGATCTTCTGAACCTTTCCATCTGACCTGAGCAGTGTCAATTCGTGGTTGTCTTTGTTGACCTTCCACTTTAGAATTTTTGAGTCAGTGGATTTGCTGAGATGAACCTTTATTCTTGATGAGTTGGGTGATGGTGGTCTTCCTATGAGTTCTCTGAGTTTCTCTGTTGTGGGATCAGAGAAATAATGGATTTGATTGAAGAGCCCTTCCTTTATAAATGTGTCAGCAAACTTTCTTTGGTCTTCCTCTGACATCTCCTTCTGCCTTTTGAACTGTCTACTTGCAGCAGCTGTGAGATCAGAGGTTTCAAGTAAGCTGTCTAGGTTAAAAGTCTGTTGGGGTCTCTTCATCATAGGCTCATCATTGTAGATTGGTTTTCTTGGAAGGCTGGGATCCTTCTTTCTATTCTCTTCTAGACTTTTATAGGTTTCAACCAATCTAAGCTCTGACCATCTGGAAACAGACCTCATCTCCCCATAATTTGCAGCTACAATCTCCTGCCTCATTCTTTTGAACTTCAAGGCTCTGACTGGGTCTCTGCCTTTGCCAAAATTGGGAATGGAGACTTTAGCTTTGGGATCTTTGGCCATTTCTTCAATTCTGATCAGTTCTTCCCTCAAAGCATGAGTAGTCCAGCCATTGAACTGCTTTTTGTTTGCTTTGTAGGGCTTGGTTGCCATTATCTGTTCAAGTAGGGATTCCCTTACCTCCTTCTCCAGATCTACACTGAGAGGCATGGTGGACATGGAATTGCTCAGGGTCTTAGCAAAGTCTTCAATCCTTCTGAGTTTGCTAAGCTCTGCTGAATGGATGCCCTGAGCAGTCCTGTCATCCTTCCCTTTGCATTTCTCCCTGATGATGGCATCCACCTGTTCACCCTTGTATTTTAGATAGGTATCAATGTTGAGGGGAACAGGGAAATTTGGGAGAGATGGGAAGGATCTTTCAGATGGCTGTTCAGTATTGTAGAAGGATTGTAATTCCCCCTTGAGTAGATCAAGTTCAAGGGGATACTGAACAACCAATGGTGTAATGGTTGGTGGTGGTCTATGGGTTGTGAATTTGGATGTATGTGGTGAGAATGATGTGAGTGGAATGGCTGTGATGGGAGGAGTGGATTGGGCAGTTGAAATGGTGGTTGGTGATGTGTGAATGTTTTCATCATGCACAACAAAGGTTGATTTTCTCTTCCTTGTGTACATGATTTTTGGTGAAGGTGATTTGGTAGCAGTGGTTGGATTAACATCTGTTGGCCTTTTAGAAGAACCAGCAGATGTTGGGGTTTTGGTTGGTGATGTAGGTTTGGTGGTTGTTTGTTCAGGAGTGTGTGTTGGTTTGGGTATAGTGGTTTCAGTGGTTTGGGTGGCAGTGGTTTCAGTGACAGTGGTTTCAGCAGCAGTGGTTTTATCAACAGAGGTTTGTAGCTTAGATGGTGGTTTTCTAACATGCTTGGCAGGTCTTTTCATCCTTTTAGAGGATCCCACATCTTCAGTTTCCCTTTGTTGTTTCTTCTTGAGTTCGATCAATGACTCTGCTTTTACTTCCAAGGTGTCAGCCCTTTGTTGTTTGGACTGAGCAGCCTTTTCAGCTTCTATGTTTGCAGAGTCATCTACTGCCTTATTCTTTTCAGTGGTTTGTGGTGGTGGTGGTGGTGCTTGATGTTGTGTTGAGCTGATTTGGTAGACTCTGGTTTCTTGGCAGACTTGGCTTGACCTTTTTGAGAAGGTGGGCAACCAAAAGGATCTAATTTTGGTAGCCTATCTCTGCCACTCTCCCCCTTTTTGGCATCATCAGCCATGAAATCATCATCAGTTTCATCCCTGAGGATGGTGGTAGGGGCAGAGCCAGTAGTCTTCAGCAGATGGTCCTTGATGGCTTTGATGTCAGCATGGGTATCTTTGTACCTTGCATCAACCATATTTCTGATCTCAGCCATGTAGGTTTCATGTGTCTGATCAGCCAATTTCCTGTGAGCTATGATGATGGGGGAAACTGATTTCCATAACTCATTGGCTATATCAGTGGTAGATGGTTGACTCTTGGAGAGATCTGCAATTGAGCTTAGGAGAAGCTTGACATCAGATTTGATGTCAGCAACAGATGTTTCAATAGCAGAAACTCTGACCGTCAATTCTTGGTATTTTGACTCATCTCCTAAATGAATAGGATCATCTGAGTCCCTACCAGTGGTAGTTTTATCTGATTCAGGCCTAATAGGTGAATCAGATGCCCCTTTTTCTTGGTACTGGGGACTTCCAACTGTTTTTGGAGACACTATGGTGGCTTCAACAGTTGTTGCCTTCAAGGGAGTCTTAGTTATGAAATCACTGTCCTGATGTGAGACAGTGGTCTCTACATCAGTAGTGGCTGCTCCACTTGAAAACTCACCTAGAGTTTCATTGAACCCTGGTGGTGTAACCTCCTCTTCTGTTTGGGGGATAGCAGATTGAATATTCTCAGGCTCAGTCACTTGTTGGAGTATACTCTCAGTGACAGGTGGAAGAGAGGAACTGGGATCTTCCTGAGATTTTTCAATAGCTTCAAACAGAGGTTGCATTGTTTGTGGGACATGTGATGGTGAGAGTGGTGGAGTAAGAAGAGAGTTAGCCCTGGGAGAGGGGCTTGTGAACATATGGTCAAGTGACTCATATGCATCATGATGTGTGTCCCCTTGGCTTACAACATGATCCTTTTGAGAGGATTCATGAGGAGGTTGGTCAGGTGGAGGTATGTCCAACTGTTGTGAGGAAGTAACAACAGTGGTTTCAGGTTGCTTTTGTTGTGCAACAGAGGTTTCTTCTGGTACCTCAACATCCAGAAGCCTCATTTGTGATTGAGTGGGGGTTTTTGTGGATGAATGTTTCTTTTTGGAAGTGGCTGGTGTGGGTTTCACAGCACTGGATGTAGTGCCATGATCACCAGGAGCAGTGGGCTCAACAACAGAGGATTTGACAACAGTTGTTGCCTTTGTCCTCTTTGTTTGTGTTTTAGAAACTTTAGACACTTTTGACACTTTTTCTTGGGTGCTTCCACCCAGCATTCTTGTGAAAGTTTCATCAGTTAAGCTTTTCATTTGCATAGCAGCACCCTTTTTGAAAACTTTTTCAGGTAATAATTTTTGTAAAATTACACTAAGAATTCGTGGGTAAATCAGAAAAGCATTGTTTGACCCAGACTTGACTGCTTTCACATTTGATACCAAGTCCATGAACAAACCCTGGGAAAGATTGAAGTCAGAGTTTGACAACATAGCATATCCCAGATATTGCATCCTTAATGGAATTTCATTAAAGGATGTGGACTTAGCAGAGACACAAAGAAGAAGAGTATGGAAGAAAAATTTCATGACTGGAGGGAAAAACTTTTTGAAAAGAGTTGATCCAGTCATTTGACCATCATACCCTCTTTCTTGGAACTCAGTGTGAAGCTCTGTTTTAGTGAAGGAATCCTTACCTGCCAGGTCATTCAGTGTGAAGGTTGTGGATATGATATCAGGGGTAATGACGATACTGGTTTCTCCAATTTTGGAAATAATGGATGTAGGCTTTTTATCTTGTAATAGAAACTCAGCATTCAACCAAAATTCTTGGAGTGTATCCAGATAAATGGGGGCGTTGGCGGTTAGGATGGGTAAGTATTTGGAGTTAAGGAAAATGTCGATGGTGGAATGAAATGGAGTGTTGTCATCTGTTTTAATCAGATAGGGGAGACAATTGTGTGTAGCTTTGGCTTGAAGATCCATTGTAATGGATTTCGACGGGGAAAATGACTGAAAATTGATGAAGGGTTTGAGAGTGAAGAAGGCGGTTTACAGTATTTTGAATACAATGAGACAGTGTAACATCTGTTGTGGTAAAACAGGGTTTTTATAGGCTCAATGAAACCGCTGATGTGGCCAAACATCTGCTTGTATGAGCAGACGTGGCAATCATCTGATGGATGTAACATCTGGTGGAGAACAGCTGTTTTGGTAAACAACTGATACAAACAGCTGATGGATCCAACCGTTGGTTTTTTTTTTTTTTTTTTTTTAATATAGTATATATATATATATATATATATATATATGTGGACAGTTGTTTTATCTGAACAGATGTTCTGAAACAGATTTTTCAACTAACAGTTGTTTCATCTGATCAGATGTTTGGAAACAGACTTTTCAACCAACAGTGGAAATGAATGAAACAGTGGTTGTTTTATCTGATCAGATGTTATAAACAGATTTTTCAACCAAACAGCAATTTTAGGAAAATATTTGATTTCTGAACAATTTATATTAAAAAAAAATTTATTTGGTTAATCCATGTTTAACATGCCAATTCTGGAAATCAGAGTTGTAAAGGTAGATGTGTCTAAAGCTTTTGTTAACACATCTGCCAACTGATCCTCTGTTGGAACATGGTGTAAAGAAATCAAACCTTTTTCATAGCTGTCCCTGACAAAATGATGTCTTATGTCAATGTGCTTGGTAGTGGAATGAGAGACTGGATTCTTGATGATATTTTCAGCAGCTTGGCTGTCCAACATGAGTGGAGTCCTAAGTGCAGTTATCCCAAAATCTAGTAGTTGATTTTGAAGCCACATCAGTTGGGCTGTACAGCTTGCAGCAGCAATGTATTCAGCTTCAGCTGTTGAAGTTGAAACAGCTGCCTGCTTTTTGCTTTGCCATGAAACTAAGGCATTCCCTAGAAATTGGCACCCTCCTGAAGTGGATTTTCTTGTGGTGTGACAGCCAGCAAAATCACTATCTGAAAAACCTGAAAGCTCAATGTTTCCATTAGCAGGATACCAGATACCAAGTGTGGGAGCACCTTTGAGATATCTGAATATCCTTTTCACAGCAATAAGGTTTGACTTTCTGGGTGAAGCCTGGGATCTGGCACAGACACAGGTAGCAAACATAATGTCTGGCCTAGATGCAGTTAGGTACAATAAAGACCCAATCATACATCTATAATGTGTTTGATCAACCAGTTCATCCTTGTCATCAACAGTGAGCAGCTTGACTGTACTCATGGGTGTGCTACATGGCTTACAATCATTCATCTCAAATCTGGTTAATAAATTCTTTACATATTTGTTTTGGTGAATGAATGTGCCATTTTGCAGTTGTTTCACTTGAAGACCAAGGAAACACTGAAGCTCACCCATGGCACTCATCTCAAACTCTGCTGTCATGAGTTTTCTGAACTCTTCACACATTTGGTTACATGTGGATCCAAAGATGATATCATCCACATATATTTGAACAATCATTAAGTGTTTCCCTTTCCATTTAAGAAATAAAGTTTTGTCAATTTTACCTCTTGTGAAGCCAATGGATAAGAGAAATGTGGAGAGAGTTTCATACCAGGCCCTTGGTGCTTGTTTGAGTCCATACAAAGCTTTGTTGAGCTTGTAGACATAGTCAGGATGGAATGTGTCTTCAAAACCAGGTGGCTGACATACATAGACCTCCTCCTGAATTTTGCCATAAAGGAAAGCACATTTGATATCCATCTGATACACCTTTATATTGTGGTTGACAGCAAAGGCTAAAAAGAGTCTGATGGCCTCTAGTCTAGCTACAGGAGCAAAGGTCTCATCATAATCTATTCCTTCTTCTTGTCTGAAGCCTTGAACCACAAGCCTGGCTTTATTCTTGACAACAATACCCCTTTCATCAGTCTTGTTTTTGAAGACCCACTTTGTTCCTATAGGACAAACATCCTTAGGAAGTGGTACAAGCTCCCATACTTGTTGTCTTTTGAACTGAAGGAGTTCTTCTTGCATGGCTTCTACCCAACTGTTGTCTTTCAGTGCCTCTTGGTACTTGACAGGTTGTGTGAGGGATAAGAAACCTGCAAAAAGACAGATATTTGAGGATTGGCTTCTTGTGAGCACTCCCTCTCTGATGTTGCCAATGATCTGGTCTGGTGGATGAGCTCTTAAGTAAATAAGATCTCCTTGATATGGAACAATGGCATTTTGGGGTGATGGACAGAGGTTTGGTGACTCTGTTGGTGTAACATCTGTTGGTATTTCTGTAGAGCCAACAGATGTTTGGAATGGTAATGGAGGTATGGGTCCAAGTGGTGTGAAACTTGACTGACTTTTGTCAACAGATGATTGACTTTTGTCAACAGATGATAGGTCAGTGGTAGTGAGGGGTGAAGCAGAGGTTTGAGGATAGGACTGGCCAACAGTGGTTGACACAGTTGTGGCAGAGTTTTGACAACTGTTTTGAATAGCTGCTTCCTCTGATGCAGAATAGACTTTGTAGTGACTGGGAATCACAACATCTGTTCTGTAATCTTGCTGTGGAGACTGTGGAATACCTGCATTGTTAGTTTTAACAGTGATATCTTCAAATTTGAATTTATCTAAATCAAATAATTCAGCAGGGTTTGCAGGGATTTTCAGAGATGAAAGTTCATTGAACTTAACATTCAAGGTTTCTTCTATTGTCTTAGTCCTTGTGTTAAACACTTTGTAGGCCTTAGCAGTAGAAGAATATCCCAGAAAATAACCACAGTCTACTTTGGCTGCAAATTTAGAGATGGAATCTTTAAGATTTAAAATGAAACATGGGCAGCCAAAGATTTTGAAGAATGAGATTAATGGTTTGATTTTGAACAAAATTTCATAAGCAGTTTTTTGATGTCTGGGGTTGATCAAAACTCTGTTTTGAACATAGCAAGCAGTGTTTACAGCTTCTGCCCAAAAGGACAGTGGCAAACCAGAATCTGCTAGCATGGTTCTTGCAGCTTCTATAAGAGTTCTATTTTTCCTCTCAACTACCCCATTTTGTTCTGGTGTTCTTGGGATGCTGAATTGCCTCACAATCCCTTTTGACACACAGAAGTCATCTAACTCCTTATTTTTAAATTCTGTTCCATTGTCACTCCTGAAGACTTTTACTGGCAAGTCATACTGCTTTTCAACCTTGGTGACAAAATCCTTCAATATACCTGCAGTCTCATCTTTAGAGTGTAAAAAGTAAGTCCATGTAAACCTAGAAAAATCATCAATTATGACAAGACAAAATCTTTTTCTCCTTAGACTCATGATTTTAACAGGGCCAAACAAGTCCATATGCAATAGTTGTAAGCACTGACTAGTTTTGGACTCATCAATGGATTTGTAAGAGCTTTTATGTTGTTTCCCTTTTAAGCAAGAAACACAATGCTCATCACATTTAAATTCTTTTGATGGAAGACCTCTGACAAGACTTTGTTTTGAGAGTGTGTTGATAGTATTAAGGTTGGTATGACCCAGTCTCCTATGCCACAATTCTGTCTCCTTAGTGGAGGCAGCAGAAAACAGACAGACATTTGCCATAGGATTATCCTTTAACATATCAACAACATACACATTGCCACTTCTATGAGCAACAAGCTGTGCTTTGCTCTCAGCAATAATGGTATCAATCTTTTTCACCACTTCTGGCCCAATAATCTTACAAGTTTTCTTTGTGAAAAATGAGCCATAACCTTTGTCACTCATTTGTGAAACACTCAGAAGATTAAACTTGAGATTATCAATAAGATTGACATTTTCAAACTTGAGTTTTCCTGCTTGTACAGTCCCTGAACCCAACACCTTACCTTTAGAATCATTACCAAAGGATATATCACCCCCTCCATGAGCCAAGAAGTCCAGAAGTAGGGCTCTACATCCTGTCATGTGCCTGGAACCTCCACTATCTACATACCAAAGACTATCTAAACAAGCAGAAGCTCCCTGCACATCAGTAAATGATTAGTTTTGGTGAGTGTCCAAAGCCAAATTGGCTTTGGATGGATCCTCAGACCTTTCAGACTCAAGTTTTGGAAGGTGATCAGTGGTTTGGACCAATTTTTGAATTAAGGTCAACAACTGCTGCTGACCATTTGCCAGTGCTTGTATGTCAGCACTTGGGGCAGCAGTTGTTTGATCACTTCCTGACAGATGATAATACCCATATGGATTTCTGTTCAGTCTTGGTTTAGAGGGTCTTTTTGGCTCCTCATAAACATGTGGCAGACTGTGACATGGAGGTTGACCATAACCTCTTGGGTATTTGCTTGTAGGTGGAGCATCTGTTACTTGGACATCTCTAGAAGCAGATGTTTCAAGCCTTTTTGTAACAGATGTTTGGGCAGGTGTAAAGGTCTGTTTGGGCTTTCCTTTTGGAGTACTAACCACAGGGTTTGCAAGAGTTTTTGCTTTGTATTCTTGTATTTTTACATCAAAATTTTTGAGATACAAGCACTCTTTAGTCTTATGATTCTTTTTCCCACATATTGAGCATGTGGCTTTTGAATCACATTCACTTGTTCCTTTGTTGATATCATATGCTTTTAGAAGAAAACAGTTTTTGGTGACATGATTCTTCTTTTCACAGAAATCACAAAACAAGTTAACAGTCTTTTCTTTCTTCTTCCCCTTTTCAGGCTTCTTTTCAGCAGATGTTTGAGCATCTGCTGGAGAATCTTTCAGGGGAATGACTTTTGCCAAAGGAATGACCCTTGCCTGAGGAGCTGTTTTTCCCTCAGGAGTCTTAAAATCAACAGGTTTATAATTCTCAAGAGTATCACACTCATCAGACCAAGTAGGTTTAAATTCATACTTTTCAAGTTCAGCAAAAGATGAGGAACCTTCTGGTTTTTCAAGAACAATTTTCTTACCATTTGGTTCAGTGATTTTAATCTCTTGACCCTGCAGGTTTGTTGGTACTATCTCAACAGACTTTTGATCCTTTGTGTCAGTGTTTTCAAAAGCTGGAGCAGTGGTTGCAAAACCAAAGCCAAACTTCACATGACTTTTGGTTTGTTTGTTGAGTAGCATCTCAAAACCTCTACATGATTCCACCCATTTTTTACATTCAACTTGGGTGGACTCAAGCTCACTTTTACAACTTTGATATTTTGTTATCATAGTTTGGAGCTGGTCTTTGGTAATGGTTGCTTCATGTTTTAGACTACTAATTTCAGATTCTTTTGCAGTTAAACTTGTTTTCAAATCTTTAGTGAGTTTTTCAAATTTAACTTCATCATCCAAAATTTTCTTTCTAAGGTTTTCATTCACCTCTTTAATGTTAGCAAATGCTATCACACATTTGTCAGAACACAACTCTTTAAGAATTTGAGGAGATACCTTAGCAGCAGCCATCAATGCACAATCACACTTGCACTCACATTCATCAGATGCACCCCAGGGATCTGAGAGATTCACAACCTCTTCTTCAGGTTTCTCACCTGCAACAACTTCACTAACAATATCATCAGTCACAACATCAGATTCAGTTACCACTTCCTCAGATTCAATCTCATCTACCATAGCCATGAAACAAAAGTTTTCTGGTTCATTTTCAGCTTTGGCAACTAGTGCAAAATTCTCATCTGTTAGCTCATCAGGTAGACTGCTCCAATCAACAAAGCCTTGTGTAAAGAAGCTCTGTTGACTGGTCTCTGCAGGAGCAGAGGATGGAGCAGCAGTCGTTTGTACAGGTGGTGGAGCAACAGGTGTTTGCACATAATGGATCTGAGGAACAGTGGTTTGGACATACTGGACAGGAACAGTGTTTGAGGACTGTGCAAAATGAGCAGTGTTTTGCACATTTGGTCCAGGGGTATTATAGGAATTCTGATAAGTGTTGGTCTGTGGTCTTTGATTTGGATAGGTTATCATAGGTGTACCATGTTGACCCCTACATTCCCTAGCAAAATGACCAAACCTATGACATTTATAACACTTGATCTTTGATTTATCCAACCCCACCTTAGATCTGCCAGTCAACCCTGGAAACCTTCTCCCTGTTTTCTTGTAAAAATTATTAGTTCTTACACTGAGAAGGGCCAATTGGTGCATAATGTCCATTTCTTCCAAATCATCAGGGTCAAAGTATTTCAGGTCATCATACTCAAAGGATATGTTATCAGATGCCTGTATATCACCACCACTTGCTGTGAAAGCATAGTTAGGTGAATAAGAATCAGAGTTAAAACCTGAGTTAAAACCTGAAGTTATGTCAATAAAATGATCATAACTCTGATCCTTTGTGTTTCCAGGCACCTCATCATGACCCAAAAGTGCTGTATTCCCAAACACATAGTCATCAGACACTTTTCCAGAGTCCTGGAGCTTCTTTTTCTGGTTAAGCTCTCTTTCATAGGTCAAGAGCTTACCATGAAGCTGGGTCAGTGATAGGTCTTTAAATCCTATTGAGTTTCTCATAACAATTGCAATAGTGTCCCATTTGTCTGGTAATGATCTTAAAAACCTATGGTTCAAAGTTGAATGAGGGTAAGTAAGACCAACCAATTTTAGTTCACTAATTAAGCAGTTAAATCTCTCAAACTGTTGAGTTAATGACTCTCCTTTGACATGACTGAATGTTTCATATTGTTGGTTAAGTATTTCACGGTTGTTTTCAATAACCTCCTCTGTCCCACCAAACTGCTCTTTCAGTGCATCCCACAACTCCTTTGCACTGTTACAGTGTAACAACCCAGCATATATATCATTGGGTAGAGCCATGGCCACAATACTGAAGGCCTTAGCATCTAGCTCAATTTTCTGAAAATCCTGGTCGGAGTAGTTTTCAAGTTTCTTTGGCTCAAACACTTTGGGATCTTCAGTACTCGGCACAGTCGGAACATGTGGTCCGAAGATAACCGACTTCCAACACCCAGTGTTTTGTTGAGCTAGAACATGGCTCATCCGACGTTGCCAGATATTGTATTCAGATCTGACAAGCATCGGTGGCTTGTTGTTCGTGCCAGTGTTATGTGGATCGTGATTGATAGAAGCCATTCTCTGATTTTTTAAAAAAAAACAAAGTCTGTTTAACAACGGTTGAATCGAAATTAAACTATTACTCTGTTTTCAATCAAACTGACAAACGATATCAATAATTGTGAGCTGATTATTAAATTGATTTGTTAGATCGAATTTAATTGACCAAGCTCTGATACCAATTGTTAGGATCTGAGTTTGTTTGTTTTGATTGTTTAACTAAATGATGATAATAATGGAATGAAAGTAGAATGAAAGTGCAGCGGAATAATAAACTGTAAATCAAAACAAGAGAGTAAATGTTTTTCGATCGAATGCTTTCATTAATTCAAAGATTACAATCGTACAAGTTACTCCCCCTCAGCCTGATCACACAGTTGTTTGTCAGAGAGAATGTTTTGTGTGTGATGCAATAGAACAGTACATGCACTGTTCTATTTATAGACTGACTCAAACCACTGATGACCTAGGCTGACGTCACCTAAGACAGTGACCTCTAACAGAATAACAAACTTAAACATCTGCTATACAAACTACTGTTACATTGAAAGCACTGATAGTAAACATCTGTTAAAGATAAACTCTGATGGTCTTGTATCCACTGCTGGAGCCTAAGTGCTGTTGGTTCCAGCAGTGCTTTGGTCTTCAGTACTTGTATCTGCTGTTGCTCTTCATCAGACCTTTGGTCAGCAGTTGTTCTTCATCAGTTGTTTCCTTAGCAGTTCTTTGTATCAGCAGTTGTTGAGCAGTTGTTTGGATAGAACAGTAGTTATGGTCAGCAGTCTTTTGGGAGAAGTAAGTTGTAAAGACTGTTTATTCAAGGATCAAATAGATAGCATATTTTGGCTTTCCAATCATCTGTTCTTCTCCAGGTCAGCAGACCCAACATGTCTATAAATTACAGTAGGGTCTTGCAAGAGATTGGTTGGTGGACTCTCGACTTGGACAATCATGTGATAGAATAACGCGATACGACACGCTGCCAAGGTGAGTCCCGTGTACCATTCCCCTTTTTCTGTTTTACTGTTTTGGGGTGAATACATGCTTCCAAACTGTTTTGTGATTATGGGTGTTAGTTATATAGAGCGTGATTACCTGCTAGACTAAACTAGGTACTCATTAACTCTAGGCGAGCCGCCTTAATATATGGGTAGTACTACTTGGGGAAACCCCACGCACAGTGGTCCGCCTAGACCCGGAAACCCCCACTGAGACCAAGGGGTCGTTGCGGCATATATTTTGCCATGGGGAACCTATGTGGCAGGACTGTCACACTCTCAAAATTTCCACTACGGGATTTATACCGCGAGGCGCATGACATACCAGGATCCCATAGCCATAAGTCATATGAACGAACTCTAAATGCCCAAACCATTTAGTTCGTTTTCAAAAATCAAGTTTAGTTAAGCTGCGGAAGCGTAAACCAAGTTTAAACTTTTTTTTTTAAAAACATGCGCAAAACAACGCTCCCAAGATAAAACCATATGAAAGAAAACATAAAAGCAGGATATATAATTAAGGTGTATGCCCAAGACCCCAAATGCAGTGAAGTGTGCAGTGCTTTCTAATCGTGGCACGGAAGCTAACTACCTGCAAAAGCATGTATATCGTGGGTCAACAAACAATGTTGGTGAGTTCACTAAGTAAAGAAAATAAGTAAGTAAATGCGCTGGTTTCCAAAACCACGTAACCAAGTAAAAGCGTAGGTCCTCCAGACCAAAACGTTCAAGTGTTATCAGTTTAAGCGTGTCAGGGGTAGCTAACCCACTCATTGCAACTAAATAGTATTATTGGGACACCTTCAGTAATATAATAATTTGCCTCAATAACTAGTGTCTATCAACACCAGTTCTCAAATGTGGTCAGAAGTTCATGCCCGTGACCCAAGCATCGCAAACATGAGGTTGCTGCACAACCTAATAGCGTTATCAACTAATACCCCGTTCGCTCCCAGCGATTAACCCAATAATGTGCAAGGACTTTTCAAGTGATAGAGTGTTTAGTTCACAAAGGACCAATAAGTTTTAAACTGATCAAGCGCAATCCTTTCCTCCCCGAGGATTCGTAACGGACTCTCCGAAAGAGTCAATGTTCAAGTAGTCCCAAACCGGACTAGAAAACGTTTATCAGACAGACTTCCGACGTTAGTGGGCCTCAAAAGAAGAAAGATTGTACAAGGGTCGGTTTGGTGCAAGTTATGTGGAGACGGTGACGAAGACGCTGACCATCTGTTCAGCTCCTGTTATGTGGCTGCACAAGTCTGGCAAATGATTAGCTCGTGGGTCGGCATTCCGCCTATATATGCCTTTTGTGTAAAAGACCTCCTTGAACTATACCAGTTTGTGAATGTGACCAAGGTGAAGCAAAAACTCATTCGCACCATCATTTTGACAGGATGTTGGGTGTTGTGGAGAGCTCGAAACGAACTGATTTTCTGTGGGAAACGAGTCCAGGCGGCTGCAGTTTTTGGCGAAATACAAGCGTTGTCATTTACTTGGGTAAAACATAAAAATAAACAAACGGGTTGGACGTGGGAGAGTTGGGTTGCTTTTGATGTTCCTAGTGGTTAATGTGGCTGCTGAAGTCAGCTTAGGTGTCGTAATTGGGTTTGAGGTTTGATTGTGTAGCGTCTTGCTTGTAACAATCATGTATATAGTTTTTGGTGATGAATGAAATATGAAATTTGCCGATAAAAAAAAAAAATTTGTGAGTTATTGTTAAGGTGTTACTTGATTGACAACCTACTAATTTCTAGAGTACCTAGCTCCCAATATTAATAATACTCAACCAGTATGGACATTTTTTACTAGATCGAATCAAACATACCTGTTGAACGCATGGTTGTAAAAAGCGCGCCTAGCCTCCGATTAATCACCAATTAACCACTAGTCGAAGGTTCACCGAGTTATTTTTATCTAATCAGCCCATTATCTTTGGCCAGTCAACGGTAGTCATATCTTGTCCTAATCGGCCAAAAATCGGTGGCGGTCTAGCGATTCAGGCCAAAACCTGTGAATTATGGCGATTAATCATATCAACTTAAAAGTCTAGTCGAGGAGGGGTTAAAATATTGCCTACTTAAAAAAACTGCATATTAAACTCTGTGTATATACACAAAAAGCGAAAATTACATACAAAATCATAATCCTATTAATCCCAATTAATTGCTTGTCGACTCCTAAAGGCCGACTAGTGCCTAGCGAGTCTTACAACACTAATCAAAAGGCTTCGTAGACATTGGTTCATGAACCCGATTCTGGGTCTTATTGTAAGCTTTCTTATTCTGATTGTTTACAAAGTAGAAAATGTTAATTGTACAGATGATTTGTTAGATAGAATGGATGCGAATGCTTATATGAATATGCATAGCACAAGTTACATAAGTTAGGCCTGGCCTGGGCTGTGTAGTTCAGCGAGTTTAAACTTTGTGTTTAGGGGATACAAATTAATTAGAGAAGGAAATGCATTCTTAGTTTAATTGATATTAAAATCAATTTTTTGTTCACTAGTCATCCTGTGGAGGTTGTTTTCTATAAACCGACTGATAATTGTGAAAATGATAATCATATGAAGTGGATTTTGGGATCTCTCGATGCACGGTTGAGGATCTAAGAGGGGGAAACCCAAAATACAACGCGAAGGTGCTTAGAAGTGTACTGTCGGGCCCATTGCAGATGCATTGGTAAGCCTTCACATCATGCTAATGATCAACATTCAATGTGGTGGAAACAAATTTCTCATAGATTGCAACTAAAACAGATGAATCAGGTCTTAAATGCTGCAGCAGTGACCCTTGCTCAAGAAACGCTCCAATCCAATCTGGGAATCGTTGTTTCAAATGTAAGCAAGCACAAACCGATATATTCCTTTATCAGTCTTATAGCCAGCCAATCTGTTTCACTTCACAAGTTGCCACCCTCGGTTTCTTTGGTAACCGTGAGAACATGTTACATGCTAATAATACCTTGCTAATTAACCAGTGTCAGTTTTGTTTAAGATGCAGACAGTTTGCAAACATGCATTCGTGAGTTTATAAGTAGATGAATGCTACATAGAGAATCTGCTTTTGTTGCGTCATTCAATAAAAATATATTAATTCTTTACTTATATGAAAGTTTTACTTTGATTAATCACCCAACATTATTTTGAAAACGTACCATGCATTCAGAGTGTATTAATTAGTTTGGTGTTTCAATGGTTAGTTACTTTGTTTATTCTCTAAAAAACTATTTCAACACCCATTAACAACATTTGTTCATTTTATTATCATACTAGTTTTTATCCCGGGAGCGTCCCGTGTTAAAATATCTAATATAACATAATAAAATATATTATTATTATTATTATTATTATTATTATTATTATTATTGGGTTGGGTTATTCTACAAAGGCTACAAAAAATGAGAAGGGTGAGAAGCCACTAGAAAATGACATGTGTCCAAAGGATTAACAAGTGAGAGGGGTAATTTTGTCAAAAACATATGCACATATTGCAAGTCACATGACATTTCCACCTTCATTTTTAAATGCCCGTAACTTTTTTATACGTCATCCATTTTTAAAAAAAATTATACCATAAAATTGAGCGTGTTTTTTATCTTTAATATGAGTACCATATTATTATACTTTTGAAAAAAAAAATCAAAACCCACTTGCGTAAGACACAATGGAGTGTAAAACACAATGAACACCAATTAAATATAGGGTATAAAACACAATCAAGAGTATAGTAAAACACAATGAACGACATACTAAAGACACGATGAATATAAGACTAAAACACAATGAATACTTTTGAAAAAAAAAGTTGAAAACCCTGTTGCGTAAGACACAATGGATGACATACGAAAGACACAATGGACAGAAGACTAAAACACAATTAATACTTTTGAAAAAAAGTTAAAAACCCAATTGTGTAAAACACAATGGACGACATAATAAAGACACAATGAACAGAAGATTAAAAACACAATGAATACTTTTGGAAAAAAAGTTGAAAACCCAGTTGCGTAAGACACAATGGAGAACGAAAAAGACAATGAGTACCAATTAAACATGCAATGAATAATATGGTATAAAACACAATGAACAGTCTAATAAAACACAATGGACGACATATAAAAGACACAATGAATAGAAGACTAAAACACAATGAATAATAGACTTAAACACAATGAACAACATAATAAAACACAATGTACACATAAATACAAAACTCATTTGCGTAAAACACAATGAAAAGCATACTAAAAACACAATAGACAAAGTTAAATCATGTGTAGACTAAAAAAACATAAATAACATATTTATAAAGCACACATGCATACTATAACACAATGAACGACGGAGAAGAAAACCCATTTAGCACGAATTTTTTTTTTCAATTTTAATGTAGCAATGTGGTACTCATATTAAAGATAAAAAAACGCTCGTTAATATGGTGAAATTTTTTTGAAAAAAAAAATGTCGTATGAAAAAGTTATAGACGTTTTAAAATGATGGGGGGAATTGACATGTGCATTGCATGTGGAGAGAGAAAGTCAACAAATGTGGTTTTCCTTTTATGCCCTTCTTCTAATTTATTATTTATTTTTTTTCAAACAAACTAATCTCAACCATTCAAATATATGATCAATGGATCACAATCCTTCTCACCCTTCCTAGAAAAATTGTCTTGTGTATTTGATCCTAACCCTATTATTATTATTATTATTATTATTATTATTATTATTATTATTATTTTAAACAAATCTCTACCATAAGTTATCATATTCAAATATAAAAAAAAAAAACGAATCTCTGCGCTGAAGTATAAATCTAGTGCCATGAAGTTTGTAATCGATCATTCTAAAAAGAACTAACATGAAATAAGAAAAAAAAAGTTAATTATTGAAATATCGAACGCATTAGTCTAAGGGTTATGTGATGCGTTAAAAATTCATGGTATATGTTGTTTCGGGTAATCGGGTCGGGTATCACCTAATTCCAGACCCAACCCAAACCCACAATTTTTTTAAACTAATCCCAAACCCGACACAATACCTGTCAGGTTACAAAAAATAGTCATTTTTTCTCCGATTTTTATATAGCACTATGGTACTCGTTGGATAGATAATAAAACGCTCGTTAATTTGGTGTAATTTTTTTCTTTAAAAAATCTCGTATATAAAAGATATTAACGTTTAAAAGTTATGGGAGGAAACACGAAAAATAAAATAATAAAGGTTTAATATTTAGATTTAGTAGATTAGGTATTTAATAGATTAGGTTAAAGATTATAATAGATTAGGTTAAATCATATTTATTTCTTTTTTTTAATTGGTTTAGAGTTGCCACATCACATCCTATGTGACATCTCTCAAAGGAGAGATTGCATAAAAGTATGACATGTAGGATTAATCCCTTTGCAATATATATATACTAGTTGATTACCCCGGGAAGGTCCCGGGGTTGAAAAATTTAATATGATTTAATAAAAAATGATAAAAGAAGAAAACTGAAATCACGAAAAAAGTAAATAACTTAAACATAATCAATCTTAGTTAAAAAAACATTTATTTAAAAAGTTAAAAAAAATCATCATCATCATACTCATTTAATCCCGCCTATAGCAATGCTAAGGTAGGGTCTGAGGAGGGTAAGATGTAGACAACCTTACCTCTATCCCTAAGAATAGAGAGGCTGCTTCTAGTGAGACCCCCGGCTCGATGTGGTTTGGTATCAAGCCTTGGACATAAGGCACAAAACACTTAGCAATCGGGACAAACCCGATCGGTGCATGTACCCCTTTGTCTTTTGGCTATCAACGCCACCACATGATGCATGATTAACCGTCCGTCGTTTTTAGCGTTATTTTCACGAAAAAAAGTAAAATAACGTTAAAATTAGTGCAACTTTACTTTTGCCCCCCAATGGCCACACATATATACATTATATGCGCACACCGTAAGTGGGGCGTTACAATTTGAAATATGTATTAAAAGAATAACATTCAACATATAATCATCTTTACGTAATTTAAAATATGTTACAATTTGACTTTGACTTATATAGATGTAGAATTCATGATGGGGGTTGAAAAATATAACCATTCTAATAATACTAATACTAATAGTAATAATTATTACTCTTGTAATTAAAAAAATAAAAAAAAATAACCTTGTTATAAGTGGCATCATGTGTTGCAGTGTTGCACAATTCTTTCTCCTAGCTTTTCTTGATGAAGTATACCTATCCATCTTTAGAAGAGTAAAATTCCAATGATAGCATGTCGATTGGGCTGAATTTCAACATCGTAGATAAGAACCTGGTTTAAAAGAAAAAAACATGATTAATGAATAACCTGAACACTTTGTGTTTTTTTTTCTGTATGAACATAACCCCACAAAAAATAGTCGTTTTTTTCTCCGTTTTTTTATATAGCACTATGGTACTCGTTGAAAAGATAATAAAACGCTCGTTAATTTGGTGTAATTTTTTTATTAAAAAAATCTCGAATATAAAAGATATTAACGTTTAAAAATTATGGGAGGAACATAAGAGAGAAAAATTTTAATTTGTTTTTAAATTCTTTTTTCCTAAAATAATTCAATTTAATTTTAGTAATTGAGAATTAAGAGATAGAGAGATAAATTTAGGGTTTTATGTTTATCTTTTTTTTAATTAAAAAAAAATAATTCAAAAACATTAAAATCTTTCAATTATGATGCCACGTGGCAGTTTTATGGAGAGGTTGAAGGCACCATTGCACGCCACGTCAGCAATGTTCAATTCTTTTATATATATTAATAGATATAGATAAGACTCACATACAACACCCCCCTTGGGTGGTGCCAGAATCTTGTCTTAGCGAATTTAACATGTATCTGACGATGCAAGCAACACAAGTTCTAAACATTGTGAACATAACTCCTTTTATAACTTTATATCTCATGATAATAACACAGTTATATGTTTTATGTATTAAGAAAGAGAAACAGTAAATCATAGCCTTCTAATTCTAGTTATTTAAAAAAAAGTAAAAAAAAAATCACATGGTGTAACTTTGGATTAATAGATCAATCCTCAGGAAGTTAGATGAGGATGATTCTTGCCGGCGAGAAATCTGGGATTCTTTATCATTGGGTCACTTTCATTGAAGGCAAAAGTGAGTGAAAATTGAAACAACAGACAAGACTTGTTTGGTTTTATACTTGGTGGTCCTTTTTTTAACGGTAAATGTAAAGGACATGTAACATATTAAAAAATATATAAATATATATCATGTAGGATGGATTATCATATCTTTAGATAAAATATCTATAAGTAGAACATCAAATTAACTTTAGTAATCTGATTAGAAAAAAATTTATGAATAACCTACTTAGAACACTCCTAAACCTTCGGTTTCATTTATTTATCAATAGACAAAATTACAGAAAACATCCTTTATGTTTACCAAAAGTTGCAGGTTTCATCCTTTATCTTTAAAACTTGCAGGATACATCCTTTATCGAGGTTTTTGTTGCAGGTTTCATCCTTTACACTAACTCTGTTACTGTTTGTCGTTAACTCCCCCTCACATGCAATGCATGTGAGGGTATTTTCGTCAATTTGTATATTAAAGGACGTTTTCTGTAATAAAAGTCAATTTGTATATTAAAGGACGTTTTATGTAAACCTTTTGCATAACAATTAGTGTCTTGACTATAGTTACATAAGTTGTGATGTTTCGTTATTAATATGACTTTTTAAATATATTAAATTATGAAGTTTTACGTATCAAAAATAACTTTCCACAATCCAAAGTATTTCCTTTTTAGCTATTTTTTTTTAAATACCCATTTGACCCATTACTAACAAAACATTACACGAATCAATTAAGAGGGTGTTTGGGATTGCGTTTTGAATCTGATTTTTAGATTATTGCGTTTTGAAAACGCAGATAATTAGTTTTTAGTGTTTGGATTGCGTTTTGTAAACGCAGATAATCAGTTTTTTAGGCTATCAAAACGCAATAATCTATAAGCAACTCCACCCCTGCTTTTCCAAAACGCATAATCTGTTTTGAATAATCAATCCCAAACACCCCCTAAGTAATATATGTTAAACTCCAACATGTTAAATGGATCGGGCCAGCCAATTCTGTCATCCATAATGCCAAGGGTGTTTTGGATATTTCAGGTGTTCTAACCATTTTCACTTTGTTTTTCTCCTAGCCGGAATTCATTGACATCATCAAGGCTGCTGAAGTGAAATGTGCATAAAGCGTATCATTTTGGGAAAAGAGCAATGATATCGTGTGGTGTGTTTTTAGTTTGAAATAAGCATATGAACAAAATTAGGTGCACTAATTATGTTACAAGGTGACACCATCTTTTTTGGTCAACAACTCGGTTGTTTTGAGCACCAAGTGTTTTGTAAACTGACCGGATACAAATTTTGCGGGTATCTGCTTTTGCTTATTCGTATTAATAGTATTATATGTGGATGTATCCATTCAACTTCGAGCGTGCTGTATAGATGGTTTGAAAATGCGCAAGGTCATTTGGGGCCCTTAGGTTCAAAAGCTAGGCGCCGAAATTCTTGGATGTAGAGTGAGTGAAGCAACCGAAGTCTGTTGAAGTATTCGGTTTGTTTTAAAGCTCCACTATTTAACAAGTCGAAATAAGTATGGGTAAAAAGTAGTTAGCTTTTTGTTATATTGTTGTTATTTGTTTTTATTACATAAAACGTCCTTTAATATACAAATTGACTTTTATTACAGAAAACGTCCTTTAATATACAAATTGACGAAAATACCCTCACATGCATTGCATGTGAGGGGGAGTTAACGACAAACAGTAACAGAGTTAGTGTAAAGGATGAAACCTGCAACAAAAACCTCGATAAAGGATGTATCCTGCAAGTAAAAGTGTGCTTAATTGAACATCAACAGTAAGTACAGAAATATGTAAACAAAAATTTTATTATATTATCCGAATGAACTTCGTTGTATTTTTAGCTGATCCGATCAAAGTCAAAAGCTATCAATCAACCCATATTGTAACTAAAACTTCATAACTAAGTTTGCTTGTAATCCATGGTTTGAAATTTAACTATTAAGTGGTTGGAGATTATGGTTGAATGTTATTTAAAAAAACAACCGTTGGTTAACCTTAGGCCATCGCTGTTAAAAGCTAGAATAAAAGTGTTGATAGCCCAACCCGATCCAGCCTGGTTTAACATATCCTAATAATTGACTCGTTTATCAATAACCAGTCCATTCTATCATCTTGTTTTGTCACCTATAAGACCGGGTGTAGTGGGGCGGTATTGTGGCGTGAAAGACAAACATAGCGCCCCCACACCGTTACGGGGGGCGTTGTCCTTCCAAAAAGTCAAGCAGCGTGATGTTAATAACGACTGAACCATTTTGAACCATCCAGCCGGCTTGTGACACGTGGGACTTGCAAACATTAATAATCAAACGGTCGATTTTTTTGACCGTTTGATATATACACACACACTATACAAATATAAACACACAACAACACCTCAAACATATTATTCAAACAAACACAACTTCAAAACACAAAAATGTTTTCATATGGTTCACCGTTTGGGATCCCGTCTCCCCCGGGTGCGAGGCCAAACATTACTCAACCGCCACCCAATTTTAATTGGGGCGATTTCGACGCGAACACAATGGGATACGCTCAACTACTTAGCATGCCGGGTCAATTTTTTCAAGGACCAATTGGGTTTGCGCCAAACATGAACGTAAACTATGACCAAGGTTCTCAAGAGGAGCCCGAGGTCGTGCCTGAAACTCAAGGGGAGCCCGACCAACCACGTCAACCCGAGGGTTCTCAACGGGGGAGGGGGGGCGAGACACTCGCACAAAAAGAAAGAAAGAAAGAAAGAAACTAACGCGCCTCATCAAAAAAGAAGTATGAGCGTTGGTCGAAAGACGATGAGTTTGCTTTAGCGCGGGCTTGGCTCAACATTTCGGATGATCCCGAAGTTGGTTAGTATTTTTAATCGGTTCAATTTTTTTCGTATATATTTTTATATGTATTTTTTTCGGATTATATTTTTTTGTTAATCGGTTTATTTTTTTAATATAATATTTTTTTTGTAGCGAACTATCAAGACAGACCGTTGTTTTGGATAAGAATTCGAGAGCTATTTTTTGCCGCTATGAATAGAGGGGAGTATCGAGACAACGATTCGATATCGGGAAAGTGGACGGATATAAATAATAGATGTCATGCTTTTGCGGAAGTTTACCAACGTTGTAGCGACAACAGGGGCAGTGCGGAAGGTGATGATGGTGTGTTGGCAAGAGCGTTGGAGGAAATAAACACAACCCGTGGGACGTTCGGGTATTTGAGGATTTGGGAGATGTTGAAGAAAAGTCCTAAGTGGGTTGAGGTACCGCCTATGGGGTCCGGTAATAGGCGCCAAATCAGGAGAGCAAAACGAAGTAAAACCTCCTCGTCGCGAGATCCGGAGACACCGTCATCCGATGCTCGCTATGTGAGTGTAGGTGATCCTATTAATTTGGAGGATGACTTTGAGGAGGAGGATATTCCTAAACCACCCGGTAGAAGATCGAAAAAGGGTGGCAGGGCGGAGTCGTCTTCGGGAGGTGGTGACTTGAAGGAAGATTTTGAGGAAATGAATCGACGACTACAAGATATTCGCGACCTTGGCCAAAGACGTTTGGAAACTATGCACCAAAGAGTGGTCGAGAATAAAAGGTTCGTCGACATCCAAGAGGCGAGGCAAAGGGAAAAGGACATTGAGTTTTTGTCCAGATCGATCGACCACCTCGACGAAGAAGCCCTACGCCTTGCACAACTTCATAGGCAAGAAATTCTTGCATAATATAACCTCTAGTGTGTTTCGTTTTTTTTATGTTGCGTTTTATTTTTAAATTTGCTATTGTATTGTTGTTAGTTGTTTGTTTTATTAATATTAGTTGTGTGTTTTAATATTATTTGTATTTTTTTATATTATTTGTCTTTTATTTTAATTATTTTGACTTAATTAATAAAAAATAGATAATAAAATAAACAACCAATCAGAAACAGGGGCCTTAACTTTTTCCCACTACCACTACACCCATTTTTCACCTCAAGCCCCATGCTGACTCAGCTGCCACGTGGACCAATCAGAAACATGGGCCTTAAGTTTTTCCCCTTACCACTACACATGGTCTGATGTGTGTCACCAAATAATCAGAACAATAATTGCCCTGCAACAATGAAATCGGTCCAGTTTTGCTTGCAGAGGTGCCAATAGTAGGAACAGGTTGTAAAAAACCCGCCTAGGTGTCGATTACTCAACGAGTAATCCCAAGTACTCCTCGCCTAGGACGAGCATTCATAAATGCCTTTTTGGTACTATCAGTTCCCGGTTTGATTGAGTAATAATGACGGGTTTCAGGCATCATTTATAGCGAAACATATATCCTGAAAACAAGACTGAACTTTCGAATGCAACATTCCCCTAAATTTGGGACACAATACGCATAACTATAAGTTCAGAAAGTCTAATACTTTGTTTATGAAGATACCATGAGAATAGTTGTTTAGGAAGACTTGGTACCAATTGCTTTAGCTTCTGTCAACAGGGGAACAAGCTTTCCTGCTTTGTGCATGGCAACAGTACCTACACGAAATTGTCGTTAATAACAACACGGTTGTTCAGTATAATGAAAACGGGTCAAACAGGACGACTAGCGTAAAGAATAATGCCCTTACTGTCACAGCCACCAATATGCTTGCCGCCGATAAACACATTCGGTACAGATCGCTGGCCAGTCCACTCATGCAACGCTGATTGCATCTCACTTCCATCACCTTCAGACATAGATACACACGTTTTTTATGTTTTAGAATTTTTGTGTCACCTTAACCATTCCGTGTCTTTTTTACGTTTTTGATGAATCCAGTGATGAAATTAGTTAGTATTTAATTTTTATAAGATATATAATTTTTATATATATTTTTTAATTCCACTTCAGGCTTTCGCATTGATACGCCTCTGAGGCTCGTATACATAATACATGCAAACTCAGCATATACACGCATACATTAGAAACCGAGCGATCGAGAGACTCACTTTCTAGGTCAAGCTCAATTGTTTTGAAGGAAGATCCAACCTCAATGAATAGCTTCTTAACGTTCACACAGTACGGACAATAAGATTTGCTGTCAAAATCATAATTAAAAAAAAAAAAAAAATCAAATCTACAACGTAAACATCACAAACAGATACATTTAAACACAAATCAGCCTCCACATAAAAAAAAGAAGTTTATGAATGATACCTGAAGACAATGACAGAGTTGGTTGAAATAAGATCCTTGGCCTTGGCTAAAGCCATTGGTAGATTGATTGAATATTGTAGATGTTACAAACCCTAATAACAAACAATCAGACGTTTTGTTGTTGCGTGAAACACAAATTAGGACACAAGGACCGTTAATATTATTCGTTTAGGGTACAATGGGCCGTACTCACGTTAGAACCCGTTTATTGTCAAATCATTGGTTGACACCTCATTTCCTCTAATTGGGCCCGTCGTGAACCCACTCCACTTGACACCTCGTCTTATGACCGTTCAGCAACGTCCCCACCTCGACATCGGTAAACATAGGGATGTCAATTTCAGACACGAACACAAATACCTGACATGAACTTACACGATTTTAACAAGTACAGGTATGACTTTAACAGGTTTCGTGTCCTAAACATGTAGACACGAAATATACCTGATAATTTTAGTGTCTAAACAGGTTAAATACGTGTTTACCTGTTTAGTACATGTTAAGACATGTTAAGGATTTTTTTTTTTTTTAATCACTACAAGAAATGTGAGCATTAGAGGCGACTTGTAAAAAGTCGTCTCTATTGCTTATTTTTTGGAGGCGGGCGTTATGGATCGTTGGATCATGTTGATAATCTGACGGCTGTTATAGATTTTAAGACTTAGGAATAGAGGCGACTTAAATCGCCTCTAAAGCTATAACATCGTCGCTAATTAGTTTGATCCGAGGCAGGAATCATAGTGGCTTATGCACCGTTGATTGGCATGTGCTCATCTGATGGTTGTGGTTGAATCGTACATCAGGATCATAGATCCCAACAAAAAAAAAACCTTTTAGCGCTTCCATGTTTTCATTCGGCTCCGGTTATTTGCACAACTAGGGTTTTTATTTGCACAACCCCTCCACGGGTCGTCGAGGCCTGGACGGCCCGTGGAGGGCCAAAAAGGCAAAAGGACGGGTCGTCCAGGCCCAGACGGCCCGTATAAAGGCAAAAGGACGGGTCGTCCAGGCCCAGACGGCCCGTCTAAAGGTTTAAATCCAATCCAATCATTGGTAATCATTGGCAATGATTAGGTGATGATTATTTGGTTTTTTTATAAGTGTAGTGTGGATGTTTAAAATGGGTTTGAATGTTTGGTTTTTATAGATGTTTGTTTTTTTATAAATGTTTGGTTTTTTATAAATGTTTTTTTTTTATTTGTATAATATGATCTTTTTTATATAATTGTGTATATGAATATGAACGAATGTCGTTTATGTTGCCGAACTAAACAAAACCAAGATACGAACAATAAAGCATAAATAAGCATAATATTCCAAAAATTTACATAAACTAAGAGTTCAAATGTACAACCAAGAATATAACCCACCCGTCTAACCCGACCCACCCGGCTGATCCGACCCACCCGGCTGATCCGACCCACCCGGCTGACTGCTGGACGCCCCACCATGCTGACTGCTGGACGCCCAATCCGGAAGTGGACGCGGCTCCAAACCAGCTTCCCGTCGTCTCTCATTCTCGCTCTCTAACAGCCACCGCATGTCACCCCGCAACGACCCCAACTGATCCAGGATCTGCTGAAGTACCTGGGTCGTGCTATCATGCAACCTGACAGCATGATAAACGCGGCCAGGACGCTGTAGCTCATCAACGGGGGGGTCTGGCATCTCTACATCCACCGGTGGGTCGCCGCCGGCAACGTGTGGCATCTGGACCTCAGGGGCATTCGGCCCATCGAGATGTCTGAGCGGCTCTGGCACAAAATGCTCGCCACGGTCGCCAGCATGTCCGAAAGCACGCTGGTAATAAGCGGGTGGGTTGCTGCGAGGGACCCGTGCTGCCACCTTCATCTGCGTCATAGTCCTAATATTTAACGGCCTGAAATGCAAAACAACAATAATAATATTAAATAATAATATATAAAATTAAATAATAATAATAATAAATAATAATAATAATATTAAATTATAATATATAATAATAATAATCTTACTTGGGCATCATCGGACGAGGTAAGTTGTTCTCCTCAGCATGCGTCCACAATTCGCCCGGGCAAAGACGCAACGCGATGGCGGTGACGATCCCACCAATCGGAATCTCCCCCGCCGGGTTTCTATGAGGGTAGGTCGCGATGTACTCGGCAAAGCACCTGTGTAGCGCAACCGGCCTACCCCTCAAGATGCAGTAGAGGTAGAAAAGGTCAATCTGCTGGACCCTCTCGTTACAGTTACACCGTCCGGCAATCGACCAGCTAACCAAACGGTGTATGTAACGGATCACAGGGTCCCGGATGTTGCTGGACCTATCCATCCTGCACAGAATAATAATAACATTATAAAAATTTCGGCAGAGTTTCCTCTGTTTTTGTACGAACCAGACAACACAAGTCGTCTACAAAAATCCAAAAACAAACAACCTAAACTAACTAAATAACAATAATAATTAACTAACTAAGCGAACTAAATAACAATAATAATAACGAACTAAATGAAAACAATAACAATAATAATACCTCTCGTCGTCCTCCCCATACGCTCGACCACCGATAGTGGGCCACCAGGCCATCAGCATGTCGTCTGGCAAGGTCGTCAAGGCCGTGGTGTACATATCCTGGACAAGCTCCTCCTCTCTGTACCAGCAGCAAGTAGTAGCCCACTGGTCCATCGTATATGCGTAGAGGTGTCCGAATAATCGGAACTGTACCTCAGGCTCAGGCTCGCCGTCAGGACCTACTGGAGGCTCAACACCTGCTGGATGCGGCGCGTAGCGGAATGTCGAGATGAACTCGATCGTCAGTGGCCGACACGCATCATGGTCGAGGTCAGCTAACATCCGCCCCCAAGGGCTGTCGTCTGGGATCCACTCCTCAAACCTGTCCGCTGCACCGATCGCGCGTAATGCGGACCAGTCAACACTGCGCGATCCGTGTATCGGATGCAGCTCCATATGACCCCAGCGCGCGATCTCGTAGTCGTCGTTATCGTGCCTGTAGGGCCAATCTCTCAAATCGCCACCTGCAAGAGGATTCCCGTCCGCAGGCTGGTTACGGCGTCTTCTGTTGTTTCTGTTTGCCAAATCTGCAAAACAAAAACAAAACACTTTAGGCGCGCATTTATATTAAAAGGAACTAAACAAAACACAAGAACAATAACACTTTAGGCGTGCGTTTATGTTTAGGCGCGCGTTTAGGTTTAGGCGCCTAAACACAAACGCGCGCCTAAACATAAAGGCGCGCGTTTGTGTTTAGGCGCCTAAACCTAAACGCGCGCCTAAACATAAAGGCGCGCGTTTAGGTTTAGGCGCCTAAACACAAACGCGCGCCTAAACATAAAGGCGCGCGTTTGTGTTTAGGCGCCTAAACCTAAACGCGCGCCTAAACATAAAGGCACGCGTTTGTGTTTAGGCGCCTAAACCTAAACGCGCGCCTAAACATAAAGGCGCGCGTTTGTGTTTAGGCGCCTAAACATAAACGCGCGCCTAAACATAAAGGCGCGCGTTTGTGTTTAGGCGCCTAACCATAAAGGCGCGCGATTATTTTCACTTGCGCCTAAACCACAGCCCCACCACCACAGGCCACCACCACAGCACCACTGCCCCACCACCACCACAACCCACCACCACTGCCCCACCTCCCTCACCCCACCCAACTACCACCACTGCCCACCACCACAACCAACCCACCACCACCACCACCACCACTGCCACCACCACCACCACACCACCACAGCCACCACCACAGCCTCACCACCACCACTCTCACCCCACCCAACCACCACCACAGCACCACTGCCCCACCTCCCTCACCCCACCCAACTACCACCACTGCCCACCACCACAACCAACCTACCACCACCACTGCCCTCACCCCAACCCAACCTACCACAACCGCCACCTCCCTCACCCCACCCAACTACCACCACAACCTTAAAAAAAATAAAAAAAACCCTAAAACTAATAATAACAATAATAATACCTGGAGAAGAGAGACGAGAGAGGGCAGAGGGACGAGAGAGGGAAATGAGAGAGAGGGAGAAGAGAGACGAGAGAGGGCAGAGGGACGAGAGAGAGGGAAATGGATGGTGGTTGTGGTGGGTGGCAGACGGTGGTGGGTGGTGGATGGTGGTTGTGGTGGGTGTTAGAGAGAGAGGGAGAAGAGGTGGTGGGTGGTGGTGGAGGTGTGGTTGTGTTGGTTTGAGAGGACGAGAGAGGAGTAAAGAGGGAAAGTGAAAATGTTTGAAACCGTCCCTGGTTTTGGGGGTTTTTTGGGTTACACAACGGGCCGTCCAGGCCTCGACGGTCCGTTGTGTTTTATTTTTTTTTAATTTAATAATAGAGGAAGCTTCCTTTGGAAGCTTTGTGTTTGAGACGGGCCGTCGAGGCCTGGACGGACCGTCTTGAAAGATAGAGGACGGGTCGTCGAGCCTCAACGAGCCAATAATTTGGGGGAATTTTGGGTTTCACAACGGGCCGTCCAGGCCTCGACGGTCCGTTGTGGTCCACCAGTGACAGCCCATCTAGGCCTGGACGGGCCGTCTTTGGCCAATTTTTTTGCCTTGGACGGCCCATTAAGGCCTGGACGACCCTTATGTTTTTTTTTTTAAATTTTTAGTGTATTTTGTATATTTTAAGCTTGGTATTTGTATTTTTTATAAAAAAAAGGGAGTATATTTTTATAATAAGTATAAATGAACACATACAACAAATTTTTTTGTTCGTCCGGTCCGGTAACATACGATAAGCTAAGTTAAGTCGAAGTATTGAGGTGATCGAACATCAACCCTTTGTATACGGTCGTCATATACCGTCTCCCACTCACTTGCCTCTTCATATCGCCACTTACGCCATGACGGATTCAGTTTTGGCATTGGGGCGCCTTCTGCCAACTCAATCTTGATGAAATGATTTTTGTTAACAAAAGCAAACGATACGAACGCATGTTCTTCAACGCTGTGTGGACCATCGAACATAGGGAAGTACGTCTCACTTTGATCATACGGAGAGAGAAATTGAACAACCACCCTAAATTTCTGAGCAATCAGTAATCCTGAGGCGGGCATCTCCATCCATTGGTCGTGCGTTGCTGGTCCCACTCCAATGTGATCGAATGAGTTGGAGACTCTGTCGTAAGTATCGTAATCTACTTCGTTTAAAATTGGCCTCCACCGGTCTTCATTCTCGACGATCTCCTCCTTAAGCTATTTGCGGATGAAGTACCACATATCCTGTTGCCACCCTAAGCACACAGCTACGGATCGAAAGCCACAGTGACCGTCTCCATGGACATCCCGAATGTCTGTAATGTATCTATGATATGCAGGTGGAAGCTATTTCTTAAACCTTTCGATCTCCAGTTTGTACCTGTACCCATCAAAAAGTGAGATTTAATATGTGTATAAATATGTATGCATGTGTGAATTTATATATTAGTAGTTTGTACCTATCCCTTTCCAACAGTGGAAAATCTTCATCGTAAACAATCGGTTTGTCCCTTGATTGTTTACCTCTTCTAGAAGGCTTTTTGCCCTACGTTGAAAAAATTATATAACAACAACAACAACAACAACAAAAATAATAATAATAATAATAATAATAATAATAATACGAACCGCAGCCTTATCTTCCTTTTTTTCCTTTTCACTTGTTGTTGGCCGACCCCGAGTATCGGTTTGTACCTCAGGAGGTTTATGTTTAGTCATAATCGGATTCAACACCTCCTTCATCTTCTGCAACATGCTTTTTTTCACTTGCACCAGTTGCGACCTTAGTTGCTCAGCGAATGCATTCATTTCGTGCTGAAAGTCAAACTCGGGATTCTCAGCTACTTCTGGCATAAAGTCAAGTCGTGTCCAGAAGACGTCGATATCAGCCAGTGACACTCGTGTATCTGATATATATATTCAATCACAACAACAACAAATCAATAATTTTATAAAAATTTGGCAGAGTTTCCTCTGTTTTTGTACGAACCAGACAACACAAGTCGTCTACAAAACGCTTCAAACATTTATAAATTTGACTATTATATCCTAAAAAAAAATAATAAGTCTAAAAAATGATGTTACCTTTCGTATCATACAATTGCAATTGACAGGAACATGGCAATCCATAAGTCTTCTTGAGTCGGTGTTCACAAGACCTCTTTTGTTCCATATAATAATTTATCTTGTTGACCCCTCCGAGCATCAAATTAAGCGCTAGATGGGAAACCCTACCGATTACGTCTTGAAACAACGGTAGATCATGTTTCCACATTCTTGTTGATCGGCTGTGTTCGAAGGAGTGCTTTATCGCTACGCGCCGTGATTCCATAACTTTGTCTATTTCCATCACAAGCGCGTGGAGCGAGCTGTTCGGGCCTTTTATGTACCTCTTAATCAGAGCATGCTGACTCTCGACCCTGTTGGTCGTAGTCTGACCGAACGTAAGGTTTTCATTTGCCCATGCTTCCACAAACATTTCTTTATAATCTCGGAGCCAAACTGACTCCATGTAGTCATAAACCTCTGTAAAAAACAGAATAGTGATGTCAATACAGAAAATATGTACGCTTGTAAAGCAAAATAAAAAATAAAATATATACCCGTTCGATCCTGCCCCCAAAGTCGTCTGTAGAGCGCTTCAAGATTGAATTCGTAAGCCTCTTTGTCAGGAGATTTACACAGTCGACCAAACTACTGCAAAAATATTTCCCATTCTTCTTTTGGAAATCCTGCTTTATGATATTTTGCAATATTTCGTTGAATATGATACCTGCAAAACAACAACAATAATATTAATAATAATAATAATAATAATAATAATAATAATATTTCGTTGAATATGACACCTGCAAAGCAATTTCGTAGCATCCGGGAAAACTGTAGCACATGCACTCATCAGAGCCAGATCTCTATCTGTAACAATTACACGTGGCTCCATACTCTCCTCCAGCAAATCTTTGAGCCTCTCAAGCACCCATATGTAGTTACTCGTTTTCTCTTTAACGATAAATGCATGGGCGATACAAAACGACTGGTTTGTCGACGTCATACCCACAATTTGAACAAACGGGATTCTGTACTCGTTCGTTTTGTAGGTGGCGTCGATCAGCATCACATGTGGGAAGGCACGCCAGAGATTGTACGAGACCCGGTGTGAAAAGAAAATATTCTCAACAGCATCTGTCTCTGGATTCTGCTTGGTGAAATAAGTAAATTTCTTTTCAACCAGGATACTCTCGAGTATCAGGATACTCTCGAGTATCTGCATAACAATAATAATAACAATATTTAATATTTAACAACAACAAAATTAATAATAGTCTATGACAATAATAGTAATTAATAATAATACCTGCATTGGGGTTTTATCGCTGTAAATTCTATGTTTAATCTTGCTCACTGTATTGTGTATGTCTCTTAGAATACATATATTATTCGGGTTTTGTGCTCTGATGGCCAAATGTATGTTTGCCGGTTCCAGGCCTTGAAAATAAAGTGTTTCCACCATTTCTTCTTCTTGTGGTGTCAGCCGCCTAGCAAAAGCGTGACCCTCAACATGTATAAAAGGGTCGTGGTTATGATTCGCGTGTTTAACCTCCAACTTCCAACCCTCTTTGCGTAGCCTCCCTATTAACATAAATGGACAGTTAATCTTTTTGCTACCCGTAGACCTTACTGTGGCTGTAGTATGGTATTCGCCAGCACGGTCGCATCTCAGGTCTATCCTAATTTTTCTTGCATTATTTCCACTGCCTTTTGAAACAGAACGTCCTGTCACTAGGACGTAACCGCTAGCAAGGGCTCTATCGTAAGCCCATTGTTTCATCTCTTCAACAGACCCGAATACCTGAAAATTTATACAAGAGTCTAGTCTAAATTCATACTACTCTAAATTATATACTACTGTAAAGATATACTAGTGTAAATAAATAAACGCACCTGCTCGGTTTCATACGAAACATCCGGGTTAGGTTCAACTTTTATGTTAGCATCTTCCTGGTTGTCATCATTAGCACGATTCCCGCGCGAATGGTAACTCCCGTACGTGTACTGCGGGTAGCTTGGTGGCACGAAAAATGACTCCTGTTCCTCTACATATTCCTCGTTGAGATCGGGCAGCATGTTCCCGTCATTACCACGAACCCCGGATTTAACCTCCTCTTCACCAACTTGAACCTCGGGTTCATACCCTACGCTTTCAGAGACGTAAGACTCGTTCTCAGACAGGTCAACGGTTGAAAAGCTTTGTAAATATGTCATCGTGAGACCGGGAAGTCGAAATGGGTCGAGGGTTTTGGTGGTGGTGATGTTTTAAGGTTTGGTTCAAATGGGGAAGAAGCTGATCGTGTAATGGTTAAATCTGGAAATCTCAACGGGCCGTCGAGGCCTAGATGGGCCGTCTAGGGATTAAATGCCCTAACCTAACACATTTCTACGGGCCGTCGGGGCCTGGACGGCCCGTCCTAATGCACCTTTTTCAGACTTTTCAGTCTGAACTGCCTGCTTTTGCAGGAGTTCAGACTGATCACCTCGTACATCGTACTTCTACGGGCCGTCTGGGCCTCGACGGCCCGTGGTTTTTGTCTTTTCTGTAAACAAACGGCCCATCAAGGCCTGGACGACCCGTCCTGAAACCCTAATTTTTCTTAACAGCCCATCTAGGCCTCGACGACCCGTCCTAGGGTTGTTTAGGGTTTTTTGTTGGTTGTGTAGATAGTATCACCCTTTCATTCCCTCCAAAACATCACAGCTCTCCTCTCTCTCTCGATCTACTCTGCTCTCTCCCGGCTACCCTTCTCACCGTTCACCCACCCTCTCCGTCACCCTTCTCACCGGCTTTGGCTACCCCACCCCTCTGTTAACCGTTCACCCTCACCCTCACCCGGTCACCGTCACCGTCTCCCCTCCGTCACGTTCTCCCCTCTTTTTCTCAAGGTTAATTCTCAATTTCTGCATCTATATTATTATTACTATTATTATTATTATTATAGTTATGCTTTTATTGTTATTGTTATTATTATTTGTATGATTGAATCTGTGTTTAATAATAGATCTGTAAGTGTTTATAGGGAGATAGAGATTCGTGGCTTGCCCGGCTGTTGTTTGTTATCAGCCCATGTCTAAAAATCCATGGATTCCAGAAAACAGAGAGAAGAAGTGGGGCGTTGACCAGAGTGTTACCACCGTGGTCTCCATCTTCGTGTCTACTTCCGTTTTACCAGAAAGAAAAGAGATGTAAAGGGAAGAAAAACAAACGAGGTAAATGGGGTTTTGGATTTTGGATGGTTGTCTATTTGTGAAGTTTGATGAAATTGATGGTGTGTTGATGTATTTTGTGTATATTTGTTTGTGGTTATTGATTTTAGATGGTTTAGACTTTAGAGCAATTCATGATCTAGGTTTGTGCTAATATGTGGTTTAAATCTATGATTTGCTCAATTCATTGTGTAAATTTGTTTGTGGTTATTTATATTTCATCCTTATTTTGTTTAAATTTTGCTTTGCTATCTTTAATATATTATGAAAATACAGGTGTTTATTACTGGGCTTTCTGTATTCACTTGGATTTATATGAAACGTTGCATTTGTTCAGATTTGAACAGTGTACACAAGTGAGACCTGCTGCAGATGAAGAGCTTTCATCCTTTGGATTGACTTCTGTGGTTCATACCTATTTTTTTATCTTTAGTTTTTCTGCATATTTTGTTTAAAGTCTTGTATTTTATTGTAGTGTGTATTTTCCGAAGCACCGATCTACATCCACAACCACTGGTGTTCAAGAACCTGGAATTTCATGGCGAACTCAAAGGCTTTTTAGCCAAAGAAACCGATGTTGATAGCGGCGATGATGAAAACGACAATAGAAGCGATGATGATATTGCTTTTTTTTTTTTTTTTTTTTTTTTTTACAAAGTTCATGTTGTAAAATGATTGGTGACTTAAAACGATGATGATTGTAACATTATGTTTGTGACATGTCTATTTATGCTAAATATTACGTATGTGATATATGTTTTGGTGTGTCGTTAATCGGAAAATAACATGTTTGAAATAGGAAAAAACAAGAAAAAAAGCTGAAAAAAAGATGGAAAAGAAAAGACCAACAGAGGCGACAGAGTCGTCTCTAATGGCCTTAAGGTATTAGTGACGAATTTAATAGAGGCGACACATGTCGTCTCTATTTGTATAAAGGTATTAGCGACGAAGACCAATAGAGACGACATGCAATAGCGACGAAAATAAGACCAATAGCGACAAGGAATTAGAGGCGACTCAATAGGGACGACATGTCGCCTCTATTGCTATTAGAGGCGACTTTTGAGGGCAATAGAGACGACATATGTCGCCTCTATTGCCCTCTTTTCTTGTAGTGAATATAGGTTGTTGGGGTGGAGTATTGGAGTTATACGTTTTTATAGGTGGAATTTTACCTTTTTAATGCTTGATGATACCCATGGAACGTATCGGATTTGAAAAACATGTTCGTGTATTATCGTATTAACCTAATATAAACAGGTATTATCGTGTCTTATCGTGTTAACTTGGTATAAACTGGTATTATCGTGTCTTATCATGTAAACCAGGTATAAACAGGTTCGTGTTCAGGTTTAGAAAAAAGTACATGATAAGTTATCGTGTCGTGTTCGGGTATACATGTTTCGTGTTCGTGTCTTAACATGTTCGTGTTTTAACAGGTCGAGTATACACGATGTGCGAGCCCTAGGTAAACACTACCTGGCTAGTGTACCCGCATTGGCTACCCAAGCCCTCGGTGGTGGTGTACTTGCAAGCCTTACCCGATGTACACCCCAACACCCTGATAACAAAATTCTACATTTGTAGGTATTTTTATCATATGTATTTTTTGTATTTATTTTACTTAATATACAAATGATACGAAGGATTCAAGAGGCAACACGTGTCCTTAGAGCGAAGGGCAATTTCATCTGGAAATAAAAGTTACATAATCACGTATGTTATAGATGATATATACGCATGTGTTAAACCCACTTTGAGTATGCAAATTAAAGAGAATATATGCTTGTTTTTTATATGTACTTTTTGAATAATCTAGTATGGAAAGGTTATTGACGTTTAAAAAATAAGGATGAAACTTGAAAAAGGTCAAGAATTATAGGATATATCTATTTTACCCTTCCCAACTATTTTCTCAATTCTTCCATGCATAATTTTCTTTAACAATAGCATCTTTAATCTCATTCATTGATTTCCTAGATTAAATCGTTCGTAGATCTCTTAGCCTTAGCCTCCTTTGTACCTAGTGGATGGGGCAATGAGAAATCCTCCACTTCTTCAATTTCGTCCATCAAAAGAGGAATGTCAACATATGTTGGTATTGTGCACTTCTAAACAATTCAAAGGCTGGAAAAAACTAATGTTATGCTTGACATCCCAATAGATGTCATCAAAGGAAGCGCTTTGCAACACAAGCACACACCTAACAAATTTAAAGCCATTTCAACAAATCCAGAATTCACATACATCACAACCAAAGGATTCTAATCCACATCAAACAAATTCAAAGCCATTTCAGTAATAGTAATAGATGCATGTTAGGTTGCTTACTTGGTTTTTATATGTTTAACATAACTTCCACTTATAATATATGCTAATCCAAGCATATTGGTCAAATTCTGATTTTTAAAAGTGAACCGGGTCGTCACCAACGCCCGTCTCGGGTAATTTATCGCCACACAATATGGTATTTCTAAAAATTACCATATGCAAACCTATGAATTAGAAGGGCAACGGGACTTTTAAGTAGGGGTGTGCAACAGTTCAGAACCGGACCGAACCAGAACCTTTTAGTGATAAATATAAGAACCGGAACCGAACCGTATAAAAAGCTACCGGTTCGGTTCGGAACCGAGTTAAACGGTTCTCGTATAAATGGTTCTTGCCGGAACCGGTTGTCAATTAAATCCTAAAACTAACAATTAAATCAAAGGCAACATTAGTAAACTATATTTCGGACCTTATGGTACATGTAATCATCATATTTGTTCCAAGCTTTTTGTGCAGAGGAATCAACTGGTTGAGGTAAATCTGAATTGATTAATGATAATAAACCCTTTGCCTTCAATCTGAATTGACAAATGATAAAATAACCGTTGCCTAAACTCGTGTGATTAGAATTTGTGTAGGGATTATTTCATTCCGCTTTCGTGGGTTTTGGATTGATGTATATACCCGGATTCAATTTTATCTATTATGCTAACTAGGGTTCTTATTAAATTTATATTTCATCTATTGTCCTGTCGTAAATAATTAGGCGATTTCCCTTATTTCACTTGTTCAGTTCTTAGACCGAGAAAGACATGTGATATGCCTTTTAAGTCTGTTGTATCATCTGACATGTGGGTATTGTTATGGGTGGGTTGGCAAACCTTTTTTTTTAATAATAAGCGTGGTAAATATGGTTGTAAAAATCTTGTTGTTTCAGTCATACTCTAATTTATTTTAGTAAAATGATTTAGGTGCCCTTTCAATTTGTTTAGTTTTCGACTTGATTAATATTAACATGTTTTCAAGGACGATATGATTATGGTCATTTGATTAAGGAATCAACTGCGTGGGCCATCAGTCGGGCACTCAACGGAGGTGGGTCGGCCAGGGTTCTTTTGGAGTTGTGTTTCAGGTAGTATTTTAAGTTACCTTCGGAATACTTTCTCCCAATAAAACCCCAAACCCACCCATTTTCCTCATTTCTCCCAATACTTTCTCTCTCACTTTCTCTCTCTAGAAGATCTCCGGCCAGAATCCGGCAGCCGTCCGATGGTGGGCCGCGTTTTTGGGGTGGCGTGTGGAGGTGGTGGTTGTTGCAGCCGAACGGAGGTGCGTATGGTCGTGTGATTTTGATTAAAACTTCTTTTTAATCCTTTGGTGGCTACTAATCTCATTAGTTTAATAAGGGTCTAGGGAATGAGATGAATATATGGTTACATACATTACACTCTAATCCCTCAACTAGTGGCTTGCTTCCTAAGGAGTAAGGGTGAGCAAATGTCGGTTCAGTTTTTACACATAAACGAAACGAATAACCAATAGCCGAAGTTCGGTTCTAGTAAAAACCCTTACCAAAACCTATTGGTTAAGTCCGTCTCATTAATTTGGTTAATATTTCGGTTTCGTTTATGTTAGGTTAATAATCACCACCCTCTGGAACTGCACCCGGTTCTGTTCAACTATCCATTGACGTTACAGACCTTAGCGTTGAAAATAATGTACAACATGTTGTGAAAGCCGTCATGGATGATATTGGCGATGCCATGCAGCGCAAACTAGAGGTAGAAATGGCTAGAGAGTTCAGGCGAAGGTATTCAGATTCACCACAGGAGGTACCGTTGTTGGACCGTGTAGGGTCCAACACGTCCCCCAATGAAAGCGGCCTTCATGCACCTGATATACCTGACGGCCCTGATCTTACTCTTCACATTCAGCCTCGACAAGAGTAGCCTAGAACTGATTCTGGATACTGTTGATCATTGGTATATTGGTTGTTGATTTTGATTTTTTAATACTGTTGATTTTCAACATACTATTCATTATTGGTGTATTCGTTGCTGATTCTGGATACTGTTGATCATTGGTATATTACTGTTCATTTTTATCACCAAAATAGCATTCTATAAGTGGCAAAATAAAATGTTTGCGCAATGAGTCGAAACGCATCCACTGATTCCGGGTTGGTTCGAACTGGTTAACCTGGTAAGTCATTTCATTTTCTATTGGTTTTCATATTGACCAATATATTAAATGCAATTGTAGAACATGGCATTTGTTAATGAATAACAATTCGTAGTATCAAACATTCAATAATAATAAAAAAAAATCGTAATATCAAGTAAACCAATTACAATGGCATCAAGAAGAACATAACCACAGTTTTGTGCATCAAGAAGACATTCGGTTTTTGACATCTGCAAGAAGGGTTGATCATGTAAAAGAAAGTGTTATTCAAGTGTTGACTAGCATGAATCTCGGGTTAGTACCCTTCATTTAATAGGGTTAAATAGGTCTTTACAACAAAGCGCTTATGATGTTCAAGTGTTTAACAATAAGCACCATGTAAACAATCTAAAGAGTAAAGAACAAACATACCGTAGAAGTGAGAAATAAGTTGCACATCAAGATGTTCCTGCCTACAATCACCATCGCCACTTTTCAACTATTCATAGGAGTATAAATTGACTTGCTACTTCTCCAACACATTACCCCTTCTCTACCCTGCCATGGGGGGGGGGGGTTCATTTGTGTTTGCAACAACATAGACATTGGATTAATTTTTTTTTTTCAAACTTTGATTCTTAAAAACTTCTCTTTGAGAATGACATCTTAATAGCATTACTCTTATGATCTCACATGAATTAGCAAGAAAACGGTTAAGGTGTGATGATTTGAAGAAAGCACCAACGTATTTAGGGTAGGTGATGGCTTGCATAAATATATTCCTATTTAGTTAGAAAACATCGGGGACCTGTAGGAACACCGACCCATGTGTTCCGGGGCATGGCAAAAAAATCCCGCGTGGTTGGTTTCTCCCATGCACAATTCACCATAGTAGCCAATCAAAACTTGATAATAAAGCAAAAACTTTTCTTGTTTTAACGGTTTTACAAAAAGGCTAGGGAACATCCTTTTAGGGAAGTTCATGAACTCTAGGGCTAAACTAGGAATTTTCTTCATAACCCACTAAAATTAATTATGTCTGCAAACTAAATATACATCTTCCTCAACATAACATCAATTCTTCAACTAATAATACAAAGTTTGCTAACCAATGAATAACAAATACCTCCTCTTTGTATATCAATAAAACTCTTACCAATAATTGCATCCTATTTTGACTGAATGGGTTGACGACCAAATGAAACAAAAGCAGAAAACTCACTTGCTTGACCCCAAAACACAAACTAATTATTGTCACCGACATCGGCACCCGCCTCTGCTGCTGATGTTCACGAAACAAAACAAAACAAAACGGGATCAATAACACAATTTTCACTCCCCTAAATAGCCGCCTTGTGACAAATGACAACTTCCGATCTATACTGATGTGGTTTTTATTATTAAAAATAACTATTTATTATAAATATTGTTAATTATTAAGTTTCGGAAGTTAACTGATCGTTTTAACAATCGAAACTGCGACCGATTTAATTAACGTGATTTAAACGCGTGTTCTGAAAACAGGCGTCGGACATCGAAAATATTTGTATTTATGCTTGGTTTAGTTGTGTTTACATTTCGAACAAAACCGACTACTTTTTATAATTAATTATCGGGCCTAAAATAGAAAACAAGGCATTTTACGTTTAAAGCGGGTTCGATACGTAGTGTTCACCTACCTAGCCTTAACCCTAACTATAAAAGAACACTTTCATCTTCTCCTTCCTCATTTTTCAGCCGCCAACCTACACACACACTCTCTCTCTCTCTCTAAGATCTGATCTCTCTCTCTCTCTCTAACTTCTCTCTCTCTCTCTCAATCTCTCGCCTCCCTCTCTCGTCTCTGTTTCAGAAGCAGCCGACCACCACCAAAGCTTGGGTGGTGGCAGCGTAGGGCTGTGACCCCGAAAACATCATCAATACGTAGCAGGTCAAGGGTGGTTTCAGGGGGGTATGGTTCTCGAAGATGATGGTGGTGGTGCCTGGTCGTGGTTGTTGGTGAAGGTCAGCAGGTTAGTGGTTGTGTTTTGGTTTTGTGTCGAGTGGTCTGGGCTCGGGTTGGATTAATCAGATTTGTTGGTGGTGTTCGATAGTGATTGGTCGGGTTAGGGTGGTTGATGACGAGCTGTGGTGGCCGATTAGAGTTTGTTCCAGGTTGTTTGGTCCCTGTGGCGGCAGCAGCTCGGTGGTTCAAGGGAGTCGAGTTTTAGTTCGGTGGTTTCTGGTTCAAGGTTAGGAGATGAGCATGGCGGAAACTAGTAGTGAGACAGACCCTTCGGGCTTCTGATATCTAAACCGGGTTCTAAGCAATGGCCTCTGAAGTGGACCAAATCCGAGTGACACGTTTATGGTTCTTACCAGATGTATGAGTGATTTTTCTTGGCAAAGGGAGGATTCCCTACGGGTGCACCAGTGATCTTCGGATCGCACACGTTTAGGATTATGTTCCACCTTTGTCAAGAACTTCATTCATCTCGGGAGGTTATGGGTTGGGTTTGTTGAGTCACATAATCACTAAACCAAACTTATATTTACTGGACGCAATAAATATTTAAGTTGTCACTTTTAAAAGATAGTGGAATGCCCGCGCGTTGCCGCGGGTATGTATTTTTATTCACATTTTAAATTGCCAAAACTTTATACACCATACTGTCATTTATCCAATTCGATCCGTGCTTGATTTTTATTTGCAACATTTGGTTACACACATGAACCAAAGAACCTTTAGCCTACTGGTTACAAAGTGTTAAATAAGGCTTAGCCTTTTCTTGTGGTGATAATTCAAATTCCATTGGTAACAAAAAGTTAATCCATTAAAAAAAGTTACATGAATTAATCTATTACTTGGTAATGGTTCTAGGTAACAAAAAGTTAATACATGAATTATATGTATTGAATGGTGTAATTGATTTGTATTAGTGACTTGTACATAAGGGCATAGATGGAAGAAAATGGTAAAAATTAGAGATTTATGCATGAGACCTTTTGTATGCCATCTTAAAATGGTGGTGAAATTACCTTCTTACCCATCTCTCCTCCTTAATAAGGTAGTAGAGATAAATTAAACAAGAATATTTTATCTAGTTCTCGTTAGTACAACGCTGTTAACTTTTAGAGGATACGTTGTCGCCCATGCTGACTATAAGAAAGATCCTTCGGTACGGAAAGCGAGAGCTAGCTGAGGTGGAAGGTTCCCGGTCGGAATTAAGCCTCTACATTAATTTAAAAAGATAAATTAGAGGACCTAGTGCTTAATCGAGTGGCTTGACGATGGTTTGGGAAGTGCCTAAAAAGCAGGACCCAAGCTTTCCAAAAAGTTGCACGACAGTATGAGTTAGGTAACACCGCATTTTCAACAGGAGAAGATTGGCTTATGGGCCAGTAGTCCGAAGACACCTTTATGGGGGGACTCATACACTTCCCCTGTGTGTGACCCATAGAGTTGCCAGAACGTCATCCCTTATTTATTTCTTTTCTCATCCCTAACTCTGAAGGGACCGTTCACCCCTGTTCTCCTCACCGATAATTAAACTTAATACTGCTTTTATAATAAAATTGACTACTTATACGAAGGGTCCCCACGGTGTGCATGTTTGCTATCCCTACTATTTTTTATCTTTTTATTTTAAAACCAAACCCTTTTCAAAACCTAATTTTCTTTTAGAACCCCTCCGTTTTATTTTCTTTGAAAACGCCGATTAGTTAACGTGATGAAAGGTTAAGTAGAGGAAAGTGTGTTCTTTGGAATACGATACTCGGTATTTACCCTAGAAATCTATACTATACACGTCAGGTTCTCTGCCTATGTGTTGGTTTTAGCTTCTAAGTAATTATCGCTTACTTGTAAATTTAAAACTTGTTTAAAGGTTTAGTAAAATTCAGTCTTTTTCCTAAAACCAATGTTTTAGAGTTAACCCATTAAGTTTTTGGCACCGAGAAAAGTGACATCTTTTCTAATTACAAAAACCACATACATCAAGCATCAACCCATGTTATCAAATGTAAAACTGTGACAAGTTGAAAGATCAAGAATAAAGTGGCACAAACAACATTTCAACCATCTACTCTCAAGGGTGAGAATCATTACCGTATATACACACACATACATACATATATATATATATATATATATATATATATATATATACACACACACACACCTATATAGGATCTGGGTCATTTAAGAGCCCTTATTGTGAGAACTTAAGAACTCCATTGGAAATCCTACCTCACATGCGACTTTTTAACCAGTTTTTCTAAAAACATAGATAAATATGTAACTAAAAAATCATGGAAATTTAAAAAAAAAAAAAAAAAAAAATTTGCCCTCGTGTATTTACATAGGTGTAACTAAAATGAGTTGCACCATCTAATATGTCGTAGACGTTTTTATTTTTTTTATTCTTCCCATAACATTAAGATAAATTTAAGATATTTTACAAAAAAAAAAAAAAAAAGAAAAATCGTACGTGAGATAGGAGTTCTCATTTTACATAGACAGGATACCATTGCTGATGTTGGTATGTTTAATGCTGCACTAGGTATGCCAACGGAATTCAATTATTAACAGATACACTATTTTTTTTACGTAAAATTGCTTGATTAGAATGTGTTGGGATTATAGTTTTTGGATGTGGATTGGTGATTCAAGGAATGATAGTGAGGATAGATTTGATGTTAGATATAGATTAGAATCCTTTGGTTGCAATTGCAATGTATGTGAATTCTAGATTTGTTGGAATGGCTTTGAATTTGTTAGTCGTGTGTCGAAGGCGCTTCCTTTGATGATATCTAATGAGATGTCAGACGTAACATTAGTTTTTTCCAGCCTTTGAAATGTACTATTTGAAGCCAAAATCGTACCATCATCAAGCGACATATAAATAGCCTCTTGTAGGAAATTGAGGCCACTTTAGAAGATGGAAATGGCACTGAAACTGGTCTCATTATTGTTACTACTATTGGAGGAAGAAACTGTCAAGATAAAGAGGTAACTATCATTTAATTTGTTATTGTATGATAATACGCATCCTGCCTACATTTTCCTCGTTTTAACTGGTCTATACTGAGCCAATTTAGTTGATCTTTTGCTTATTAAACTCATCTCACTGTTTATCGATTGCTTAGTTCAATAACACTTATTTTATGTGATGTGACATATGAAAGTCACACGAGATGTATTCAGTGGCGGATCTTGAACAAAAAAACATGATAGGGCCGGGCTCAATGGTACCAAAAAGTAACTAATGCATTAAACATCCACCATCAGAACAATGAAAGCTTTTAGAATTAACTTAACCAAACTCACCATCCCTGAAAAGAATAATTCAAAAGGTGTTTGTTACCTTTGACCCATCTTGTGAAACAAAAAAGATATTATTTTGGCAAGAAACTCAACTTCCAAAAGCAAGCCTGTAGTATGTCTTTGTTGTTGTCTGTTATCCATACTCATCACCAGCAGTATTAAGAACAAGAGGATGTTGTGAACTGATACTACTCTTAATGAACTGTGAGTGGTTGAAGCTTTGACCCTAGATTCTGAGCAACAGCATCAATGAACTCTTCAGTGTTCAAGTAAGATTCCCTTGATGCCCTGTGCACATGCAATTATCTCAGAATTTATGATATATAGGAGGTCAAAGCAGGATGCCACGTTGGTGTTTTCATACCAACGTGACAACCTTTATTTATTTTATGCTCATCAAGTCGATTTCTATATATATATATATATATATATATATATATATATATATATATATATATATATAGAACCACTATTCAGAACTAGCGTCGATGAAAAAATGTCGGAACAAATACTAAAAACCACTTTGCAGAACAAGCATGGATGCATAAAATGTATAGGTGGCTAAATGGCCGGGGTCAGGCAAGTAGAGTAACAGGTTGAAACGGTCAGGTTGGGTTGACCCAAAAACACTTTTTTGCCCATTTCGTAACAAAATAAACAGAGCATTTGGTAGAGTATAAATGAAATATTAATAAGAAAATAATTTAAATCTTTAAATGAAGTGATTTACAAGGTTGCATGCGTTAATAACAAACTTTAGGTCGACTTCCAACCCATTTGACCCTTACCCTTTTTAGCTAAATACTATTTGATCCTTTTAAGATTATGAATAAACAAAATCATCCCATTCATAAGTAGATGTGTCAAAACTTACACCTATGTTTGAATAAAACTTGAGAAATATCACAGAAAATCATTTTGCATGGCCAGCAACAATAAGTCAAATTAGTATGCATTCGCATTCAAGTATCAGGTACCAGTGGCATTATAAGACTATATTTCAGAATTCAGAGCATGCTGAATTTATTAAAATAGTGTTAGCACTACTCACTTGGGTCCGTGGATTAGAATGGCAAGATCCTTGGTCATTTTCCCCGACTCAACTGTCTCAACACATGCACTCTCAAGCTTTTGAACAAAATCCGCCAATCTCTCATTACTATCCAACTTGGCTCTGAACAATAACATGCAGGATAAACAAAATCAGGATAATAGAATAACAGTAGAAACAACACTTACACTGTAGCAAATAAATTTTAACTAAAACGACCATTAACGTGATCTTTAAAAAGAACACTTAAAATCTGATAATAGAAACATACCGATGTTCAAGTCCTCTTGTCCATGCAAAGATAGAAGCAATACTGTTTGTGCTAGTTTCATTTCCCTTTTGGTGTTGCCGATAATGACGCGTTACAGTCCCATGGGCTGCCTCTGCTTCCAATGTTTTCCCATCAGACGATAGCTGCAAACCAAATGTTGTAAGGAATTAACATGAAATCCTGAACACACGTAACTTTCTCAGGTAAGAATAAAGATATATAAGTCTTACTGACCAAAACAGAAGTCATAAGGCCCAGAGAACCAAACCCTGCATAAAAAATAAAAATAAATAAATAATAGTCAGAATACAGAGCTTGTAAATGCTTGTCATTCACTCGCAAAGGGTGCTCTAACAGTTAGTCAACAACACATTAGGACTGAATAGATTAGTTAATCATCCAATATTCCAATCTATATGTAGATGATAGAGATTACTGATTACATCCGAGTAAAAGCGTATTTCAGCCCGTTTACCCAAAAGTGGATCAATTTGGGTTATGCTTCATCTCAAATGGGTCATATGGGCCAAATGGGTTAAGCTGAAGGATTAACAAAAAAAGGAAAAGGGTCAATTTGGGTCCGCCCATTTGGCAACCTCTACATTTGAGAACAATTACTTACTTGCACTAATAAATAATCTATTGTTTTTCTTTTATCTTTTGATCATACAACTAGCCCAACATCAGAATGAAACATCACCTTGGGCAAGTAAATCACTCTGTACATCTCCATCGTAGTTCTTGCATGCCCAGACATATTCACCATCGCTCTTCAGTGCATAAGCAACCATGTCATCAATCAACCGATGCTCATACCTTTAAACAAGCAACAAGTCACATCACAATATTTATAATTTTATTTATATACATTAATTAATCATGCAACAATCACCACCAAGAAAAAACAAACCCACTTCTAACCCGTAAATGAAATTACCATATGGAATTTTGTTCAAATTTTTCCTTCCAATTCTCCTCATATACCTCCTGAAAGATGTCCTTAAACCTGCAGTGATCAGAATAGAGTAGAGAGTCATGTCAGTGATATCGTAAAATATTAAGTAAACTGCTAATCAGAAAAAAATGATATTGTTATGGTGTTACCTGCCATCATATTTCTTCAGAATAGTATTTTTAGTGCTTAAATATAGAGGCCATTTCTTTGAAAGTGCCATTGCCATTGATGATTCAGCAAAAGCACGGATGGACTAAAAAAGTATAAATTTCTCATGGTAAGATTTCAATTAATCAACGTTATAAAACAGGATATAAGACCAGACGTCAAAAACGTCAAGCAAAAGGTACAAGACCAAACCTCATCAACGTTATACATTGCAAGTGCAATGCCAGGACCTTTGAAGTCAAAAACATCAAGCTCCATGGGAGTTTCACCATCCTCCGGAACTGAGTGAATCATGAAATGATCACCTTATAAAAGTAGATCTTACGCTTTCAAGTACAAACTAGTTCAAAATGGAAGAATTTCGAAAATACCAAAAACCATCTTGAGTTTTCCTGGTCCTTTGATAACAGTATCTGTAGCACGATACTGGTCACCGAAGGCATGCCTGCCAATACAGATCGGTTTCTTCCACCCTGCAGATATACACCAGAAACAGAATTAAGTTTCCGCCAGTCATCCATGGCTAACCGAAGTCCGAACATGTGGAGTTGAAATTAGACACTATGGTACTACCTGGAACTATCCTTGGAACGTTCTTGCATAGAATAGGTTCACGAAAAACCGTCCCTGACATCAACAGATTCCAACTAGTTAGAAAAACTTACAACTAAAACTCGTATAGTGAGGGGTGTTAAAGCAAAATGAAAACACAAATATTTTATTTGAAAAAATGAAGGTGGTATGCAAGCGTCACTGAAAAATTTAGAACTCATAAACTGAGAAACCAGACAGGAAGTTCAAACATATAAAGCCCATAAAGAAAATTAATCTTCCATAAAAAGAACATTAAAATCATCTCATGACTTATACATACAAGATGAACGTTCTCCAAACATCTACAATTTGCTAAGAACAGGTGTGCTTCAATTGTCCCTCTTCATAAGTATTACTTAAAAGAAATTATAAATTACCCTAGATAATTTGCACGATGGTGAAAACATTTGGAGTGCAATTGAGTGAAACATAACAAGAAATCAATTGTGCTGAAATTTTTCATAGCTGTGAGCCTGTGACTAAGAAAATCATATACAAACCATTTAGAATATTCCTGATTGTGCCATTGGGACTCCTCCACATAGATTTCAACCCGAACTCCTTGACTCTTGTCTCGTCTGCATCATTGCAAACAATTTACAAAATTTGATATTTAACTAGCAAAGTGAAAGACAATAAGTCAATAAACTGAAAGCCTTTTTCAAAGACTACTAGGATTCCAGACTTGGTTTTAAAAAGCGCTAGGCGCACAAAAGCGACGAGGTCTAAGTGCATCGCGCAAAAAGCGTGGGATTTTCGTACCTGAAGCGAACACTAATTATATAAATTTTTTATATATTCCATATATATTCCATGAGTTTTTAGCTTCATTTACCCAAAATATAGCTATAAATAAGGTTTTTATGTGATTTTACCTATATGTACAAGCCAAAAACACCAAATTACAACATTTTTATGCATAAAAAATACCCAGGTTACGTGAGGCGGCGCGCCTCAGGGAGAAAAGCGCCTGAGGCGCGCGCCTTTGGGAAAAAGGATAGGCGCAAAGCCCTGAGGCGCCCTAGGCTGCGCCTTGATGCGCCTTGCGCCCTAAGCAGTTAATGCGGTAAAATATCGGTTATCGGTCAGGGACCGATATTTGATATATCGGTTCTCTCAGTGAGATATCGGTGAGATATCGGTGGATATATATATATATATATACACACACTAAAAAAACTATATATATTAAAGATATTTAACTCATAATGAAATAAGAAAAGGACAAATAAACATTGAAAGAGAAAAACAAATAAACAAAAGTTTTAGGTTAAAATTGAAAAAAAGAAAAACATTGAGGGGTGTACTTAATAAAAGAGTAGTAGGTTAAAATTAGGTTAAAAGAAAAACATATCACGCATCTGCAGCCTCCATCTCAAGCCAGCAGCCCTCCATCACAAGCCAGCAGCCTCCATCATGGTCATGGTCACAGCCTCCATCTTCGGCCAGATGGCTCCATCTCCAGCCAGCCTCCATCATCGTCACAACCTCCATATCCATTGCTTCTACATCATACTAACAGATAAGCTCCTATTTCTTCATCTTCATCTCCATTCTTAAGCATTAAATCTACTAAAATGGTCCAAAAGAAGAACAAAACGAGATTCTCGGTTTATTTACCGATATTTTGGGAGTGTTATCGGCCGATATATCGCCTATATCGGCCGAGATTATCGGACCGAGATTAGGACCGATATTTGAGACCGATATAAACCTTTAGGACCGATAACCGAGATATCACCGAGATATCACCGAGATATCACCGAGATTAACTGCTTAGCTTGCGCCTAGGCGCGCTTTTTAAAACCCAGATTCCAGAATATAGGATTAACACAGGATATCATGAAACATTTTTAAAATCTGTTGCAAATATTGAAGTTGGTTGTTTGAAAAAAAAATGTGCAAAAGTAAAGGAGCCACACAATTTTGGAGTTATAACAGACTAGAAATAGGTATACAGAGAGTGACTAACCAGGTGTGATTGTAGCACATTTTACAGCAACATTGTACCTGCAAAGCATGAACAACTTGCTTAAGGCTTCAAGTAACAGTAAAGAAGTATGTTGGACAAGTAAGAAAGCAAAACAAGAAAACAAAAAGTCTACTGACAGCCGACACTTGCATCGTCATTCCTTACCTATTTTCTGGAGCTATTTAACCTTGGCATATGATTATCAGAATTATCAATCCATCCATATTTTCAGTTATATCACACTATTTATAGAAGACAAACTCCGCAGGATGACTACTGAACAAAACTTTGATTCTAGTATCAATTTTAGACTAAGAATGCAGTTCCTTCTCTAATTTGTATCCCTTAAACACAAAGTGTAAAGTGTAAACTCACTTAACTACACGGTTCAGGGCTAACTTATATAACTTGTGCTATCTGCTATGCATATTCATATAAGCATTCACATCCATTCTATCTAACAATCATCAGTACAATTAACATTTTCTACTATGTAAACAACCAGAAAAAGAAAGCTTACAATGCAACCTAGAATCGGGTTTCTGAACCAATGTCTATGAAGCCTTCTAATTAAAGTTGTAAGAATCCCAAGGCGCTAGGCGGCCGGCAAGGTACCGACTAGCGATTAATCGGGGTTAGTAGGGATTAATCGGATTGGGATTTTGTATGCAATTTTCAGTTTTATATACACACAGTTATATATATATATATAGTGGAAGGATAGGGAGAAAACCCTCCAAAATGAAAAAACTCTAGAAAACCCTCAAAAAAACTTACTTCCCGAGCTTTTATTTTTTAAAAAAAATTAGGGCATGTAATATACATGTTTTTAAGTGTTTTGAGCCAAAAAAATCAAAAAAGCGTAACATATGTTATGATGCAAAACTTATTTTTTTTTAAAAAAAAAAAACCTTCGGCGCTTTTTTGATTTTTTTGGCTCAAAACACTTAAAAACATGTATATTACATGCCCTAATTTTTTAAAAAAAAAAAAAGCTCGGGAAGTAGGTTTTTTTGAGGGTTTTCTAGAGTTTTCTCATTATTTAGGGTTTTCTGTGGATCCATCCCCTATATATATATATATATAGGTTTAGGATCCTGTACAAAGGACATATTTCGTGAGAAGGACTAAGAATTGACATGTAGACATCATGTTTTGGATTTAGGAATGATGTTTTAGGTTGTTTTAACTTGAAAAACACCAAACACAACAATCTAAAACACAATACAATGTATTATAGTCATTAAATTTAAAAAATAGCTAAAACACACTACTTAACGCTTAAAACACAATGCTAATGTTCTTAGCATGGTGTTTTAAGTTTTAAGCCTAAAATACATTTGTTTTCGGTTTTTAATTGTTATGTTTGGTGTTTTTATAGGCAAAACAATCCAAAACATCACGACTAAGTTCAAAAAATGATGTCTAAGTATCAATTTTTAGTCCTTCTCACACTTCTCACAAAAAAACCACTTTGTACACGATCTTGACCCTATATATATATATATATATATATATATATATATATATATATATATATATATATATATATATATATATTTAAGTAGGCAATATTTTAACCCCTCCCTCGACTCGTATTTTAACTAGATATGATTAATTGCCAGAATTCACAGGTTTTGGCCGGAATCTCTAGACAGCCACCGGTTTTTGGCCAATTAGGACCAGATATGACTACCGTTGACTGGCCAGAGACTAATGGGCCAATTAGATGAAAATAACTCAGTGAACCTCCGACAAGCAATTAATTGGTGCTTAATCGGAGGCTAGCCGCGATTTTTATAAATGTCAATTCTGGCTATATATGATTAATATAATATGGGGAGCTAGGTACTCTAGGCATCATAGGCGAAGCTTAATGAGGGCCTGGGGTGTCCCGGCCCCCACCGATTTTTGACTCAGTAGTGTAAATATCTCGGGTTTTATCCAAAAAAAAATTGTATTTTTTGAGTCCGGCCCCCACCGATTCAAAAGAAAAATTGGGTCACGTGACTAACTTTCGACCCCCACCATCCAAAATTTCAAGCTTCGCCACTGCTAGGCATTAGCAGGCTGTCAATCAAGTAACACCTTAAATTAAGCTTCAAGTTCAACTTAATTATCAACCTCTAAACCAACCATACAAAAAAAAACCCGATTGCATGCACAACAATCATTCACAAATACATATACAAAATGCAAACCGGAAGCCGAAAAAAAAAAAAAAAAAAAAAACTAAAACAGAGAAGCAGCAGTTTACTTACTTGAGAGCAGCATGAGCACTTTCAACAGTAACTTCATCATCTGTAGCATCACGATTCAAAATTCCTAAATCAAAATACTTAATATCCAAATCTACATACGGAAATATCAACTGAAACAACAACAACAATAATAATAATAATAAGTAACAAAAAAACACACTCCAAAACTCAATTAGGTCAAAAACAACCACAACTCATAAAAACCTCCAAACCTTATCCTTAATCATCTGCCAAATAATCCTCGTCATCTCATCACCTATAGAAATAACACGTGATCAGTAAATAATTAAATAATAGTTAATAATAATAATAATAATTAGTTAGGTACCGTCCATCTCAACGATAGGATTATGGACGGGGATTTTAGGGATGGAGGTGAGTGGAGAAGAAGAGAAGCAACGGAGTGAAAGTTTGGATGATGAGTGAGTGGTATTTATAGAGCGAAAGAGGTTGTAAGATGACGGTATTGGTGACGTAGGGTGTCTGAGGGATAGAGAAGATGGTGAGGATGATAATAAGAGGGTGGTGACGGCGGTGGACATTGTGGTCAAGCGGTGTTTCAGACTGAGCATTGCGGTTTGTGGACGGGATATTGATGTTATGGCTTGATAATACGTTAAAACCGACTAGTGATTGAACCGGTTTTTTTTTTTTTTTTTTTTTTTTTTTTTTTTTTTTTTTTTTTAACGTTGTGTTTAGAGGGCGTTTGGGAATGAGTTTGGAAATGTAAAAATGCTTTTAGTCAAAAGTGCTTATTAGCTTATGACTTTTGAAAAGAGAGTTTTAAAAAAAGTGTTTGGATTAGCTTTTGAGATGAGAAACGTCAAAAAGTCAATAAATTGTCTTTTTTTAAGTGTTTCGCTTAACTTATTGTGAATATTGGTTGCATGAGTGGTAAATTTGTAATTTTTTTTTCCAAAAGTCAAAAGCCAAAAACCAAAAGCCAGGATTTCTAACTTTTCAAAAACAACTTTACTATCCTTAAAAGCCAAAAGCTAAAAGTCAAAACAGAAAGTGTTTTGGGGTTACACAAACAGTTTATTGACTTATTGGTTTCCTTGAAAAATAAGTCAATAAGTTGTTTTGAAACTCAATCCCAAACACCCTCTTAGTTTACCAAAAGAAAAGAAAATTAAAAAGTTAAATGTGTTCCAAAGAACTTTTATGAATGAAATAAAAGGAAAAGAAAAAAAAAAGTTGCGTTCAAGAAAAAAAAAAGTAGAATAACTTTCGCCATACAAAAAGGGGTGGCGGCGTAACTTGTTGCCCGTCTGCTTGCTCTTTTGATGTAAGTTTCGTTTTTATGAAATAAAATTAGATAATTATCTTAAAAAAAGAGAGAGAAATGAAAGGAAAAAAAAGAGAAAAGAAGACTAATTATCATTCTTTAAAATTGTAAGGAAATAAAAGGAAAAGAAAAAAGAAAAGAAAAGGAAAGCAAAAAATAACATCTTTCTATCTTTTATTTTCCCTGTGAACTAAAAAACATAGCGTAAATGAATTAAACTTCTATTACTTTTGTGAGTTAGATATCACAAATATGATGGTTATCGAAAAAAATTAAACAAAAAGAATATACGTATATATTGATTTTGAGATGAGAAAATGATGATTGATGATACATGTTTACTACACTTATAAGACTAAGGGGGTGTTTGGGATTGATTATTCAAAACAGATTATGCGTTTTGGAAAAGCAGAGATGGAGCTGCTTTTACACTCTGTTTCAGAGTTTCATTAAAGGATGGAAGAGAAAGGATTGGGAAGGAAGTGGAGAAAAAACGTGTTCTAGAGTTTTTTGTAGGAGGGAAAGGGATGGAATGAGAGGGATAATAAAGAGGATTTTAGTGTGATTTTTAATCTTTCCAATTTGGAAGGAATTGGAGAGAAGGGAAGAGGAGGGAGATCCTTTCTTTTCCATCCTTTAATGAAACTCGGGAACACAATGTTAGATTATTGCGTTTTGGTAGCCTAAAAAACTGATTATCTGCGTTTTCAAAACGCAATCCAAACACTAAAAACTGATTATCTGCGTTTTCAAAACGCAATAATCTAAAACTCAGATTTAAAACGCAATCCCAAACACCCTCTAAATGGTGTGCCCCCTTTTTCCCCCCCCCCCAACTTTCCCAAGTGCCACATCAGCGTCACATCATTTTCTCAATTTTCTCTCCCAAACTTTGGAAATGGTTTCCCCCAAATCCCCATTCCCCTTCCTTTTTTTATTCTTTTCCATTTTTTAATTATATATTTTATATTTTATAGTTTTTTTTAAATGTAAAAAAACATAAAAATTAAAAAAAACATTTAAAAAAAATAAAATCGTAAAAAAGAAACAAAAATAGTAAAAAATAAAAATAAAGATAACCTTCAATAAATTTTAAAAATTACAACCTACAATGCATAGAAATTTAAAACATAACAACCAAAATACATAAATAAAAAAAAACATCTAAAGCATTCGTTTTCCAAGGATTTGGTTCGGGAGTGGCATTTGCATATGAAATTGTTGTTGGTGATGCATTTGCATTTGCCAAGGATTTTGTGGTTGAGTAAAACTGCCAAACTCGTATGTGCTAGGGTCGAGCGGTGTAGTGGGGTAGGGAAAGTTTGGAGCTTGTGTCGAAGGAGTAGCGGGTTTGTTCGAGTAAAAGGGTTGCGGGTTTGAACGCCTTGGATCCATTGGTATTTTTTTATGTGAAGAATGGAGTAATTTTTATAAAATGTGGTTGTTTGGTTAAAAAGATTGAGTGAGTTTTGTGTGAATGGGGTGGTTAATATATATATAAAAGTAAATTTTTGATTTTTTTTATTAAAAACCAACGGAACTATTTTAAATAGGTGGGCCCCCTTTTTTCAACGTTACAATGTCTTGGCCAATAGGAGAGCTCGGTTCCAACGGGCAAATTTCACCGTTTTCCCCAAAAAAAAATCGGGGGGAGGGGGGTGTTTTGGATCAGTGCCGAAGCCACATCACTTCCCCGACCCACCTCCCCTAAAAGCACACCAAACAGTCTAAGGGTCATTAATTTGAAAGTCAATGATGTATCGTTAATTGTGAGAACCTAATGATGAAATTATGTACATGTTTGCAACACTTTTTTTAACGGCCAAAAATCCATATATAAATATATAGGTTCAGCAAGTGGCTGGAAAACAAAAACACGTCATATACACCAAAACACTAAAAGAGAGACAAAAGGAAGTTATAAAAGATCTAAGACATCAAAGTCGAGCCGCTTCTCCCATGAGATTGAAGCCGCTTTCTTCCTATTCACGATCCACAAATGTTTGCAACACTGTTTTGTTAATTTGAAAGTCAATGATGTGTCGAGAATTGTGAGAAGCTAATGATGAAATTGTATATTTTGTTTTAAGTGTGATAAAGAAAGCGATTATATAGGTGTCTACCACACTATCTCGTTAAATTGATTTTGATAAGACTTAAGGTTAACTCTTAATCATTAAGAAGCCATGGATCATTAGACTACATGATGTGGTTATGAAATGAAAGTGGCATGAAAGGATATTTGGCAGCCACATCAACTTCCCTACAACCCCTAAAAAATCACGGGGTGGTGGTGGTGTGGATAGGTTTGAAAAAAAAAAAAAAGTCAAACAACCAATAAAAAATAAATAAGTCAAACAACTAATAAAAAATCATTAATAACCCAAGAACCAACTACAATCATCCACCCTACCCTCACCTTTTGCCCCACATCCGTAAAAATCTCCCTCAACCTGCCCCACGCCACAAATGGTGTGGTGATGGCGGCGTGACAGGGCTCCACGTCACCTTTCACGCCCCCCCCCCCCCACACCGTGTAACCTTAAGAGACTACGGTCGACAATAAATGCAAATCAATATATTTGTCCTCGGTTACTTCTTGCCGAAACACACAAAACACAACTATTACCGGGGTGGTAGTGTTGCCGATTGAAGGTTGACGAGGAGTGCCCATCCCGCTAAAAGTTTTGAAACTTAATGTTTTTTAGTTCATACCCTACCTTATTTGTTTTTTTTTTTTAAGTAAGGACCATATTAAATAAAAAAGTGTTTGTTAATAAAAAGGTTTTTATTTAAACGAAAAACAACGAGTTCTAATTAACTTGTGCAAGAAAGTAACTTATGTAAAAGATAATAATATACATAAAGAGACTAGGACAAAGAGGTAACTCCGAGACAAACACAAAGACACAGTACTTAACGTATGTGTTAACTAACTCATGTTGCGTTCATTCTTTGATTTTCAAACAAAACTTTTATTTATTATGGATGTCTCTTTAGAGGAAATTGTGACGATGTCTTTTAAATTAGGGGTTGTTTGGTTAATTAAGTGTTGAATCATTAAATTTTAAGTTAGAGCTGTTTGGTTGATTAAGTGTTGAATCATTAAAGGTCTGAATGGTTATAAGAGGCTGTGAATCATCTACGTCCACGGGCTACGAACAGGGTCTTTTATTTTTGGAGGTGCCCAAGGGTTACATGATACAAGATGATAATGTATAGGGAGGCTAACTACGGTTTCTTTTTCAAAATCCGGCTACTAAAGTTGAGTGGGTGACCCTCCGATTCAACCCTTAAAAGTTAAAAGTCTTCAGTCTTCAATTGCCTAAGCCCATACAGGCCGAGGCTACACCCGTTTGAACCCAACAGGATGTGCCACTAGTGATCTTCATTCTTAATGCAAGAAGAACTGCTATTCTTTAGCATCATCAAAGAAGGAGACTGGTATTACTGATGGAGATGACAATTCCGACACACATTTGAACTGTAATATAAAACATATAATCAGATGAAAAAAAGAAACAGATTTATGTTACAACATACAGATATTACACATACCTTATTTTGCTTATATTTTTCTCCAATCGCCACCAAATTGCCTGCTCGTGTACTCAATTGCGAACGGTGTAAAATCTGAACACATTCCTTCAAGTCTGAGGGCTTGTATCCACAGTTTTGCTCCAGAGACAAATTCTGTAACACGACTTAACAATTAATATATAAATTTCAATCGTGGTCGTTTGATAGCAGAAAAGAGGATGAGCGCGTGCTTATCCACGGATGCGACGTTGGTTTGAGAGTGAATCTTGCAAGAAAGGTAGCAGATGCAGCTATGATAGAAGCAAAAACTTTAGGCAGCCATATTCTAGCAAGCTGAGATCAGACATATAGTAAGCCAAGAACTCCAACTACGGATTGGGTGTCTATAGTTTGCAAAGGATATGGAAATTAGCACTTGCCAAATCAATCATGAAAGCAATATAAAACGAGATGGACCTTACGTACTTGATAATCCTCTTGAGCCACGTCGGTCAATCTTCTGTGGAAATCAACAAATCAAAGGAGTTAGTTGATGAACCTACAATCATGGCATGTCATGTAGTAAAGAATGATTTAGATTCTCAGTTATTCGCACGTACCTAAGGAATGATATTACTGTGGGACGACCCATTTCAAAGTTGAGAGCTTTGAGGACATCGACTTCCATTCTCACGACTTGTTGCTTTGTGAACATATTTTCAGAGTAGCAGCACAAAGCTTCAACATTGACTGGGGGGCAAGTTTCTTCATATTTCCTGTAGACCAGAAACAACCATGTTCAAGAATCAAACCATAAAAAACACATGCAAAAATATGATAATACTTACGCAGCAATGAGCAGTGAACAAAGACAAGGAAGCGCAATACTCTGAAGGTTAAGAACATCTGTGGATAAGAATCTATCCATGTAGGAGATGGCGAGATGCAAAGTCTTGAAAGAAGCCCAAAGTATTCAGCAGCTTAAACCAACCCACTGACCCATCTAGCCCTTGAACCTACATAAATATGTTTCTTCTGCAGTTTCTAAATGTATCCTGGCATTGGTCTTCTGTTTTGCTCCATCTAAATTTACAATTAAAATATACAGCAACTTTAATATTTTATTCAAAAACCCTAGATAGAGCATAATTAACATGAATTAAAAAAAAAAAAAAAAAACTATGCACCTCCAAGTTATGAATATAGTGGTAAATATCCGCAGCGTAAGCTTCACACATCTGGGGTTCGCTACTACGTCTTTGCTTTGGAGGCAGTTTCGCATTGGATGTAGATTTTGGATTTGGAACCTTTTTCGCCACCGCCTTGGATGTAGATTTTGGATTTGGAATGTTATTCATCTCACGTCCTTTGACGGCCGCCTTCTTATTGGATGTACAGTTTGGATTTGGAATCTTATTCAAGTCATAATAATATCCCATGGCGATGACGACGTTTAGTGTACATAATAAAAATATACCATGTTAGAAGTTTTGTAATCAAGAAATTATGTTAATTTAGAAAGTAAAACGGTTGACTTCAGAAAGTCAAAAGTCACAGAAAAAAGGCGCCAAAAACAGAATCGTTGCGTCTGTATGTTTTAAGTCACATCGGTTAGTTAAACGGTTTAGTAACCGTCAATATTGTATGGGTATAAATAGCCCCTCATGTGTATCATTTATGTGTGTATAATATCCTTTCTCCACCCTCTGTTCTCTCGTGAGTCCCTGCACAAACATTTGTTGTGCATACTCAACAATCATTCAGCCATGTTCATCCGTATACCAAGTCGTGCGAAACAGGGAAACAACATACCAAACAACTAGTGAATCAGGTAACCAATAAAGCTAATTTTGATGCTAATGCAAAGGTATGAGATGGTTTTTGCTGCATGCATGATGTAAAGTTTCTTTACAGTTGTTTGTTTGTAATCAGTTGTTTGTTTCTTTACAGTTGTTTATTTCCAAAGCAACGATGAACAATATAAGTGCGTGAAATTGAATGAGTAGAGTTATCTATTAATATATATAAAAGAATTGAACATTGCTGACGTGGCGTGTAATGGTGCCTTCAACCCCTCCATGAAAGGGCCATGTGGCATCATAATTGAAAAATTTTAGTGTTTTTGAATTATTTCCTTTTTTTAATTAAAAAAAAAAGATAAACATAAAACCTTAAATTTATCTATCTATATCTCAATTCTCAATTACTAAAATTAAATTGAGTTATTTTAGGAAAAAACAATTTAAAAACAAATTTAAATTTTTTTCTCTTATGTTCCTCCCATAATTTTTAAACGTTCATATCTTTTATATTCGAGATTTTTTAAATAAAAAAATTACACCAAAATAACAAGCGTTTTATTATCTTTCCAACGAGTACCATAGTGCTATATAAAAAACGGAGAAAAAAAACGACTATTTTTTGTGGGGTTATGTTCATACAGAAAAAAAACACAAAATGTTCAGGTTATCATTAATCATGTTTTTTCTTTTAAACCAGGTTTTTATCTACGATGTTGAAATTCAGCCCAATCGTCATGCTATTATTGTAATTTTACTCTTCTAAAGATGGATAGGTATACTTCATTAAGAGAAGCTAGGAGAAAGAATCGTGCAACACTCCAACACATGATGTCACCTTATAGCAAGGTTATTTTTTTATTTATTTAATTACAAGAGTAATAATTATTACTATTAGTATTAGTATTATTAGAATAGTTATATTTTTCAACCCCCATCATGAATTCTACATCTATATAAGTCAAAGTCAAATTGTAACATATTTTAAATTACGTGAAGATGATTATATGTTGAAGGTTATCTTTTTAATACTGTATTATGTTTAATATGGTTTATGCTTTTTATTTTTTTAACTTTTTAAATAAATGTTTTTTTAACTAAGATTGATTATGTTTAAGTTATTTACTCTTTTCGTGATTTGAGTTTTCTTCCTTTATCATTTTTTATTAAATTATATTAAAATTTTCAACCCCGGGACCTTCCCGGGGTAATCAGCTAGTATCTTATTATGTACCTTTGATCGGATCGATTGAGAACGTACGTTAGTGATGGTTTGGGATGAGGGGATATATGGCAGTATGGCACGCAGGGTTGTAGTTAGTTGTAAATAATCATGAGAAAACAAATAATAAACACACCAAACTATTTATACTATCAACATAGCTTAAGCCGTAAGTTTACTAACCCTATCCTTCTTGTTAGTCTTACTATTCGAAATCCAAACTATATAATCATCTTAAAACTATAATATCTTATCTTTTCTTATTATTTTTTTTTAAAAAAAATTACATTAATCTAGATACTAACGCTGTGTTTCCGAGTTAACTTAACGAAAGAAAATAAAGGAAATGAAAGGAAAGGAAAATTTGATTATGTTCCCGAGTTTCATTTAAGGAAGGAAAAGAAAGGAAAACAAAACAAGGTGTGTTCCCGAGTTTCATTTAAAGAAGGAAAAAAAAGGAAATGGAATGAAAACTAGGCAAAATTCTTTAGTTTAGTTTTCTTTCTAATTTGGAAGGAAACGAAAAGAAAGGATATTTATCCTTTCTTTTCCTTTCCCTTCATTTCCTTCGGTTATTTTTTTTTTCTTTTCCCTCTTTAAGTTAACTCGGGAACATAGCGTAAAGCTAATCCAAGTCTAACCCCAAACCAGCTTTTTAATTTTAATAATTAATATCTATATCTATATCTATATATACTAGCCGAAACGAAATCAACCCAAGTTCCATCGCAAGTTCCATCCATAACGCCGGAAACCCCACTAATTTTGCTACAAATGATATTCCCCATCTAGACAACACTCAACCAATTTTGTTTGATAAGAATAAAAAGCCCCGAATCCTCTATCCGTTTTGAGCTTTCGAAATAAGCTACTCAGGCCCTTCATAAAATCATAAGATCCACATTATAGTTTTAGTGACATACATTATACCCTATGTCATATGTCTAGTATAAAATATAAAAATTATCACTTTGTAAGAGCATTAACAATAGGTTATGCATATTTATGTGAGAGAAATCTTCATATTTTGATATGTGGTAGTAAATGGTTGTGAGTGAATGATATAGTGAAGTTACTGTTCATCATTATATTTGATATGGAACTGTTCATCCTCTATAATTTTTTAATATTTTTAAAAGTGGTTGTGAGTAGAGGAAAGAAAAAAGATAATGATAAAAGTATAGAGTAAATATTATTTAATTGAAAGAAGTGAGAAAAAGTAATGTTTTTAGAGTAATTATGGAGAAAATATGCAGAAGCTATTGTGAATGCTCTAAGTCATATATAAATTGAAGGTGAACCGCTTAAACCTTTAATAATAAACTAAGATTATTTATAAGTAAGAATACAATAACCAAGATTATTCATAAGCAAGAATACTGTAACACCCCAACCGATGGCGGAAACATCAAGGTGTCACGAGGTAACGATTGTTCAATAGCTCATGGACTAGAAATGTAAATATTGATACATAGACTAAGTAATTTATTACATTGAAATGAAATTACAAGAATACAACGTTTAAGAACTAATAATCTAAAATAAAATTTAGTAAATCTCAAGTCTAAGTCTAAGTTCCAAAAGCTTAACAGTGATCTCATAACAACCTGAAACATGTACGAAAATAATTTTGTCAACACAAAATGTATTGGTGAGCATACCCTGTTTGAATAAATATAGTAGGAAAAGAGTTTCGCAATTCACGTGTTATATTGTCTATAATTTAGTGTTCAAGCTATGTACAAATGTCACCTAAAATCAAGCCTTAAAGTAGAAATGATATCTAAGAATAATGGGATATCTAGTATATATGTATAGTAGTCGTCCAATAGTATGATTATATATAGTATGCGACAAAACAAGCAGTTTACACATAAAAATAGTCAAGTACTATTTATTGCTATGCTAGGCCTACACCGAGTTAATGATTAAGGTTATAAGTACACACTATCAGTGATCAACAAGTAAAACACATACAAGAATTGCGCTTGTGAATATAGACTAAAGCATGATTAAGTGAGTGAAGTAATAAGCGTACATGAGTCACCCCAAAAGTGTTAACATGAAAAAGGGGAAAGATATACTCACATTCGCTAAGCTGAATTATCCTCTAAGCGTTGTGAATGTATGTGAGACGAATCCCAAAGACTCAACAACGTAGCTAGTCCAATTTGAAGAAATAAAAAACGAAAAAGAAAGAATATCAAGCTTCCAATTCGCCAATTACAAGAGCTTATAATCAAAGCTTCAATTGTAGAAGTAATAGACTATAGAAGAAAGGTATGAGGGAAAGTTTAATCGGATTGAAACAATCGATTTAGAGGTGCCCAGTGTAATAGGTCATAGGTGGGTTTTTATACTAGTTTTGGATTCAATTTGCCATTAAAATTGGTCAACACCATAAAGTAGGATTTTATGATGAATTAACTATTTGACTAGGACTTTGACTGTTTGACTAAGACTTTGACTAGGACTTTGACCGGGACTTTGACTAGGACTTTGACTGTTTGACTGTCTTCGCGGACCGCGAGAACTAAAAAAAATCAAATTTTCTAATTTAATCAATTTTAAGTTACGGACTTGTTTCCTTCGGTTTCTAAGTTGTTTTAGGACCGAAAATTAAGGGTTTTGAGTATCAAGGTCTGAAACATACGGGCTCGGGTGTAGATGTGAGTATAAAACGTGCAATAATTTTACTTATAAAAATTATAAGTTTTATTAAATTGTGACTTTTGGTCCTATTAAAATAGGAGGGTTAAAAATGAAAATTTTGGAATAGTTGAGGGACCAATTATGCACATTTATGAAAAGTAAAGGGTGTAGGTTGTCACATTAATGTAGGCCTCGGATTCTTCTTCGCGTTCAAAGATGGAGTTACAAATTTCGGATTCAACACAAATACCAAATACCAGCCCCATAAGTATGCCAATTTCAATTTATGGTTTCTTTACTATCAACCGTGTCACATAAGGATGGGTCGTTGCACCCCATATGCACGACTCATGTATCGCCTTTCGTGTTCAATAGGTTGTGCATGAAGGGAAAATTTGTCAATTCCTGAGTAATTCATCGATTATACTAGAAAGCTTAATGATTCGTTTACATCGTTGGTGGGAGGCATGAGAGGGTGACGAGTTTTAGGTATGCCTACACTATGCCAGTGGTTATCTAGGCCAAAATGCTTTCCCAACCTAATATGTTGGCCTCCTCCTGTGCTTGGACCTGAATGAAATGCGTTGCTTGTTCGGGCTTGGTAACCCTTGGGTCCTAACCGGGTGAACTTGTCTTGATGGAAAGCTATGGGTCGGGCTAGTTGGTTGATACTTATTTAGACCCTGAAGTTTTGGGCCCTAGTCTGGTGGTCTTCTTTTGAGGGATAAATATGTGTGGGGCTTGTAGACCGGTAGCTAGTTGTGTCACACCCTCAAATTCCACTTGCGGGGTTTTACCGCGAGGCGCATGACAAACCAGGATTCAAGTCAACGGTCACAATAAACAACACTAGATGCATAACACAAAACCCAAAAGATATAATTATAAAAGCATAAACTGTAGCGGAAGCTTTAAATGTTTACAACCCAAAAGACATAGTTCAAATGTTTAATGAAGACCATGCTCTAAACCCTAGACGCCCGTGCCGACTCGTGCGCCTAGATCCAGTTGTTGCTACCTTAGCGACCTGAGAAAAACATGCCAAAAGACGTCAACATATAATGCTGGTGAGTTCACAGGTTTGTTCAAAAAGAGTTACCAAGTGTTACCATGTCCATACTATATCAATGCTACCAAGTACGCTAGCTAGGCGTATATTTTATTACTACTACGATTGGAAACCATTACTGGACACGTTTAGCAATGTTTAGCATGTTTAGCAGCCCGTAATGTTCAGCAAGATAATGTTCCTGTTCGAGACAATATGCACCCGCCCGGCCCTCCAAGCCGACGAGTGGGGCAGGTCACGCCCAATAGATCTATCCACATTTCCCCCGTTGTGCAAACCCGCACATTCATGGTTTCCCCCGGGACTTTCCAAAAGATCGTATAGCAATATAAAGTTAAAACCATAGTATGACGTATGTTACTAAAACTGTTTAGCGCATGTTTTCTCCCCCAAAAGTTAAAGCAGTAAAAGTGGGGCCGTGAACTCACCTTAGATAGCGTTCTTCAATTATAAGTAGAGATGTTTAGCCCTTGATAATCCCTCTACCGGAGATCTATCAAAATGTTCACATAAGTGTTCCGACTAATAACCATAAGGTTATCTAGCCCCCGATTGTCCAGATCATAACCAAGTATGTTTTAAAACGTGTTTAAATGTTCAACCGACACACTAGACCGACCCGCCATCCCGTTGGTGACCCATTACTCTAACTAATCAAGTACGCATAGATTACACGCAAGGTTCAAGCATAAAACACTTAGTTCGTATCGAAAATCTCATTTCTGCATCAGAACGGTCGAACCAGTCAGTTTAAGGCCTCCTTCGCACCTTTTTACTCTCCTTCGCCCGTTTTACCTCTCGTTCGACCGTTTGATGCTTCCTTCGCACATTTTGCCACGTTCGCCCACTGAAAAGCCTGGTTCGACCCTGGGATTCCTCCTTCGCACCTTCGACTGGTCGAAGGAGGCCAGGTTCGCCCCTGTTGTTCTATTTTGCCTAAAAACGCTTAAAACACATTCAAAACGACTCGAAACATCACCAATCACAGCAGTCAAACATGATTATGTTATCCTAACAAAACCCCACTGATTTTGCCCCAAACCATATCCGTTTCAGCCCTTTCCCAAAATGGCAAAAATTATGGAAACGTCACTTTCATGCATGAAATCTTTACCCAATTTGGAAACTTTTGAAATCGACTCATGTTTGATTTAAAATACTCAGTTTATCGATCATCCGACCATCCCTATGGGTTCTATTGATTATAAACACCACATGTTACGTCTAGATTCGTCAAAATCCCCAATTTACACATAATATCATCATCCAATCGATTCTAACCCTAAACAACAATCAATCAGCATTAAAAGAAATCCTACATCATGTCTCTAACATAGATAAAGCAGCAAAGCATTGAATAACACATTACACCACATAATACTCAATTAACACATGTTATTTATTATGAAAACTCATGTTAAATGATAGGGTTTTGTTTTAGAAAGATGTTTAAAAGGTTTTTAATCATAAAAACACCCTTAGAACAGATCTGGGCAATTAAGGTTAGATGAAAACGAATTAAAATGCTTTTAAAAGATTTAGGATTATGAACACACCTTGGATTCTTGTTTAGATGTTGTAGATAGGTTAGATTATGAAAAAGAAGAGCAAAAACTCCTTCCTTAGTGTTTAAGATCGTTTGAGAGCGTTTTGGGACGGTTAGGGTTTGTGAAATGATGAAAAATGACTAAGGTTGGTATTTATACTGATCCTCCTTCGCACCAATTGATTGGTCGAAGGTGGTCTCCTTCGCCCCTTTCACAGGGTCGAATGAGACTTGTCCAGGTCGAAGGGAATTCTTCAATTCCACTTCCCTGGTTCGCCCACTTGCATGGGTCGAACCAGACAATTTTCCTCTCCTTCGACCACTCGAAGTGGTCGAACCAGAGCCCCTTCTTAACTAGTTTTCCAGTTTGTCGTGTTTAACGCATTCTAACACATCTTAACACATAAGCATGCATCCTTAGTCTATATTTAACACATTAAAGCACAGATAATCATTTACACATCATTTAAACACGTCTATGTATATAAACCACCACACAACCCATAATCTACCCATATACTTAATTAGTTCATGTAATGTCACCAACAACGGAACCCGGTACTAGTGTATTACCAAAACGACTCCCAATGATCCTCCAGATCATTGTACCCTGGACAATCCTAACTTGACCCAACTCAACTAACCCGGTTAAGTTTGTTTATAAACGTTTCTCGCTAAGGTAGACTTAGATGTTACTAATATGTTTAAGCCGAACATGCCGGGTGTCACATCATCCCCACGTTGAAAGAATTTTCGTCCCGAAAATTGCACGAAGCCCAAAAATGAAAAAGACGAAAAGGAAGAAAACGAAAAGAAAGGTTACCGGTTGTCACATCATCCCCACGTTGAAAGGGAATCTCGCCCCGAGATTCACTCTGCTTCAGCAGTAACATGCCTGGACTCGAACGCACGCTTCGGAAAGAGATGAGGGTACTTAGCCTTCATCTGGTCCTCTCGTTCCCACGTGAACTCCGGTCCACGATCCGAGTTCCAACGAACTTTAACGATGCGGATTTTACTCCGCCGAAGGCTACGAATCTTGTAATCCAGAATCTCGACAGGTTCCTCCACAATGCGAAGACGATCATCCACCTTGATCTCTTCCAGTGGTACAATGAGAGATTCATCAGCCAAACACTTCTTCAAGTTAGACACATGGAAGACGTTGTGCACACTACCGAGCTCTGCCGGTAAGTCAAGTCTATATGCCACCGGCCCAATCCGATCCAGGATTGCGAACGGTCCGACGTAACGAGGGTTAAGCTTGCCACGCTTTCCAAAGCGTATGACGCCCTTCCATGGTGAAACTTTCAGAAGCACCTTGTCCCCAACCTGGAACTCTAGCGGTTTGCGACGGCGATCGGCATAGCTCTTCTGACGATCCCGTGCAGCAGCCAAACGTTGACGGATCTGTACGATTTTCTCCGAAGTTTCGTACACGAGTTCCGGACCAGTGAGCTGGCTCTCGCCCACCTCGGCCCAACAAAGTGGTGATCGGCATTTCCGTCCGTAAAGAGCCTCGAACGGAGCTGCCTTGATGCTAGAGTGATAGCTGTTGTTGTAGGAGAATTCCACCAACGGCAGGTGAATCTCCCAACTTTTGCCAAAATCGATGACACATGCCCGCAGCATGTCCTCCAGTGTTTGTATCGTCCGCTCACTCTGCCCGTCAGTTTGCGGATGATAAGCCGTACTCATATCCAGCTGAGTACCCAAGGCCTTATGAAGAGCCTTCCAGAAACGCGAAGCAAAGCGGGAATCACGATCAGAAATGATAGAAACAGGCACCCCGTGCCGAGAAACCACCTCCTTAAGGTAAAGCCGAGCCAACCGCTCGAGTCCATCCGTTTCCTTAATAGGTATGAAGTGTGCCGATTTCGTCAACCGGTCGACGATCACCCAAATCATGTCGCAGCCACTTGGTGATCTCGGTAGTTTGGTGACGAAATCCATCGTGATCCGCTCCCACTTCCATTCTGGAATCTCAGGTTGCTGTAGGAGACCAGACGGCTTCTGATACTCCACCTTGACCTTAGCACAGGTCAAGCATTTGCTCACATAGGAGGCTATATCAGCCTTCATGTTCGGCCACCAATAAAGTATCTTCAGATCCTGATACATCTTATCGGAGCCTGGATGAATAGAATACCGGGATTTGTGAGCCTCGTCCAAGACAAGCTCCCGTAATCCCCCGAGTAAAGGAACCCAAACACGCCCAGCGAAGTAGTGTAGGCCATCAGACCTAAGCTCAAGGTGTTTGTCCGCACTGTGCATCGTTTCGGCCTTAAGGTTTTCCTCCTTCAAGGCATCCACCTGAGCCGAACGGATCCGGTCAGGTAAGGAGGAATGAATGGTAAGCTGCAAGGCTCGGACACGCCGAGGCTTCGCCGACTCTTTCCTGCTCAAGGCATCCGCCACAACGTTTGCCTTGCCAGGATGGTACTTAATCGCACAGTCGTAGTCGTTCAAGAGTTCAACCCAACGACGCTGCCGCATGTTTAACACCTTCTGGTCGAAAATATGCTGGAGACTCTTGTGATCGGTGTAAACTTCACACTTGGTACCGTACAAGTAATGTCTCCAGATTTTCAACGCAAAGACCACTGCACCCAGTTCTAAGTCATGAGTAGTGTAATTCTTCTCATGAACTTTGAGTTGACGAGAAGCATAAGCAATGACCTTCCCGCGCTGCATCAATACGCAACCAAGACCTCGTATGGAAGCATCACAGTACACAACGAAATCATCCGTACCCTCAGGAAGGGATAAGATAGGTGCAGAACAAAGTTTAAGCTTCAGCATCTGAAATGCTGATTCCTGTGGTTCGTCCCAGTCGAACTTTCGGTCCTTCTGGGTGAGAGCAGTGAGGGGTTGAGCGATCTTCGAAAATCCCTCGATGAAACGACGATAGTAACCCGCAAGACCTAGGAATTGCCGCACCTCAGATGGTGTCTTTGGTGCTTCCCAGTCTTTAATAGCTTCGATCTTAGCCGGATCGACATGAATTCCCAGTTCGTTCACCACATGTCCTAGGAATTGAACTTCACGCAACCAAAAATCACACTTTGAGAACTTAGCATACAACTGCTCTTGTCTCAAAAGTTCCAAGACCAACCGCAGATGTTCCTCGTGATCCGCCTTGTTCTTGGAATAGATCAGAATGTCGTCAATAAACACGATGACGAACTTATCAAGGTAAGGCTTGCAAACGCGGTTCATCAAATCCATGAACACCGCAGGTGCGTTAGTGAGACCAAAAGGCATGACCAAGAACTCAAAATGGCCATAACGAGTGCGAAAGGCAGTCTTCTGAATGTCAGCTTCCCTGACGCGCAACTGGTGATAACCGGACCGCAAATCAATCTTCGAATAATAGCTGGAGCCCTGAAGCTGGTCAAAGAGATCATCAATGCGAGGAAGAGGATAACGATTCTTGATGGTCACTTTGTTCAGCTCACGGTAATCAATACACATACGAAGGCTCCCGTCCTTCTTCTTCACAAACAAAATAGGAGCTCCCCACGGGGACGAGCTCGGTCGAATGAAACCCTTTTCCAAGAGTTCCTGTAACTGGCTGGATAACTCCTGCATCTCGGGAGGTGCAAGACGATACGGAGCTCGGGCAATAGGAGCTGCGCCCGGAGCAAGATCAATACCAAACTCAACCTGACGATGGGGAGGAAGACCAGGCAAATCATCAGGAAACACATCATGAAAGTCACGAACCACCGGGATATCCTCGATCTTCTTCTCATCGTCAGTAGAAACGTTAACAAGTGCCAGAATGGCCGAACAGCCCTTCCGAAGATACTTACGGGCTTTCATGCTGGAAATGATACTCAGCGGGGCACCGCTTTTCTCGCCATGAACCGAAAGAATCTCTCCATCGGGGAGAGGGATCCGAATAACCTTGTCAAAGCAAACAATCTCTGCACGATACAACGATAACCAATCCATGCCCACAACGACATCGAAACTACCCAAAGGTACAGGCATAAGGTCAATGGGGAATGACAGACCCGACAGTTCCAAGTGACACTCCCTAAGGATATGAGTCGCCTCGATGTTCTTACCATTAGCCAATTCTATCAAGTACTTAGCCTCTAAAGGTGTGGGTACTATATCTAGCAACTGACTAACATCCACAGATACGAAGCTCTTATCGGCACCAGAATCAAATAAAACAGAAACATAGCGATTGTTGAGAAGGAACGTACCGGTAACTGTGTCTGGATCCTGCCTAGCCTCCGCAGACCCAATGACGAAAGCACGCGCAGTCCTGCCTCCGCCGCCATTCCCGTTACCGCTACCGTTTCCGCCCCTCCCATTATCGCCCTGCTTCAGCTTGGGACAATCACGCTTGAAGTGTCCCGTGTCACCACAGTTGTAACACCCCTGCCTCCCCTGAGTCCCCTGAGCAGCAGGAGCAGGAGTAGCCGCAGGAGTCTGAGTTGGGGTGAGCGCCACCTTGCAATCCTTAGCATGGTGTCCTAACTGATGGCACCGATGACAACGAGCTCGATCACAACTCCCCGAATGGTGAAAGCCACACTTGTTACACTTGGGATGCTTTCCGACATACCCACCCGTCTTCGCCCCAGAAGAAGACCCAGACGTATCAAACTTCTTTGCCGGCTGAGCTGGCACCACACTCTTCCCCACACTCTCCCACTTCCTCTTGTTCCCCTCAGTAGTCTTCACAGTAGTACCCTTGGGTGGCAAAACGCCTTCCGCCACCTTCAGGTTAGTCATCCGATGAGCTGATCGGACAACTTCAGCAATAGTGGGAAGATTCCCAGCAGCCACCAACCCAGCAATCTCGGGCACTAGTCCAGACACATAATGCTCGATCCTCCTGTACTCGGGTGTGTGTAAATCAGGACACAACACCGCCAGCTCGTTCCTCCTCACAGTATACTCCTCAATCTCCGACCCAACCATCTTGTAACTCCAGACCTCATGCTCCAACTTCTGTATCTCCTCCCTCGGACAGTACTCACCTCTCAAAAGCTGCACAAACTCCGCCCAAGGCATAGCAATAGCCTCTCCCAGTCCCATATTCTGAGTAGTAGCATTCCACCACGACAATGCAGGCCCTTCAAATGTCGCAGTAGCATACTTCACTCGGTCCCCAGCAGGACAGTTACACATGACAAACACAGATTCAACCTTCTCCAACCATCGGAGCAGTCCCACTGCCCCTTCAGTTCCAGCGAAGTTATGGGGCTGACAGTCCCTAAACTTCTTATAAGAGCACTGAGGTGGGGGTGGATTGGCACCAACACCACCCATGGCATTAATCCCGGCCTGGAAATTAGCCATAGCCATGTTCACTTGCTGCTGGAGCAAGTTGTTCAGCTCAGCTTGGGTCATGTTGATGTTCCCACGACCACCGCCGCCAGCACGGCCACCGCCGCCACGACCACCACCACGACGTCCACCACCACGAGCACCAGACATGATCTAACAAACCAAGAAATCGAGAGATTTAGATTCACTTCCAGTGTCAACCACTAGAAATTTTTCAAGAGTTAACCTAGGGACAAATTCAGGACTATACATCCAAATTCGAAGTCCATCGGGATTTTCATGCATCCCAGTTTATTATTTCGTGTGCACCCGAAATGATAAACTGCTCTACATGGTCCTCCAGATGTACCCCTAATTTAGACCCCAGTCACCGAACATTGTCGCCTATGTGGCAATAGGTGCAAGTGTAAGAAGGCATGTGTGTGCAAGAACCAACAAATCAACCCCTCCTCCTTCAATCCAGAAGAAGAAGACAAGAGTAGGTAAGAACCCAAATAAAAACGGATGATGTAACAGAGAAGTGTGATGATAATGTAACGACACCCCGACAAAGTTAGTACATGTTCCAAACCGACACAAGTATGTGACCGTCTAGTGTGTGCGACTCGGCTATAGACTAGACTCTAAATGCAGTCCTAGTTCACTATAACCATTGGCTCTGATACCAATCTGTCACACCCTCAAATTCCACTTGCGGGGTTTTACCGCGAGGCGCATGACAAACCAGGATTCAAGTCAACGGTCACAATAAACAACACTAGATGCATAACACAAAACCCAAAAGATATAATTATAAAAGCATAAACTGTAGCGGAAGCTTTAAATGTTTACAACCCAAAAGACATAGTTCAAATGTTTAATGAAGACCATGCTCTAAACCCTAGACGCCCGTGCCGACTCGTGCGCCTAGATCCAGTTGTTGCTACCTTAGCGACCTGAGAAAAACATGCCAAAAGACGTCAACATATAATGCTGGTGAGTTCACAGGTTTGTTCAAAAAGAGTTACCAAGTGTTACCATGTCCATACTATATCAATGCTACCAAGTACGCTAGCTAGGCGTATATTTTATTACTACTACGATTGGAAACCATTACTGGACACGTTTAGCAATGTTTAGCATGTTTAGCAGCCCGTAATGTTCAGCAAGATAATGTTCCTGTTCGAGACAATATGCACCCGCCCGGCCCTCCAAGCCGACGAGTGGGGCAGGTCACGCCCAATAGATCTATCCACATTTCCCCCGTTGTGCAAACCCGCACATTCATGGTTTCCCCCGGGACTTTCCAAAAGATCGTATAGCAATATAAAGTTAAAACCATAGTATGACGTATGTTACTAAAACTGTTTAGCGCATGTTTTCTCCCCCAAAAGTTAAAGCAGTAAAAGTGGGGCCGTGAACTCACCTTAGATAGCGTTCTTCAATTATAAGTAGAGATGTTTAGCCCTTGATAATCCCTCTACCGGAGATCTATCAAAATGTTCACATAAGTGTTCCGACTAATAACCATAAGGTTATCTAGCCCCCGATTGTCCAGATCATAACCAAGTATGTTTTAAAACGTGTTTAAATGTTCAACCGACACACTAGACCGACCCGCCATCCCGTTGGTGACCCATTACTCTAACTAATCAAGTACGCATAGATTACACGCAAGGTTCAAGCATAAAACACTTAGTTCGTATCGAAAATCTCATTTCTGCATCAGAACGGTCGAACCAGTCAGTTTAAGGCCTCCTTCGCACCTTTTTACTCTCCTTCGCCCGTTTTACCTCTCGTTCGACCGTTTGATGCTTCCTTCGCACATTTTGCCACGTTCGCCCACTGAAAAGCCTGGTTCGACCCTGGGATTCCTCCTTCGCACCTTCGACTGGTCGAAGGAGGCCAGGTTCGCCCCTGTTGTTCTATTTTGCCTAAAAACGCTTAAAACACATTCAAAACGACTCGAAACATCACCAATCACAGCAGTCAAACATGATTATGTTATCCTAACAAAACCCCACTGATTTTGCCCCAAACCATATCCGTTTCAGCCCTTTCCCAAAATGGCAAAAATTATGGAAACGTCACTTTCATGCATGAAATCTTTACCCAATTTGGAAACTTTTGAAATCGACTCATGTTTGATTTAAAATACTTAGTTTATCGATCATCCGACCATCCCTATGGGTTCTATTGATTATAAACACCACATGTTACGTCTAGATTCGTCAAAATCCCCAATTTACACATAATATCATCATCCAATCGATTCTAACCCTAAACAACAATCAATCAGCATTAAAAGAAATCCTACATCATGTCTCTAACATAGATAAAGCAGCAAAGCATTGAATAACACATTACACCACATAATACTCAATTAACACATGTTATTTATTATGAAAACTCATGTTAAATGATAGGGTTTTGTTTTAGAAAGATGTTTAAAAGGTTTTTAATCATAAAAACACCCTTAGAACAGATCTGGGCAATTAAGGTTAGATGAAAACGAATTAAAATGCTTTTAAAAGATTTAGGATTATGAACACACCTTGGATTCTTGTTTAGATGTTGTAGATAGGTTAGATTATGAAAAAGAAGAGCAAAAACTCCTTCCTTAGTGTTTAAGATCGTTTGAGAGCGTTTTGGGACGGTTAGGGTTTGTGAAATGATGAAAAATGACTAAGGTTGGTATTTATACTGATCCTCCTTCGCACCAATTGATTGGTCGAAGGTGGTCTCCTTCGCCCCTTTCACAGGGTCGAATGAGACTTGTCCAGGTCGAAGGGAATTCTTCAATTCCACTTCCCTGGTTCGCCCACTTGCATGGGTCGAACCAGACAATTTTCCTCTCCTTCGACCACTCGAAGTGGTCGAACCAGAGCCCCTTCTTAACTAGTTTTCCAGTTTGTCGTGTTTAACGCATTCTAACACATCTTAACACATAAGCATGCATCCTTAGTCTATATTTAACACATTAAAGCACAGATAATCATTTACACATCATTTAAACACGTCTATGTATATAAACCACCACACAACCCATAATCTACCCATATACTTAATTAGTTCATGTAATGTCACCAACAACGGAACCCGGTACTAGTGTATTACCAAAACGACTCCCAATGATCCTCCAGATCATTGTACCCTGGACAATCCTAACTTGACCCAACTCAACTAACCCGGTTAAGTTTGTTTATAAACGTTTCTCGCTAAGGTAGACTTAGATGTTACTAATATGTTTAAGCCGAACATGCCGGGTGTCACAAGTTGGGCCTATAGGTTGATAGTTGTTTGGGGTTGACAAGTTTTGGGCCCAAAACCCGTGGGATTCTTTTGAAGGATAGTTATGTGTTGGGCTTGTATGTCGGTGCTTTTCGGGCTTGTTAGATGATATTTGTTTGAACTTGTAGTTTGGTACTTGTTCTAGCTTGTAGGGTGGTACTTGTGTAGTCTTGTATGCTGGTAGGTGTCCAGGGGACCTGGCTTGTATGCTGGTATGTATTTAGGCTTGCATGTCGGTATATGTCCGGGATTGTAAGTAGGAACTTGTGTGGGCTTGTATGTCGAAACATCCGAACAATGAAAGCTTTTAAAATAAACTTAACCAAACTCACCATCCCTAAAAAGAATAATTCAAAAGGTATTATTATGGCAAGAAACTTAATGACTTATACTTTCAAAAGCCAAAAGCAACCCTATAGTATGTCTTTGTTGTTGACTTCTTGTCTCATCATCATCATACTCAGTTAATCCCACCAATAGCAAAAGCTAATGTAGGGTCTGAGGAGGGTAAGATGTAGACAGCCTTACCTCTACTTCGTGAGAATAGAGAGACTGCTTCTAGTGAGACCCCCGGCTCAATAGTGGTTTTGTATCAAGCCTTAGACATAAGACACATAACACTTAGCAATCGGGACAAACCCGACTGGTGCATGTACCCCCTTGTCTTTTGGCTATCAACGCCACCACCTGATGCATGATTAACCGTCCGTCATTTTTAACGTTATTTTCACGAAATTAGTAAAATAACGTTAAAATCAGTAAAATAATGAAATTAGTGTTGACTTCTTGTATGTTATCTCATATTCATCACCAACCGTATTCAATCAAATAAGAACAAGAGCATGTTGTGAACTGATTCTACTCTAATGAACTGCAAGTGGTTGAAGTTTTGACCCTAGATTCTGAGCAATAACATCAATGAACTCTTCAGTGTTCAAGTAAGATTCCCTTGATACCCTGTGCACATGCAATTATCTCAGAATATATGATATATAGGAGGTCAAACTAGGATGTCATGTTGGTGATTTCATACAAACTCAACAAACTTTATTTATCTTATTCTCATCTTCTCGATTTCGGAACTAGCGTTGATGCATGAAATACAGAGGTGCCTAAATGAACGTGTCGGCCAAGTAGAGTAACAGGTTGAAAGATATAATACTAAAAACCACTTTTTTAGAACTAGCATCAATGCATAAAAATATAAAATACAGATGGGTCAGGTTGGGTTGACCCAAAAACACTTTTTGCCCATTTCATAACAAAATAAACAGAGCATTGGGTAGAGTATAAATGAAATATTAATAAGAAAATAATCAAATCTTTAAATAAAGTGATTTACAAGGTTGCATGCGTTAATACTTAATAACAAACTTCAGGTCGACTTCCAACCCATTTGACCCGTACCCTTTTCAACTAAATACTATTTGATCCTTTTAAGATTAGAAATAAACCATACCATCCCACTCACAAGTACATGTGTCAAAACTTACACCTATGATGGAATTAAACTTAAGAAATATCATAGAAAAAACATTTTGCATGACCAGCAGCAACAATAAGTCAAATTGGTATGCATTCACATTCAAGTATCAAGTACCAGTAGCATTAATTATAAGACTATATTTAAATTCAGAATTCAGAGCATGTTGAATTTATTAAAATAGTGTTAGCACTACTCACTTGGTTCCATGGATTAGAATGGAAAGATCCTTGGTCATTTTTCCCGACTCAACTGTCTCAAGACATGCACTCTCAAGCTTTTGAACAAAATCCGCCAATCTCTCATTACTATCCAACTTGGCTCTAAACCTAACACGCAGCATAAACAAAACCAGGATAATAGAATAACAATACAAACAACACTTACACTGTAGCAAAAACATTTTAATTAAAATGAGCATTAACCTGGTCTTTTTAAAACACTTAAAAGGGTGATAATAGAAACATACCGATCTTCAAGTCCTCTTGTCCATGCAAAGATAGAAGCAATACTGACATATTGTTTGTGATAGTTTCATTTCCCTTTTGGTGTTGCCGACAATAACGCGTTACAGTCCCATGGGCTGCCTCGGCTTCCAATGTTTTCCCATCCGATGATAGCTGCAAACCAAATGTTGTAAGGTACTAAGGTAGTTACATGAAATCCTGAACCCACATAACTTTCTCAGGTAAGAATAAAGATATATTGTTAGACATAATTCTTGATTATAATCCTAAGTATTTTTATGTTATTTGTATTATTGTTGTTATCATAAGTTTGGTCGGTTACTCCTCAACCGACACAACCATTCATGTAATAGTCGCAATGGTTCGGTAGTATATATACCGACATATCCCTTCATTTGTATTCAGAATGTTTGATCAATAAAGATACATCTTTTACATTCTCTCTGTTCTCTCTCAATCTCACATTTGGCATCAGAGCCTACGATCTAAGAGAAACACGTGAAGAAGAAGAACGTGCGAGTCATTCACAACAAATAAGAAGATCAAGTGATTTAATCATAAGAAGAGAGAAACCTGTGAAAATCGTTTCGTGAAGAACCGAAAAGAAACGAGATTGAGTGATTCAATCATAAAAGAAAAAATCCTTCGATACTCTGTTTCTATCCGAAAACAGAGACATACGCGTCGAATTGATAAAACGTAGGAACAATCATCAGAAGACCAATTAGGATAAGATAAGATCGATACCAACATATAACCCTTAAAGAAGAAGGAACAGATCGGATTAGAAGGATTCCAACCAAGTTCATATTTTCCGGCGAGACACCGGAACCGAAGAACGTATTGTTTAAACACCATTACGGTTACATATCCCTGCCCCTCTTTAAGATTATAATCGAATTATATACTCTTAATCCAAATCCGGTTTATAAAACAAGAAATCTTTGTTCTTGTTTAACAAAATTGTGACAAGAAAATTTCCCGCCAAAATATTTTTAAAGGAAATTTTACAGAAATTTCATTTCTGTTTATCAAAACAGTGTTTGGGAATCAATAACCAGATACAACCGGATTACATAAAGCGTCTTTGAATGTTGGATTAAGAAACCTTGTTACGGTCGGAACCGAACAAGGAAGTGAAGAAGAAGTTTGATATTCGATTATATAGAAGTTTGTTGATTCGTTTATAGTACTAGAATCATAGTGTTATATCGATTCATTGGAGACATAAGAACCCAGAATCGAATTTAGGAATAAGGCGCGAAAGAGAAGTTTGTTGGCAAGTAGAAATTTTGTGGAAGAGACATTGACTTTTGAAGTCAAAACACGAAAACATTTAAATATCTAAGGGATATTATAAAAGGATTTTTTATCATTAGTTTTTTTTTGGGTTTTATCACTGATACTATTTTGAAGTCACAATTATTATCAAAACCTTTAAACAAAAAAACCACGTTTGTTTTTGGAAAAAGATTAAGCATTTTTTTTAAACACTAATCATATTCTTTGGAGGAGTTATACAAAAGTTAAAAGAGAATTAACTTTAATATTTTGGAACATTTTAATATTCAAGTTTTACAAAAAAAAAAAAAAGTTCAATAATCAACAAAGTTTTTTTAATATTTTGTTTAAGGCCTTACAAAACTATTAAACTTTGTTAAATAAAAATATTTTCAAAGAATATCATAGTTATTTTTGACAAAAGAAAAGGTCAAGAATAACAAGTTTGACAAAAGAGTAGTCAAACAAGTTCCAAAACGAAGTGTTGGGTAGTCCGTATTAGAACGGACAATAGGGAAAAATAACAAGAAGAAGACTCCACTAAAGTCGCCCTAAAAACCCAAAATGACGAAGGAAGAGACAGTCACGAAGGAGACTCTCACTTTCAACCTCCAAACACTGATGTTAACATCTACAAATTACACGATTTGGGCTGTTCATGTAAAGGCAATATTGAATGCCAACAACCTTTGGGAAGTAGTGGAACCCACAGAAGGAACAAATGTAGATGTCAAGAAAGACAGGACAGTGATTGCCTATCTATTTCAAGCAATTCCAGAAGATATGGTGATGCAGGTTGCATCACATACTACAGCCAAAGACATATGGGAAGCATTAAAGACGAGACATATTGGAATTGATAGAGTCCAGAAAGCAAGACTTCAATCATTACGCACAGAATTCGAGATGTTATCAATGAGAGAGACAGAAACCATAGACCAGTTTGCTGGTAGATTAAGTGTGTTAAATACAAAGTCAAAGACCCTCGGATCAAAGTTCGAAGAATCTATTTTGGTACGAAAATTATTGGACTCAGTACCAGATAAGTTTTTACAAAATATTGCATCGATAGAACAATACTCCGATATGGAAACCATGACACTTGACGAAGCAATCAGTAGACTAAAAGCTTATGAAGAGCGTCTCCGATCTAGAGATGAAAGAAATCATAGAAATGACTATGATAAACTTCTACTTACACAATACAAAAGAAAGATCAGTCAAGAAGGACAAGGAGATTTTAATCGAAGTCGTGGTAAAATCAATAATAGAAAAGATGATAGACGAGACAAGTTTCAAAGAAACCATGGTCAAAGTCATGAAGACAACCACCAAGAAGAAACAAGTACAAAGGATAAGTCTCAACCCAAGTGTTATCGATGTGAGAAAATTGGACATTATGCCTATGAATGTCCAAATAAACAAAGGAAAAGAAGAGAAGACAACTAATCATGTGATATGATTAAAGAAGAATATCTGTGTGATACGGAAACAACCTGTGATGGGTACAATGGTGAAATCCAGTGAGTGGATCAAAAGCAAGAAGTTAGGTCATGTGAAGTGATCAAAAATAAAGAATCAGTGTGTGAGGCACTAAAGAACTAAACTAAAAGATGTAAGTTGAAGATCATGGTGTGTGAGGCAACCATGTAAAGAAGAATCGCGTGATACGATCAAATCCGTGAAGGAATTAATAAAGAAGGAGACCTGTGTGACTCGGATCATCCAAGAAAAGCTGTGAAAGCAAAGTTGTGTGAAGCAGCTATATAAATCAAGAAAACTGTGAAAGTCGTTTGTGTGAAACAAACAAAGAATTGTGAAGCTAGCTATTCATCCGCGTTTGATTCAAGAATAATCAGCAAGTTGTGTGAGACAATTAAAGGAAAAGTAAAAGGCAAGAGAATTTGTGTGATACAAATCAAGTTATGAAGAAAGGAGCTAAAGAAGCATGGAAGAAGAAATCAAGAATTAGGGGGGATAATGTTAGGCATAATTCTTGATTATAATCCTAACTATTATTATGTTATTTTTATTGTTGTTATCATAAGTTTGGTCGGTTACTCCTCAACCGACACAACCATTCATGTAATAGTCGCAATGGTTCGGTAGTATATATACCGACATATCCCTTCATTTGTATTCAGAATGTTTGATCAATAAAGATACATCTTTTACATTCTCTCTGTTCTCTCTCAATCCCACATATATAAGTCTTACTGACCAAAACAGAAGTCATACGGCCCAAAGAACCAAACCCTGCATACAAAATATAAATTTCCGTCAGAATAGAGAGCTTGTAAATGATTGTATTAGTCTCGTAAAGGGTGCTCTAAAAGTGAGTTAACAACACAATAGGATTTGAT